>CM062820.1:627058905-627533011 GCA_031772625.1 Pinus tabuliformis | reverse complement strand
GCGTTCTTTAAACAAAGGTAATTTTTTGATAAGCGAATGTGCCCCAACGGACAAATAAATGCAGTCTTTGACTGGTCCTGTGGGCGGATATTTATTGATTATACCCGAAAATCCATCCATAAATGAAAAGATTTCACATCCGGCGCATTCATCAATTATCTGGTCGATGAAGGGTGTAGGGTAGTTGTCCTTCGGACAAGCTTGGTTTACATCCTATAATCAACACACACTCTAATCGTCCCTTGTTTTTTCATAACAGGGACAAATATTCGATACCCAATCGGTTAGAGGAACGGGTAGATGAACCCAGCATGGAGGAGTTTTTCAACTTCCGCCTTAATGGCAGCGGCTTTCTTCGGGTGCACCTGCCGAAGCCGTTGCCTTACTGGTTTGACATCAGGATACATTTTAATTTCATGTTCAACGATACTCGAGTCAATGCCTGGCATTTCATCATATGACCACGCAAAGACATCTCTAAATTCGCGAAAAAGAGCGTTATATATTTCCAGTTCTGAAGGGGAACAACCTTTGCCGACATAAATATTCTCTACAAACATCTGTTTTGGTCGAGATATTTATGGCTATAGTCTCTTCAATATTGGATAGGTTTCGCTCGGAATCCACCGTATTTACAGTATTCGTTAGGAATTCAAATACTGAAGGGTGATAAAGGTCACTTTGAGTATCTTCTTCATATTCGGAAGAAGGGAACGATGGTGGTGATCATTCCATGGTGCCCCCTCAATCATCATTGATTGTAAGATTCCTTCGTCAGTCCCATGTACTTTCAACCAAGGATCTAATGGGGTTCCATATTCTCTAGATCTATCTACCCAACGCTTGACGAGCGTTGATTTGGGCTCGCCTCCCATGCTTGAAACATTGATTGCTACAATATTTCTAAAGGGCTTGGGGGCAAAACCATTGAATGATCCATGTTGACCTTCGTGGAAGATATCATGTTGCAGGTTGCTACAAACGGTACATTTCCTATATAAATAGGAGGTGGTAGCGCGAAAGTTCCCATCAATGTGGGGTCTTTCAATAATCCTACTCCGATATCTTGAATTGATTGGTTGCTCTCATGGATCATGGGAATGCTTCCTGTAACTTGTGAACCATTAGGGAGGAAATTCTGTTGGTCGACGATCGTAATCCCTCCTTCAAACGGGAACGCGATCTTCCTAAAATAAGTCGACACGACAGCTGCCATGGCATAAATCCATGGTCTACCCAGTAGGATGTTATAGTCAAGATTTCCATCAATGACTTCTACATCAATTTCTACTGTTTTTCCTCCTAGTTCAACTTTCAAGTTATTAAGGATACCGTAAGGGGTATAAGTCCTTCCGTCGAAGGCTTTTAATGTCGTCGAAGATCGCGACAAGGTTGGAGATCCTAAAGTTTTCCAGCAACTCATTGACATAATACATGTCGAGGCTCCCTCATCAATTATCGTTCTGTGAACAGTTTTGTTGAGTGCTTTCACTTGAATAAGGAAAGCTAGCTGAGCTGGTAACTGAGGATCATATCCCTTGTGATCAAAGGATACTAGATTGGAATCTTTAGGATCAACCCCACCAATTGCTGATAACAATGCCTGCCTTTGGGTTGGACAATTTTGTAGCACTTCAAGAGTCGACATAGCAGATGGCGATTGGGCCAAATCTTCCACTATATTATAATGCTGCGCCGCTCTGGCGCGAGGATTAAATGTCGACTTGTGTACTACACCCTTCGGCGGTTTTATTGTTAATTCAGGGATGGTGGGTGTTACAACTTCTGTCGAAGTTGTTGTCGAACTACTTGGTTGATCTTTACCTTTTTCGTTCGACACCTGAGGATTCCCATAATCTTTGTTCCTTGTCGAAATCAAAGCATCATTCTGCTGTTTCGAAACCGACAACATAAGGACTTGCGACGGGGAAGCATTTCCACTATCAACCAGATTTTGACCTGGGTGGGAAATGGATCAGTTAACACAGCTGAGGTTTGGGAACTTTTAAAGAACCTCTTTAACTCAGCTTTGAATGGGCAATTCTTTGTGGTATGATCCTTATCATCGCATATTAGACATGGATAATTTTGCTTCCCTTTGCCAGGAGGGTTTGAAGAATCTTTTCCAGGGGATGACTCACCCTGTTTCTTCTTCTTCCCTTTGTTTTTTTTCTTCTTGCTTCCTGGTTGATTGGTTTCTTTGCCCTTATCTTCCGATACGGCATTTACTTCCGAAGCAAGAATTTCTTCTTTTGCATTTTGATCCGAATTCTTACGGGCTTTCTTTGACGAAGCCTTTATCGATTTCGCGTTTGCCGTGCCAATCACGCCGTCACCGGCATGAGAGTCACTGTTTGATTTAGGAGGGGGAGGAATTGAAAACTTTGGTCTAGGGGCGTCAGGTATTTTGTCATAGAGTGTGCCGGACTGAGTATAAACTAAGTCCAAATATTGTGCACGAGCAATAACTTGCTCCTCTGTTACGACTCCCCCCTTGGCCACATCTTCCGTAATCGCCGGAAGCAACGACTTTATAAACCATTCAGCTAATAGCTGATCGGGAACATATGTTTTCACCATCCTACGACGACGACGCCACTCATGTATATGATCAGATATATGGGTAGCAGTTGTCTGTTTGAAGTTGGTTAATATTTCTGTTCCCGTTTCATACCTTATCGGTAATTGAAAGTGGGTTAAGAAAGTCGTGGCTAGGGAACTAAAATTGTCGAAAGAGGCTCTTGGCAATTCAATATACCATTTAGCCGCTGGACCTGTCAATGTCCTCTGAAAAAGGCGAAGTCTTATCGAATCGTCGTTAAGGGTGTTCGACGAACACCACAGATGAAAAGTCATCACGTGATTCGACGGGTCTTCACCTGGATTTCCATTGAATTTAGGAATGTTAGATGGAAGTTTATGAGGAATCGCCGGCCACCAAGGGGCATAAGCAATCGGATCGTTGGTTAAGCGGTGTAAATCGGGTAACTCTAAAGTTGCCACGAATGGTAACTGTTGATTCAGGTTAGGCGAAGCGTAACCAGGGTACGATGGAATCGCTTGAGCAGTGGGCCTTTGCATACCAGCATAATGTAATTGATGTTGGTATGACTGATACGGTTGGTGGACTTGACCACTGTAAAGTGGTTGGTTTTGACCGTTTTGGATATACGGTTGTCCATTATTCGCAAAGATCTGCTGCTCAGAACCTTGGTACACTTGCTGGAACTGCGGTTGTTGGTATTGTACAAGCCATGGTTGTGATGCCATGTTCTGTTGCGCCATGCTAACCATTGGACCAAGGTGTGGGTAATTGTACCCGTTTGTACTTGTGTCGCCCAACAGTTGGCGATTGTGGTTGTGACCCATGGTCAAGCGACTGTTGCATCACAACCTGAGAAATCTGAGGTTGACATGTAACAGGTATCGCTTGAACTTGCGACACGGTTACAATAGCCGGGTGGTTGGGATGTTCGTCACAGGTACACACTGTTGCATAGAATATACAATCCTTGGTTGTTGAGGTAGCGTAGGTACCCAACTACTTGATGCAATTCCAGTATAACCTGAATACTGTTGAGAACTGCCATATGGATATCCTCCCGGAGGAGGTAATGAAAGGGCATACTGCCCCCCATATGGTAGCAATCTGGAACTCAGAGGGATTGTTAGTCCTTGAGGACTAGATGGCTCAAATTGACCTCCATGAGGGTCAATCTATCGAGTTTCAACATAAGAATTACCGGGTATTACTCCGGATGAACAAACTGGAACAGACCATACTGTCGAAATAGTCCCTTGGTGGACTCCTTCTAGCTGTTGAGAGCTAGTTGGGACAGCTGGTATGCCGGCAAACATCGTTGGAGTGACGGCAGGGGCTTCTGCTGTCGCTGTGTCATTTGACACAGTCCTAGATGATGACGGTTGTTCAGACATTTTAAGTCTATCCAATAGATTGCCTAGCGATTCTACAGGGACTTCCACTTGTGGTGGATTTTACCTCTGATGAAGGAAAGAGAGTGACCCCTACTCCAAAATGAGTTGGAGTACTTGCTTGCGGATCCTCTGCAATTTCCTCTATCGCAATCAAACCCGGTGGAAGAGGAAGACCGTCAGGTCCGTAAAATATTTCTGGTGCCGAAGAAGTGGTTGTTTCGACAGCGACAGTTGTTTGGGGAACAAAACTTTCTGGACCGGTTACAGATGGAACTGGTTCAGTTATACAAGTATTTGCCCCCAGACTAGGATCAGTATTACTGTCCTTCTGTGGCTGTTGAACTTCTTCTATAGAGGCAGGGTTTCCAGAAATGTTAGGAGTAACCGGAACCTCAGATGTAGTTGGAACACCTGTTCTAACTTTCAAAGGAGATTTTGAACCGGTTAAACGAGTTCGCTTTGCCCGTACTGTTTTCGATTCCGAGGACAAAGACGGTTGACTCGTAAGCCTCCGCGAACGACGGGGTTTCAATTGACTTTCTTCCACGATTGCGGATTACTCGATCAACTAAAATATTAAAAGGGGAAATTTGTGTTTCCGAATTGAATGAATTTTATTAGACGCCTTTAGACACAACTTGCTTTTTCACTTTTTAAGAGTCGAGAAAAAGCTAAAGATGACTCTAGTCTCCTTCGATGTATTAACGAGCCCGAAGTGACAAATGCTCGGTTGGACTTTTTCAGTTATAGAGTTTGAAAAAGGCCAAAAGAAACTGCTCTGGAGATCTAGGCAGAGGGTGTGCCAAACCTTTCGCAAAACCACAGAATACGTTTTATGGTACGAGTGGTCGATCTTCGTGAATGTTGTGTTCACTGCATTGCGATCAGTAGGGCGGCCGACACGGTTTCGTATTGGATAAAGGCTTTATTCCTATAGGGGTCTCCCAATATATACGCGACGGTACGTGGAGCACAAGTCCGTATTAGTGCCACCGACTCTCAGGAGGAATCACCCACCTTCGTCGAGATCGACAGTCACTACGTTTAACGACGCCGGAACACGTCTCTAGCTTAGACCTCTAGATTTTGCGTTATGTTTCAAAGCATTGTTAGGTTCATTCAATATATTTTAAGTTGATCTTTTTTAAAGTTTGCCTTTCAAGGTTCACCACGAGATGTATTGATACAAATTCCTAAATGCAGTCTAAGATGAGAAGCAAGCTTTTTCAATCTTTTCGACTTATGAAAATCTTAACTACTGAGGGAAAAGAGAGACAAAATCTTTTCACACAGATCAAAGAGCACTCGCTAATGCACTTTTTCCCTAAATCAACATACAAACTTATATGCAAAATGCAAAGATGCAGGTATTTCTTTTCTCTTTCTTAATGTTGGTGTAATGCAAAAAGAAAGCTGTTGTATAATTTGAATTCAATTTCAAGTGAAAGCAAACAAGCTTGTCCAAAATCAAAAGACACCTTAAGATTTACTTGTTTCGACACTAGAAATATATAAATTCAAACCAAATGACGAAAGCAAAAGCTCAATCAGCTATGAACAGCAAACAAACTAACTCTTAAGATCAAAACGACACTTTACCACAGGTCTAGATCTAAGAGGTCACAGCAAGACTAGTTCACTTTCATTATGGGAAACTGTAAATGTATAAGAAATACACAAAGAACAAACACAGTTTCTTTATACAACTGAGGCAGAATAGTGACAAGGAAAGTTGGTTTCAGATAGGCACACTGACTGGTAACAAACAACAGAAAACAGGAGTGAAAACAAGGCAAGAAACAGCAGGAAACCCCAGCAGCACAAGGCAGGACTGGTCCAGCGCAGGTGGAACACTGCCTGTTTGACCTTCAGCGCAGGTAGCCCCTTGGGAACTGCGCTGAAATGCAAACAGCCATTGTACAGCCTGCACTGAAGAACGAAACTTTCGTTTCTGGTGGTTTCCGGGTCACAGATTGCTCAAAAATTCACAGTTTTTGCTCCAATCAGAAGCTATCAGTCAAGACACACACTAAGGGATGACAAGGAGATGAAAAGCTATCACTAAGAGCTTATTAGAGTCCTCGTGGATCAGCTCTTCAAATCATAAACTTGCCCGGAAACTGAGCTAGAGTAGCTGCCCTCTACTTTGTATTTGAATGATTCAAACACAGTTCGATTCGGTACTCCCTTTGTTTATGAAATGAATAGCAAAAACACAAACAACAAACAAGATACGATCCCCAGCGGAGTCACCAATTTGTTGTTGGGAAAAGTATCCAATACGGAATGACCCTATCCCACTCTAAGGGTGATAGTACCTCAGCAACAACTGAATGCAAAGCTATTCAAGATTACTTCTTTATGAGATGAGAGAGAGAAAGAGAAAGGATCCACTAACCGTTATCTTCCGCTAATGGTTGATCCAATCTTCCCTCTTGCTGCTTGCTCCTAGCTCCTTGCTCTTTCACCGGCCCAGCTACACAAAGATCCTGTAAAAGCACAAAGAAAGGAAACTACAAGAAGCATACATCCATAACTGATTCAAGGATTAGAATAAATCAAATATACAAGCATCAATTCACCATAGAGACACATGCATATAGAAGAACCTCAAATGCTTTATTAATAGAAGAAGTAAAGTTCTGAGAGTGTTACAACCATAAGAGGCCCAATCCAGCAACACCTCCCAGCAGAAAGAAATCTCCTCTTCACCTCCTTCAAAGCAATCACCCAATAGTTCTATACTCAAACCAACAACACTTCCTTACTTGCACAAAATTCCAGCCTCCTTAGACCTCATGAGAGAGCTCTATATATAGGAGATTTGGAGAAAGGATGAGTCAGCTTGAGACTGACATGAAGCTGACTAGTGTCCTCTCCCACTTTAGTTAAACTTCAGTTCTTGAGTCCACTTGGAGATTCTTGCTTCCACTTGGAGATCAAGACCCTCTTACTCATCACAAGGCGAATTCCTTGACCCAAGTGTCATTTTGGAAGCTTCCTGGGCAATTGACACCTTGCAGAATGACTGTGCCACTTGGCCAATCTCGCCCAGCGCAGGTAGCCTTCATTAGATTTGACATTCAGCGCAGGTACAGAGTGGAGCAGTTGACATTCAGCGCAGATGCTCAGTGGAGCAGCTGACATGATCCAGAAATAGCTTGTTTTCAGTGTTGGAGAACTGATTTTCAGTGCTGTGGTTTGCTGACCTTGTTCCTCTATGGGTAGGAACAACATGTTTAGGGACTTTGGATCCCTCAGATTATTGACATTTCATGCTTCATGCTGTTAGGCACAAAAATGTCTATAACAGTTGCCCCCTAAAGTATGAGGTCGTTTATCGGGTGAAATGCTTTATCAGGAGGATCCGAAGTTCATTCAATCGCTGAGAGGTGCCCTGTAATAAAATACAATACAATACATTATTTTTCATTCTGCTTTCATGATCTAGCTGAGGCGGGCATTCCCATGCTCAGCTTTATAAATTCATTTTGGTACATAGAACAGACGATCGTCTGATGGTAGACTGATAATTCTCTGCTGAAATTATCATCCTTTGAGTAGGATGATCATCTGCTGCAATGATGTACATAACAAATGTCTTTATATTTCCTGAATATATATCGCAGCCCGGATGGATGAAACTAGATCCGGGGTCTTCAAACTCGTTCGATCTTCACTCTAAGTACAAGTCGATCCATGTGAGAATTGCGCTGAAGTCGAACATGGAAAGACATCGCTTGATTACCGGTCAATAATGTAAACCGTTAACAAGCGCGAGAGGAATCACCAATAATGACAATGACCCTCAAGGTACTGCAGTACAATTCACGTGGTGTGAATAAAGGACTTGGCGTCGAACACCACGCAAAATCTTCTGGTCGAAGGTCATTGATGTATACCTGTCGCCGGAAGTGAGAAACTTGCCATTGAGGCATGCAAGCTTCAAAGTACTGGGGGGTTTGTTCCTAGATCAACTTCTTGGATAATGAGCTGAAGTCGACAAGAAGCGATCCGTCAAAGGAGGGCCTTAATGAATCCCACATCAGTGACACGGAACGGAGCTAATGATTTTAGTGGAGGTGAAAACAATCTGTGAAATATGATTCAGGGTGGCGATCATGGGTGGATGAAGGATAATGTATGGCAGTGGATGGGACACGGTTGACTCTTTCTGAACAACATCTCTTGAACATATAACGACACTGATGTGATGGATCGGTAGCATTACCCCAAATGTGGATGGTTTGGCGAGGACCATGGTGATGAGACCGGTGAATGAAACAACCCAACCCGATGTGATACGGAGGACAAAGTGTCATGTTCAAGAGCGACTTGCTACCATTAAAGCTTTGAGGTTCTCCCAATTTTTCCCCAGTCATTTCTGACCAGTACCTCTTTATTTTTGTCAAGCTTGAGGAGGATAACATATGCTTGTTCTATAACCTGCCCTTCGGGCAAGCCCATCGCTATGTTTTAACGAGCCTAGCGATAGGGAAACTCGTTCTCGTCTAAAGACAAGTTTGTCGCTATTTAATCATTTTAACGAGTCTAACGACAAGGAAAACTCGGTCCTTTTCATTTTTAGAGAGTCTGAAAAGGTACAGAAAGTTAACTCCAAAATTCCTTTTTCGTCATCTAATCCCTTAAGTCCGAAAAAGTATAAAACAATACAGAAGGGATGATTTTTCGATAACTTTAACGAGCCGAATAAAACAAGCGCTCGACCTTTTTGTGTAATAATCCCTCAGGTCCAAAAAGATTAAAATCTAGAGGAGGGATAGCTCTTCCGGTCACTTTAACGAGCTGGAAGGCCAAAACTCGGCAAACTTTTCATATTTTACGAGTCAGGAGAAAAGAGCTCAAAGAAGACTCGTCTTTTGAGGAACGAGTGATAAACAGGGATAGCAGCAGATTCCAGGTACAGGTTGGAATTTTCCAATCACGGCAGTGTCACAAGGATGGCTAAGTGAAATCACTCTTCGCAGCTGTTCCTCAAAATGGGTAAACAATCATATGGAGGTGAACGATTGGCCAAATGGAATGGAGGTGGCGGGTGCAAAACACGACCAAGGCTTTTATGGCTAATAAATTTACGATCACAATGGTTATTTACCGGTACTGGGTTCATTTTTTAAAGAGCTTGAATGCGCCAAAACACTGCTCAAAAGCTTATGTTTATTTTTTAACGAGCATGAACTATGACGCTAAAACTGCTCGGATCTCGCTTTTCTATTTTTTAACGAGCATAAATTCCGCGGTAAAACTGCTCGATATATGGTCAAATTTTGATTTTTACCATTACTAGCTTTTCTCTTTTTCAAATATAGTACTGCATTTTCAATTGCTGCAACAAACTTTGTTAGAAATGAATAATATTTGCATGAAAATGAGATTATAACCCTAATATTTCACTTTAAACTGTGTAAAAAGCCATTAAAAGGTGTTTTTACCTCTCATTTACCATTTCATTTGCGTTTGGAGCTCTGGAGGTGCCTCTTCCCCCTTGATTTTCACCAGCTGATTCCGGGAGATTCTGCGGACGATTTTCGGCCCGTCTGGACCAGGTAGGAGCTAAACCCTAGCTCTTTCTTTTCATGGTTTCTTTTCCTGTTTTTTGCCTGTTTTCCGGTCTTTCTGAGCCCCTGGGGTTTTGCCAGGGCGCCCTAGGATCAGCGCAGGTTTCCCTTTCGAAACCTGCGCTGAAGGTCAAGCTGCCTTAAGGCAGCCTGACCCTCAGCGCAAGTGGGAGACTTCTTGCCTGCGCTGGGCTCAAAAAGACTGAGCTTTTAAGGTTATTTTTGATGAATTTTTCGCCAGTTTTTCATCAAATCAGGAATTCACTCTTTCTCTTGTTTGCTTTGCAGGGAACCTTGAACAAAATGTCCCTTACATGGCGAGAACGAGAACATGAAGAGGAGGACATGATTGCCCTCCATGACCCGGTCACGGTGAACGCGCTGCGGAACTGTGGCCTGCTGAAGTTCTTCCGTATCTCTAGCATGAGAGCACAGATTTCTTTACTGCAGTATATGCTTGATGCTTGGGATCCTGTTAACCAAGTGTTCCAGATTAGGGGAAGACCATCCCCTTGACCATAGAGGACATGTACTTCTTGACTGGGTTGTCAAGACGAGGTGCCCTCATTTCCTTATCAGGTACGGCCCGGGGGACTGATTCCACCAGAGATTATGTCCGCCAGTATTGCAGGGAAGGTTCTCAGCCGAGCAGAGACGGCAAGATTGTTATCCGTGAGATTACTGATCGGGCTCTCAGGTCCATTCTGTTCACTATTGGTAGGATGGCCAGCAGCGCAGCTTTACATGTTGCCAACAGGTCTTATATGCAGCACGCCTTGGAGTGTCTCCAACCGAAAGTATTCAACTGGTGTGATGCAGTACTTGTTCAGATGAAAAGTCAATTGACCAAGGTAAAGGACGGGAAGCTGAAGAACTTTGGATTTGGTTCTATTCTGACTGCCTTCGCCTTGGAGAAAATCCCACTGATGCAGCCTCAGTACATCATACTTGACTTGCCTTCTCCGACCGAGCCACGCATGCAGAGGTGGGTTGACCACATGTCTAGGCATGCAGGTCAACCTCAGATTACTTTTACTGAGGCCTTCTTTAGGTGGTTCGAGCGCCAGGAGATGGCGTTTTCTGAGTATCCATATGTGGGTATGGATTTCCGAGGTGATCCGGATTTGGTGCTACCGGACGGTGAGCAGTGGGGTGCCATTGGTAAACTCTTTGACCATATTACTGTTTATTGTTCTTATTCATAATGTTGCTGTGCTTTATTCTATCAAGACTTTTAATTGTACTCTTGGGTGCATGCAGATATTGGTCCTGTTCGTCCAGCAGTTCGTCCGAGATCGCCAGCTGCTGCCCCGGCAGGGGAGCCTGCTAGGAGAGTTGTTATTCGCGATCTTGACGACACTGAGACCCTTACAGCTGTGCAGGAGCAGGTTGAGAGCCTTACTCGTGGCCTTCCAGATGTACAGATTGACGAGTTACCTTTACAGATGCAGCGGCATACTATTGGTGTGCCTAGACGATGGACTCGTCTCTTGCGCATGATTGCACAGGCCGTGACGTACTATCATGAGCACCACTAGGCTAGGGTGCCCCCTAGCATCTTTTTGAGTTTTTAGGTCATATGACCAATTTTGTCTTGGTTACAGAACATTATGTATGAACTTATATAAACAGCTTATATATTTTGATTTTCGGGTTTTATTCTGGTTGATTTACGTGATCCATATGTACAATTTTTGATGATGTGTCCTTTTTATAAATGTTGCAAATGTCTATCTAACACATAGTTTGCTAATGAGTCAGTTAATGTGTTTAAGTTTCTTGAAATATGTTGATATTGAATTGAATCAAATCGTCTTTCCAAGATCTTAACCCTTAGGAACATGCGATAAATAGCTGGATTGCGAACAGAATATATACCATTGAGTTGTAGTATTACGAGCTGTGAGTCTAGCCTGACAATTAGTCGGCGTATGCCACGTGTGATGGCATCAGAGAGTAGTTCTATCAACGCGCTATACTCAGCGATGTTATTCGTTGATTGCCCAATACATACACCTCTGAAACTTACTAACTCGCCGCTTGGATCAAAAATGGCCCAGGCTGCGGAGGACAGGTTCCGCGAACTACGACTCGCTCCGTCGGCATATCCAACACATGTCTCCATAAGGTTTGACATCTGCAACGAACGAAAAAGGTGGATCACTCGACCAGAACAAACACTTTAGCGAAAACAAAATACAACAAAAGCATGCAGGTTACTATTTAAGCATAGTAACGCTTGAGGTACAACCCGTTGCGGGGCTGCGCCAGTGGAATTCCATCGTAATCCATTAACTCGTAGGCTCCTTTTGCTAACACCCTTTTAACAATATAGGGGCCCATCCATAAGGACTTGAATTTACCTGCTCCCAATTTATCGGATTCTTGGTCATAAAGCAAGACCAAATCACCTTCTGAGAAGACACGGGGTTTGACATTTTTGTCAAACTGAGCCTTGACTCGTTTCTTATGAGCTTCGTTAGCCAAAGCGGCGTCACGACGGGTTTCATCCAACTGGATTAATTCCAAGAAACGAGCCTCTTCTTCTGAAGTTCCGGGGAGGAGGTCGATTGCGAGTTTAAGCGATGAAATTTCGCACTGGATTGGTAAGACTGCTTCCAGGCCATACACCAGTTGAAAAGGTGTGAACCCGGTTGCGTTCTTTACCGAGGTCCGGTAAGCCCACAAAGCTGAGTACAGGATTAGGTGCCATCTTCTTTTATGAACCCCGATCATCCTTTGCAACATACGCTTCAGGACCTTGTTGATTGCCTCAACTTGTCCGTTGGCTTGCGGATAATATGGGGTAGAGCTGTCGTGAGATAGCCCTAGCTTGGCAGCTAATTCGACCATCATGTGATTGCGAAAATGCGACCCATGATCTGTAACTATAGCCTGTGGTACGCCGAACCTGGCGACTACATGATTGAAAAAGAAAAGGGCAGCTGTTTCACCAGTGTTATCCAATGTAGGCATCGCCTCGGCCCATTTGGTAAAATAGTCAACAGCGACTATAATATACCCATGCCCCCCGGTCGAGGTGGGGTTACATTGCATGAAATCGATGCCCCACTTGGCGAAGGGCCCAACAGCAACTATTGGCTGTAAAGGTGCGGGTGGTCGTCTGGTTTTGCTATCAAAGATTTGACAAGCATGGCAACTTTTGACTGCGGTTATGCAATCTTTGAACATGGTTGGCCAGAAGTATCCTGCTCGTAAGATTCTTTGTGGTGTTGCATATCCAGACTGATGCCCCCCACACGCGCCTGAATGACAATCATTCAGGGCTTTTTCGGCCTCCTCATGGGTAAGGCACCTCCTCAGAACTGTATCGACACCACGACGGTAAAGTGTATCACCGACGATCATGTAGTCTTTTGCTTGGTATCGTATACGTTTTTGTTCGGAGTGAGAGGTGTTAGGCCTGAATTTTTGGGTTTGGAGATAAACTATGATATCCCCATACCACTCATCGCTTACAGATATCAGAAACAAACTTTCGTCCACGATTGACTCTTCCGATGTTTCATCGTTGGACGATGATGGGAGATCGCACAATAATTCTGCGAAAACTAGGGCCTTCTTTGATTTGGATTTTACAAATTCCAGATCAAACTCTTGAAGGATCGCTATCCATTTTGAATATTTGCCCCCCAGCAACTGTCGCGACAGTATATAAGTCATGGGGTTGCAATCTGACAGGATGGTAGTTTTCCGAAAGAGGACATAATGTCGAAACCTTTGAATCGCTTGAACAGCTGCAAGCGCTAGTTTTTCAACATAAGAATATTTACTTTCTGTATCGTTTAAGTTTTTACTTAAATAATAGATAGGATGTTCTATTCCATCGACTTCTTGAACTAAAACCATCGCAATGGTCGTATCCGCTGCAGCTAGATACAGGTTAAAATCTCTTTGATAGTCCGGGGCGTACATTAATGATGCTTTTACTAGACAATCTTTCAGAGCATCAAAAGAAGCTTGCGCCACCTGGTCCCAGACAAAAGGTACATCCTTTTTCAATAGACGAGTATAAACCTTAGCAAGTTCTGCGTAATTTGGAATGAACCTCCTCAGAAAGTTTGCTTTCCCTTGGAGTTTCTGAATCTGAAGCAAATTTGAAGGTGGAGGCAAATTAATGATTGCCTGAACCTTGCAGGGGTCGAGACGAATCCCATCCTTAGAGACTACAAAGCCAAGTAAACGACCAGAACCGACGCAAAACACACATTTGTGCGGATTGAGTCTTATCTTGTAGTGTCGGCAACGTAGAAATATCGCTCTTAAATGTTGCGGATGATCAGTCCGCTTTCGCGAATGAGCCGGAAGATCGTCGAGATAAGGTTGAACAATGTTCTTGATGTCATGGAAGGCATAATTCATCGCCCTCTGAAACGTCGCCCCTGCGTTCTTTAAACCAAAGGGTAATTTTCGATAAGCGAATGTGCCCCATGGACAAATAAATGCAGTCTTTGACTGGTCCTGTGGGCGGATATTTATTTGATTATACCCGGAAAATCCATCCATAAATGAAAAGATTTCACATCCGGCGCATTCATCAATTATCTGGTCGATGAAGGGTGTAGGGTAGTTGTCCTTCGGACAAGCTTGGTTTACATCCCTATAATCAACACACACTCTAATCGTCCCTTGTTTTTTCATAACAGGGACAATATTCGATACCCAATCGGTTAGAGGAACCGGGTAGATGAACCCAGCATGGAGGAGTTTTTCAACTTCCGCCTTAATGGCAGCGGCTTTCTTCGGGTGCACCTGCCGAAGCCGTTGCCTTACTGGTTTGACATCAGGATACATTTTAATTTCATGTTCAACGATACTCGAGTCAATGCCTGGCATTTCATCATATGACCACGCAAAGACATCTCTAAATTCGCGAAAAAGAGCGTTATATATTTCCAGTTCTGAAGGGGAACAACCTTTGCCGACATAAATATTCTCTACAACATCTGTTTTGGTCGAGATATTTATGGCTATAGTCTCTTCAATATTGGATAGGTTTCGCTCGGAATCCACCGTATTTACAGTATTCGTTAGGAACTCAAATACTGAAGGGTGATAAAGGTCACTTTGAGTATCTTCTTCATATTCCGGAAGAAGGGAACGATGGTGGTGATCATTCCATGGTGCCCCCTCAATCATCATTGATTGTAAGATTCCTTCGTCAGTCCCATGTACTTTCGACCAAGGATCTAATGGGGTTCCATATTCTCTAGATCTATCTACCCAAACGCTTGACGAGCGTTGATTTGGGCTCGCCTCCCATGCTTGAAACATTGATTGCTACAATATTTCTAAAGGGCTTGGGGGCAAAACCATTGAATGATCCATGTTGACCTTCGTGGAAGATATCATGTTGCAGGTTGCTACAAATGGTACATTTCCTATATAAATAGGAGGTGGTAGCGCGAAAGTTCCCATCAATGTGAGGTCTTTCAATAATCCTACTCCGATATCTTGAATTGATTGGTTGCTCTCATGGATCATGGGAATGCTTCCTGTAACTTGTGAACCATTAGGGAGGAAATTCTGTTGGTCGACGATCGTAATCCCTCCTTCAAACGGGAACGATCTTCCTAAAATAAGTCGACACGACAGCTGCCATGGCATAAATCCATGGTCTACCCAGTAGGATGTTATAGTCAAGATTTCCATCAATGACTTCTACATCAATTTCTACTGTTTTTCCTCCTAGTTCAACTTTCAAGTTATTAAGGATACCGTAAGGGGTATAAGTCCTTCCGTCGAAGGCTTTTAATGTCGTCGAAGATCACGACAAGGTTGGAGATCCTAAAGTTTTCCAGCAACTCATTGACATAATACATGTCGAGGCTCCCTCATCAATTATCGTTCTGTGAACAGTTTTGTTGAGTGCTTTCACTTGAATAAGGAAAGCTAGCTGAGCTGGTAACTGAGGATCATATCCCTTGTGATCAAAGGATACTAGATTGGAATCTTTAGGATCAACCCCACCAATTGCTGATAACAATGCCTGCCTTTGGGTTGGAAAATTTTGTAGCACTTCAAGAGTCGACATAGCAGATGGCGATTGGACCAAATCTTCCACTATATTATAATGCTCCGCCGCTCTGGCGCGAGGATTAAATGTCGACTTGTGTACTACACCCTTCGGCGGTTTTATTGTTAATTCAGGGATTGTGGGTGTTACAACTTCTGTCGAAGTTGTTGTCGAACTACTTGGTTGATCTTTACCTTTTTCGTTCGACACCTGAGGATTCCCATAATCTTTGTTCCTTGTCGAAATCAAAGCATCATTCTGCTGTTTCGAAACCGACAACATTAGGACTTGCGACGGGGAAGCATTTCCACTATCAACCAGATTTTGACCTGGGTTGGGAAATGGATCAGTTAACACAGCTGAGGTTTGGGAACTTTTAAAGAACCTCTTTAACTCAGCTTTGAATGGGCAATTCTTTGTGGTATGATCCTTATCATCGCATATTAGACATGGATAATTTTGCTTCCCTTTGCCAGGAGGGTTTGAAGAATCTTTTCCAGGGGATGACTCACCCTGTTTCTTCTTCTTCCCTTTGTTTTTTTTCTTCTTGCTTCCTGGTTGATTGGTTTCTTTGCCCTTATCTTCCGATACGGCATTTACTTCCGAAGCAAGAATTTCTTCTTTTGCATTTTGATCCGAATTCTTACGGGCTTTCTTTGACGAAGCCTTTATCGATTTCGCGTTTTCCGTGCCAATCACGCCGTCACCGGCATGAGAGTCACTGTTTGATTTAGGAGGGGGAGGAATTGAAAACTTTGGTCTAGGGGCGTCAGGTATTTTGTCATAGAGTGTGCCGGACTGAGTATAAACTAAGTCCAAATATTGTGCACGAGCAATAACTTGCTCCTCTGTTACGACTCCCCCCTTGGCCACATCTTCCGTAATCGCCGGAAGCAACGACTTTATAAACCATTCAGCTAATAGCTGATCGGGAACATATGTTTTCACCATCCTACGACGACGACGCCACTCATGTATATGATCAGATATATGGGTAGCAGTTGTCTGTTTGAAGTTGGTTAATATTTCTGTTCCCGTTTCATACCTTATCGGTAATTGAAAGTGGGTTAAGAAAGTCATGGCTAGGGAACTAAAATTGTCGAAAGAGGCTCTTGGCAATTCAATATACCATTTAGCCGCTGGACCTGTCAATGTCCTCTGAAAAAGGCGAAGTCTTATCGAATCGTCGTTAAGGGTGTTCGACGAACACCATAGATGAAAAGTCATCACGTGATTCGACGGGTCTTCACCTGGATTTCCATTGAATTTAGGAATGTTAGATGGAAGTTTATGAGGAATCGCTGGCCACCAAGGGGCATAAGCAATCGGATCGTTGGTTAAGCGGTGTAAATCGGGTAACTCTAAAGTTGCCACGAATGGTAACTGTTGATTCAGGTTAGGCGAAGCGTAACCAGGGTACGATGGAATCGCTTGAGCAGTGGGCCTTTGCATACCAGCATAATGTAATTGATGTTGGTATGACTGATACGGTTGGTGGACTTGACCACTGTAAAGTGGTTGGTTTTGACCGTTTTGGATATACGGTTGTCCATTATTCGCAAAGATCTGCTGCTCAGAACCTTGGTACACTTGCTGGAACTGCGGTTGTTGGTATTGTACAAGCCATGGTTGTGATTCCATGTTCTGTTGCGCCATGCTAACCATTGGACCAAGGTGTGGGGTAATTGTACCCGTTTGTACTTGTGTCGCCCCAATAGTTGGCGATTGTGGTTGTGACCCATGGTCAAGCGACTGTTGCATCACAACCTGAGAAATCTGAGGTTGACATGTAACAGGTATCGCTTGAACTTGCGACACGGTTACAATAGCCGGGGTGGTTGGGATGTTCGTCACAGGTACACACTGTTGCATAGAATATACAATCCTTGGTTGTTGAGGTAGCGTAGGTACCCAACTACTTGATGCAATTCCAGTATAACCTGAATACTGTTGAGAACTGCCATATGGATATCCTCCCGGAGGAGGTAATGAAAGGGCATACTGCCCCCCATATGGTAGCAATCTGGAACTCAGAGGGATTGTTAGTCCTTGAGGACTAGATGGCTCAAATTGACCTCCATGAGGGTCAATCTATCGAGTTTCAACATAAGAATTATCGGGTATTACTCCGGATGAACAAACTGGAACAGACCATACTGTCGAAATAGTCCCTTGGTGGACTCCTTCTAGCTGTTGAGAGCTAGTTGGGACAGCTGGTATGCCGGCAAACATCGTTGGAGTGACGGCAGGGGCTTCTGCTGTCGCTGTGTCATTTGACACAGTCCTAGATGATGAAGGTTGTTCAGACATTTTAAGTCTATCCAATAGATTGCCTAGCGATTCTACAGGGACTTCCACTTGTGGTGGATTTACCTCTGATGAAGGAAAGAGAGTGACCCCTACTCCAAAATGAGTTGGAGTACTTGCTTGCAGATCCTCTGCAATTTCCTCTATCGCAATCAAACCCGGTGGAAGAGGAAGACCGTCAGGTCCGTAAAATATTTCTGGTGCCGAAGAAGTGGTTGTTTCGACAGCGACAGTTGTTTGGGGAACAAAACTTTCTGGACCGGTTACAGATGGAACTGGTTCAGTTATACAAGTATTTGCCCCCAGACTAGGATCAGTATTACTGTCCTTCTGTGGCTGTTGAACTTCTTCTATAGAGACAGGGTTTCCAGAAATGTTAGGAGTAACCAGAACCTCAGATGTAGTTGGAACACCTGTTCTAACTTTCAAAGGAGATTTTGAACCGGTTAAACGAGTTCGCTTTGCCCGTACTGTTTTCGATTCCGGGGACAAAGACGGTTGACTCGTAAGCCTCCGCGAACGACGGGGTTTCAATTGACTTTCTTCCACGATTGCGGATTACTCGATCAACTAAAATATTAAAAGGGGAAATTTGTGTTTCCGAATTGAATGAATTTTATTAGACGCCTTTAGACACAACTTGCTTTTTCACTTTTTAAGAGTCGAGAAAAAGCTAAAGATGACTCTAGTCTCCTTCGATGTATTAACGAGCCCGAAGTGACAAATGCTCGGTTGAACTTTTTCAGTTATAGAGTTTGAAAAAGGCCAAAAGAAACTGCTCTGGAGATCTAGGCAGAGGGTGTGCCAAACCTTTCGCAAAACCACAGAATACATTTTACGGTACGAGTGGTCGATCTTCGTGAATGCTGTGTTCACTGCATTGCGATCAGTAGGGCGGCCGACACGGTTTCCTATTGGATAAAGGCTTTATTCCTATAGGGGTATCCCAATATATACACGACGGTACGTGGGAGCAGAAGTTTGTATTAGTGCCACCGACTCTCAGGAGGAATCACCCACCTTCGTCGAGATCGACAGTCACTACGTTTAACGACGCCGGAACACGTCTCTAGCTTAGACCTCTAGATGTTTGCGTTATGTTTCAAAGCGTTCTTAGGTTCATTCAATATATTTTAAGTTGATCTTTTTTAAAGTTTGCCTTTCAAGGTTCACCACGAGATGTATTGATACAAATTCCTAAATGCAGTCTAAGATGAGAAGCAAGCTTTTTCAATCTTTTCGACTTATGAAAATCTTAACTACTGAGGGAAAAGAGAGACAAAATATTTTCACACAGATCAAAGAGCACTCGCTAATGCACTTTTTCCCTAAATCAACATACAAACTTATATGCAAAATGCAAAGATGCAGGTATTTCTTTTCTCTTTCTTAATGTTGGTGTAATGCAAAAAGAAAGCTGTTGTATAATTTTGAATTCAATTTCAAGTGAAAGCAAACAAGCTTGTCCAAAATCAAAAGACACCTTAAGATTTACTTGTTTCGACACTAGAAATATATAAATTCAAACCAAATGACGAAAGCAAAAGCTCAATCAGCTATGAACAGCAAACAAACTAACTCTTAAGATCAAAACGACACTTTACCACAGGTCTAGATCTAAGAGGTCACAGCAAGACTAGTTCACTTTCGTTATGGGAAACTGTAAATGTATAAGAAATACACAAAGAACAAACACAGTTTCTTTATACAACTGAGGCGGAATAGTGACAAGGAAAGTTGGTTTCAGATAGGCACACTGACTGGTAACAAACAGCAAAAAACAGGAGTGAAAACAAGGCAAGAAACAGCAGGAAACCCCAGCAGCACAAGGCAGGACTGGTCCAGCGCAGGTGGAACACTGCCTGTTTGACCTTCAGTGCAGGTAGCCCCTTCGGGAACTGCGCTGAAATGCAAACAGCCTTTGTACAGCCTGCACTGAAGAACGAAACTTTCGTTTCTGGTGGTTTCCGGGTCACAGATTGCTCAAAAATTCACAGTTTTTGCTCAAATCAGAAGCTATCAGTCAAGGACACACTAAGGGATGACAAGGAGGATGAAAAGCTATCACTAAGAGCTTATTAGAGTCCTCGTGGATCAGCTCTTCAAATCATAAACTTGCCCGGAAACTGAGCTAGAGTAGCTGCCCTCTACTTTGTATTTGAATGATTCAAACACAGTTCGATTCGATACTCCCTTTGTTTATGAAATGAATAGCAAAAACACAAACAACCAACAAGATACGATCCGCAGCGGAGTCACCAATTTGTTGTTGGGAAAAGTATCCAATACGGAATGACCCTATCCCACTCTAAGGGTGATAGTACCTCAGCAACAACTGAATGCAAAGCTATTCAAGATTACTTCTTTATGAGATGAGAGAGAGAAGAGAAAAAGGATCCACTAACCGTTATCTTCCGCTAATGGTTGATCCAATCTTCCCTCTTGCTGCTTGCTCCTAGCTCCTTGCTCTTTCACCGGCCCAGCTACACAAAGATCCTGTAAAAGCACAAAGAAAGGAAACTACAAGAAGCATACATCCATAACTGATTCAAGGATTAGAATAAATCAAATATACAAGCATCAATTCACCATAGAGATACATGCATATAGAAGAACCTCAAATGCTTTTATTAATAGAAGAAGTAAAGTTCTGAGAGTGTTACAACCATAAGAGGCCCAATCCAGCAACACCTCCCAGCAGAAAGAAATCTCCTCTTCACCTCCTTCAAAGCAATCACCCAATAGTTCTATACTCAAACCAACAGCACTTCCTTACTTGCACAAAATTCCAGCCTCCTTAGACCTCATGAGAGAGCTCTATATATAGGAGATTTGGAGAAAGGATGAGTCAGCTTGAGACTGACATGAAGCTGACTAGTGTCCTCTCCCACTTTAGTTAAACTTCAGTTCTTGAGTCCACTTGGAGATTCTTGCTTCCACTTGGAGATCAAGACCCTCTTACTCATCACAAGGCGAATTCCTTGACCCAAGTGTCAGTTTGGAAGCTTCCTGGGCAATTGACACCTTGCAGAATGACTGTGCCACTTGGCCAATCTCGCCCAGCGCAGGTAGCCTTCATTAGATTTGACATTCAGCGCAGGTACAGAGTGGAGCAGTTGACATTCAGCGCAGATGCTCAGTGGAGTAGCTGACATGATCCAGAAATAGCTTGTTTTTGAGTGTTTTCAGGTGGAGAACTGATTTTCAGTGCTGTGGTTTGCTGACCTTGTTCCTCTAGGGGTAGGAACAACATGTTTAGGGACTTTGGATCCCTCAGATTATTGACATTTCATGCTTCATGCTGTTAGGCACAAAAATGTCTATAACAGTTATGGCATGCCTAATGAAATGCAACTAATCAAAACTGATGGGACACCTAATCATGAAATGCAAAAGAGCTTTGATCTCTAACAGAGGGATAACTAGACCGACTCTAACAGATTCCACTTGGAGATTGATGATCTCTTACTCATCCCTGGGCGAATGCAGAGAGGCAAGTGTCACAGGAGAAGTTTCTAGAAGATTCCATGATCCTCCACCTCACAGATTAACCCTGCCATTTGTCCACTCTCGCCCATCGCACCCCATATAAGGGATTTTCAATATGCATCACACCTCCCGTGTGCATTTAGGTGGGATGCAGCGTACTTTGACCATGGAGCAGGTGAGATGGTCCAGTTTTGACCAGTTCTGAGTAGTTTTTCATGGAGAACTTCTGGGAGATGATGTAATCAGCTGATCTTGTTCCTTTAGGGGTTGGAACAACACTTTTAGGGACTTAAGAGCCCTTGGTTTATGTACATTTATGATTGGGGTTGCAGTGCCCAAAAATGTCTATAACAGTTGCTCCCTAAAGCATGAGGTCGTTAATCTTTTTATGTCGGGTGAAATGCTTTATCATGAGGATCTGAATTTTTTTTGAGCTAGAAGGCGACCTGTAATAAGATACAATACAACACATTACCTTCATAATATTTTCATGATCTAGCAGAGGCGGGCATTCCCATGCTCAACTTTATAAATTCATTTTCATGTACGTAAGACAAACAATCATCTATGTGCAGACTGATGATTCTAGTAGAGCCATCATCCCTTAGGTTGGATGATTATTTGTGCAGTAATGATGTATATTTGATGTCTTTATTTTCCTGAATATATATCGCAACCGAGATGGATGAAACTAGATCCGGGGTCTTCAATCTCATTCAATCTTCACTCAAAGTACAAGTCGATCCATGTGAGTGATGTTCTTGAGTCGAATATGGAAAGACATCGCCTGATTAGCAGCCAATGATGTAAGCTGTTAACAGGCGCGAGAGGAATCACCGATAATGATGATGACCCTCAAGGTACTACAGTACAATTTACGTGGTGTGAATAAGGGACTTGGCATCGAACACCACACAAAATCTTTCAGTCGAAGGCCATTGATGTAAACCTATCGCCGGAAGTGAGAAAATTGCCATTGATGCATGCAAGCTTCAAAGTACTGAAAGGGTTGTTCCTAAATCGACTTCCTGGATAAGGAGCCGATGTCGACAAGAAGCGATCCGTCATAGGAGGGACTTAGTGAATCCCACATCAATGACATGGAACGGAGAAAATGATTTTAATGGAGGTGAAAACGATCTGGTGACATAAGGTTCAGGGTGGCGGTCATGAAAGAATGGAGCATAAATGTATTGCAGTGGATGAGACACAGGTGAATTCTTTGAGCGACTTCTCTTGAACATATCGGCGACACTGACATGATGATTTGGTAGCGTTAACCCCAAATATGGATGGTGTGACGGACCAATGGTGATATGACTAGTGAACGGAACAACCCAACCCGACTCGGATGCGGAGTGAAAGTGTCATGTTCAAGAGCAACTTACTACCAATAAAGTTTCTTCAAGTTTTCTTCCAAATTTTTCCCCAGTCATTGTTGACCAGTACCTCTTTATTTTTGTCAAGCTTGAGGAGGATAACATATGCTTGTTCTATAATTTTCCCTTCGGGGAAACACATCGCTATGTTTTAACAAGCCTAGCGATAGTGAAACTCGTTCTTGTCTGTATGGACAAGTTTGTCGCTATTCGGTTTTAACGAGTTTAACAACAAATATAACTCGGTCCTTTTCAATTTTAGTGAGTCTGAAAAGGGACGTAAAGAAAAATCCAACAATCCTTTTTTGTCATATAATCCCTTAAGTCCGAAAAAGTATAAAATAATACAAAAGGGATGAATTTTCGGTAATTTTAACGAGCCGAACAAAACAAGCGCTCGATCTTTTTGTGTAATAATCCCTCGGGTCCAAAAAGATTAAAATCTAAAGGAGGGATAGCACTTCCGGTCACTTTAACGAGCTGGAGAGGCAAATTGCTTGGCAATCTTTTCATATTTTACGAGTCAGATGAAAAGAGCTTAAAGGAGACTCGTTTTTCGAGGAGCGAGTGATAAATTCGGGTAGCATCTAATTCTAGGTAAGGTTTGGAATTTTCCAATCAAGGCAGTGTCACAAGGATGGCTAACAGGATCACTCTTCGTAGCTGTTCCTCAAAAGGGTAAACAATCAAATGGAGGTGAATGATCGACCAATATAGAGTGGAGGTGATGATGAGAACACGACCAAGGCTTCAAAGGCTGATGATACTGCATTCACGATGGTTATTTACCGGAAATTGGTTCATTTTTTAATGAGCTTAAACTCTATGGGAACATTTGCTCATTGCTTATGTTTATTTTTTAACAAGCTTGAATTCCGCGTTAAAACTACTCGATCCAGTCGTATAATAAGGATGTCTCATTTAAAATGGCATTTTTTCAAAGCTTTTCCCCGCATCCTTTCTTTATGCAAGTTAGGAAATGACCAATCCTACGAGTTTAAAGGGTTAGAGGACATACAAATTTAAAAAATAAATGGTCACTCTTCGCTTGCATGCCAAAAGGTTTGCATGTCCCTGGGTATAGCAAAAAATTTCCAAGTTACCAAAGATTGTTCTATCCACACTGCGGACAAAACACTTCCTTGGCGATGTCTACTGAAATAAACAAAGGTGAGTGGTGCAATTGGCTCCACTCACATAACTTTGATGAAGGAATCTTATTGCAATCTAATCTCATAAACCAGTCATATATCCTTTGCGGAAACCTAACCTATACCCAAGGTTTTCCTGTCGAAACAGACCAGGGTGCATGCCCCCTGGGTTTCAGTCATGTCCTCCGATTCACTCGTGCTCATCAGGTGGACGGACTGGGGATTGATGAGACATTCCTTGCATGAAAAGACCATTCAGGGATGGTATTCGACTATTTTCTATGTGTGAACCAGGGAATGAAAGCTAGTCTACGAGCTTGACCACTCTTCCTTCATGTGGAAAACACATTACTCTAAAGAGTGAGGAGACAATGGCTCCCATGCAATAAATATAGTCACGTCCAAGGAGTAGATTATAATCTAGGTGTCCTTGGACTACCATTACGTTCATGTGAATGGTTTTCCTTCTCAATGTTATCGGCACATTGGGAAGGATCCCTAACGGTCAACTGGTTCCTTTGTCAAAGCCTGTTAGATTTCTCATTTCAGACAAAAGCAATGGCGAACCAAGCACTTTCCAAGAAGTTGAGGAAAGGATACTGATAGAAGCCCCTTCATCTATGACGGTACTGGCCATGACCATTCTATATATTTGAGCAATGATTCGAAATGGTACACTAGCCGGTAAGTGGGGTCTGCCTAGTAGATTCCAATCGAAGGAAACAACTAGGTTGCTTGGAGGTGGGACCGAATAGATGGTCGGATATGACTCTGACGAACTTCCTTCCTATGGTAAAGGAATGGGTAGACTGCCCCCATGTTCATCGGAGTCTGTGCTTACGGAGAGAATTTGAACGATGTCATTCTTGTTCTCTCCGGTGACTGTATCATCTGAAGATGGACCTTCTAAAGGAAAGACCGGGTCAACTGCCGCCTCAACCTTTTGACTTTCATCTGGTGTGGATTCAGAGGGTTCATCTTCAATGATAGACGCTTCAGCCGACCACAATGGCGTGTCAGCCAGATTTTCAACTAGTGACGGACTCGGCAAGAGTTTCTTATATGTAGGAGGAAGGCGTAACGGTGAAACCGGACGGTCGTCCAAAACTCTTTTAGCCTCGTCTAAGAAGGGACAATGGTGGACAGCGTGATCGCCTTCACACAGTTTACAAGGAAATTTACATTTTCCTTTTTGTCCAGGGACTTCACTTTCACTAGTTGACGGTGTATCCTCAGCATGATCGTCAGAGGTTGATGACACCGGATTGTGCAAATGAGGAGACCAGTCCCTTAAGATCTGAGGGATGCAAGGACAATCTCGATGATAGTGGTCTCCTTTGCAAATGACACATGGCGATTTAGGTCTGGATGGTGCAGTGTGTGGATTTTTGCTAGATGATGGCTGGTTGCCCCTCTTCGCCTTTGGCTCCTTCTTCTTCTTCTCTTTCTTCTTCTTCTCCTTCTTCTTCTCAGTTGCTTTATTTTTGGCTTTACCAGCTTCATCAAGTGAAGAGGAAGGAAGAGAGGGAGAATTGGATGAAGTGCAAGGCTGGAGGGTAACTTTGGTATCGTTTAGTTGCTGACTTAATTGTTTAGGAATCACGGTGTTTTGAACGACAGAGGTTGAGAAGAGCCATACGGGCAAGCCGATTGTCAATCCTGGAAGCGACAATATGGCCATATGGGGTGCACCAACATCTCCCCAAGAGGAGAAAGGACTAGGATTTACTCCAAGGGCAAATCCTTGGTTAGTGGATTCCATTTTTCTCAACCTAAGACCAACGTAGGAAAGGTGATGTTTATTCCGATTAAAATAAATTTTAGACGCTTTGACACAACTTGTTTTTTCAATTTTTAAGAGTCGAGAAAACACAAAATATGACTCTAGTTGCCTTCGATTTTTAATGAGCTTGAAGTGACAAGTGCTCAGATGGACCTTTTCCTTTAAGGAGTCTGAAAAGGAATGAAAGAGACTACTCTGGAAATCTAGACAGAGGGATTACCAAACCAATCGTAAAACTGCAGAATACTTTTTATGGTACGGCAGTCAATCTTCCTGAATGTTGTGTTCAGTGCATTGCGATCGATAGGGCAGCAGACACGGCTTCCTATGGATAAAGGATAAAGCCTATTGTGGTCTCCCAAAATATACTCAACAGTACGTGGGAGCACAAGTCCATACTAGCACTTATCGTCTCAAAGTGGAGGAATCACCCAACCAGCAATGAAAACAATAGTTACCAGGCTTTACGACGTCGGAATACATCTCTAGCCTAAACATCTAAATGTTGTGCGTTAGGTTCCAAAGCATTTTTAGATTCATTAAATTTATTTTACAGTTGATCTTTCTTAAGAAATTTTCCTTTCAGGTTCACCGCATGATGTAGATATACAATTCCTAAAATGCAATCTAAGATGATAAACAATCGTTTAATCTTCCTTTTGCAATGAAAATCCTAGATACTAAGGAAAGAGAGACGATATTCTTTCAACATAGAGCAGGGAGCACACACTATATGCACTGTCCTAAATCAAACCAACAAGTAGTCTAAATGCAAATGCACATGCATGTATTTGTTTTCAGCCTTCTTAATGTGTGAATGATAAAAAGAAAGCTAAGCGCAAATCTGAATTATTTTTCAAAGCGACATTACTAACAAGTTTCTTTTCAAGACAAAATGAAGACAATGATGACACTTTGTTATTTGGAATTGAAAACTTGCTTTCGACACTTGAAAAACTACTAATTCAAATCAAATACAAGAGTAACAGTGTAATTGACTATCAAGAAAAATCGGATTCTCTTCTATGACTAAAAACAACACTTGCGACACTTCCAGATTGAGAAATGACAGTTCAATTATGCTACTTCTTTGTAAAAGAGAACTGAAAATTGCTCACAATACATAAAACATTTACAGTTCTTTGCACAATGGAGGCAGAATAATGGCAAGGAAGGGGGTTTCCAACAGAGGTATACTGACTACAGACAGCAAAACTCCTGAATAGAGCTAAAAATAGTGAAAAAACAAAAGTTTGGAGGCAAAATTAGCCCTTTCTGATCAGCGCACCTTTTACACATGGATTCCAGTATGCATCCCACCTACAGCACACGGGAAGTGTGATTCATACTGATATCCTTAAAGAGAGGGTGCGATGGTACAGTGCGAGACTTTTGATCCAGTTCTTGATCACAGTTTACAGCACAGTTCAAGGATTTAGGTCGAGCAAGTGGTAATCAGTAAATAAATCACAGGGGTAGATCTAAGGAGGTTACTAGAGCCACCACAAGGGCACTTAGAGAGTTTGTAAATCGATTGTTCAGTTCATAAACAAAACCCAGAGATAGACTGAAGCAACATTGATTTACTTTGCACATGCATAGCAAATGCAGTTCGAAGGCTAGTTGGCTTGACATCAGGCTCCGTCTGTAAGTTTATAAAGCAAACAAATATAGACAAACAAACAATCTATTCTCTCCCCAGTGGAGTCGCCATTTTGTTATCAGGAAATATAGTGTCCATGCAGAGCTGCTAGTCCCACTAAGGCTGGTAGCTACCTTAGAAACAAACAAACTAAAACCACTTCCATTTTCCTTCATGAGAAGTAGATAAGAGGGGAAAAAAGGAGACCAACCTCTGTCTTGCGCTTGGTTCCTTGCTTGATTCCTCTCCCTTCTGATAGATATTTTCCACTCGCTTCCTCGTCTACCCATCTTCAAAGAGCACTTGTGGAATCAAAGCAGCATAACACTATCCAAGAACAGAGATCTACAATCATAAACAATATAGGACCAGATATATATTGACCACACAAATGCATATAT
The DNA here is from genome assembly GCA_031772625.1 of Pinus tabuliformis. Classification (NCBI taxonomy): domain Eukaryota; kingdom Viridiplantae; phylum Streptophyta; class Pinopsida; order Pinales; family Pinaceae; genus Pinus; species Pinus tabuliformis. The sequence continues at coordinate 627,505,307 of CM062820.1, read as the reverse complement.
CATCAATCATACAAGAATGTGGAGGAAAACTTGAATAGCTTTATTAATAATCAAGAATAGCAAAGAGGATTACAACCAATTGTTCTAACCCAGCGTCATCCCCTCAGCAAGAAAGCCCTTCTTCACCTCATGAAAAGCTTAGATCACCCAACACTATGATGTTGCACCAAGAAACCAGTAGCACTTCCTTACAAGATACAAAATTCCAACCTCTGGATCTCTGGGATGACGGATCCATATATAGATGTTTGCAAGGGGGGTGAGTCATCTTTTGAGATTTGATTAGTGTCCTCTCTCTGATAGTCCTTGATTCCACTTGGAGATTGATGATCTCGTACTCATCCCTGTGCAAATGCAGAGAGGCAAGTGTCACATGAGAAGTTTCTGGAAGATTCCATGATCCTCCACCTCACAGATTGACCTTGCCATTTGTCAACTCTCACCCATCGCACCTCATAGAAGGGATTTTTAGTATGCATTGCACCTCCCGTGTGCATTTAGGTGGGATGCAACGCACTTTGACCATGGAGTATGTGAGATGGTCCAGTTTTGACCAGTTCTGAGTAGTTTTTCATGGAGAACTTCTGGGAGATGACGTAATCAGATGACCTTGTTCTTTTAGGGGTTGGAACAACACTTTTAGGGACTTAAGAGCCCTTTGTTTATGGACATTTATGATTGGGGTTGCAGTGCCCAAAAATGTCTATAACACATAGGATCGAGATCACGATTCGAGACATACACATATTGATAGGATTTCCACCCTGGGGGTTGGTGGGAGAGATTAATCCAGTGATGCCTTATGGGAGGCATATTGGAGAGTTTGTGGACTGTCATTGTGTACCTAGTACTCAAGTAAAGGACACAAGAATTTAGATGCATGACTTAGAGAGGCTTGAGACACGAGTTAATTCTGTAGGATTGGTGCAGATCTTGGGTAGTCATGCCTTCCACTACATTTTTGGAGGGAAAATGATGGTGGTGGATAGTATGTTGGGAAGGACCTACTCTGGGTTGGCCCAAATGTTTTTGAAATCATTGAAATGTTAGTTGGGTCTATGTAGATAGCGCGCCAATCATAACTATTCTTTTGGGACAATGTTATGCTAGTTCTTCTTTGAGAAGATCCCTACCATCCAACCACATGTACGGATCCATGATGGGGGCCAATAAGAGCCTAGGATATTCCACTAGAGGTAGCTACTATGACAAGCTAGAGGGTGGATTCAGACGATTGTTTCGACCTGAATTCTTTTCTCTTTGGGAACAGATGCCACTGTACATAAATGACTATCCATACAACGAAATGAACTTTCAAGAAGATCTTGATCTACCATTACCACTAAGACGAACATGGAGCCCAAATTTTAAGTGATAATTACTATATTTTTGTTGCATGTATAGTTTAGAAAATATGTGTATGTGGTATTTATTTTCAAACTTGTGACATACAAATATAGGACTGGTGAGGCCTGCAAGATATATAGGGTGAATTGCATTATATGGGGCTACATACTAGGGGCGTTCACATCAAAATACAGACCAGATAGTGATGCATTACTGGAGGATATCCATCCTAGGTTTGACTTGCTAATTACCAAGGTGATAGAGCATGGGTGGCATGTGCTAGAAGACTAGTATACAAATGCGTATATGAGTCTTCCCTTTGAGTGGCGAGGTATCACCAAGCACATAGTGATGGCTGGTCATGAAGTTCGAGACTTACAAGCCGGGGGAATGGACCCATTGGTAGAGGATCCACTAGAGGACCCTAATTATTCATAGGAGAAATGGACCCCCATTTTAATATGTAACATGTGATGGGCATTTTCGATGCATTAAGAGTAGTGGACTCCAAACACTTTGTGTTGGATATAATGATACATAATATGGTTATGCATATTTTTGTGACAATGTTGTTCACCGTTCTTTTATTTTATGGGTGTTTTCTTGTATATGCATGTGATAAATTCCAATCTAGAATGTTGTTTGCAATGGAATTTTCATAGTTATTTTGTGCTCTAGGAACATGATTGAATGAAAGAGATTCAAATTCATGCACCTTTTAGCACCTGGATTGAACCTCAAGTTGAAGGAAGGCAATGCCAGGGTAACCACAAACCATGCTTAGCCAAGTAGCTAGCCCTACTAGGCCAGGATAGGGCTCTCTATGTAAGGATCTCAGCCAAATTGACTGGATCTAGAAAATGATATTAGGCTAGCTATAGGAGCACAAGGTTTGATTTGATTTTGAAGGGTTTTGCTGGATCAGGAGGAGCCAAACAGTTAGGGCAAGGAAATTAGGTCAAAACTACAGGGTGTTCGATGGGGAAAGGTAGGCACAACGATCAAAACCTTAGGTTTTGATGGATGAGGTGAAAAGACAAGTGAGGTGCTAGGAAGATCATGTAAACCTCATGGATTCTTCCTAAACTGAAGAAAACACAGATTGTGAAATGTCTACCCAAAACAGAGCATAAAAGTTATGGATTCTTCCTTTCAGACTTGTATACATTCACATAAAGAGTATGAAATGATGAAATGGAATCAAAAATACATTTTAACACATGAAAGAATAAGAAAAACTAAACTAAGCATCATACCACATGGATCCCAAAGAAATAGCTGCAATTTTTCATTAATCTCTTGCTGTAACTGGTACAAAATGATGTCAAGCAAAGCTTAAGCAACCCCCCTGAAGCCAACCCTTTACAATGAGAAATAAAAAGAAGATATAGACCTCAATTCAACCTCCTCCCATCTTCAGGGATCGAATCCCGAAGATGAGGAACTAATTCATCAAAAACTGAACAAGAAACTGGAATCTAGGCAACCCTAACAACTTGCCTCTAAAAGGGAGGGAACTGATTCATTTGACTTCAAGAGAAATTTTGATCCAATGAATCTTCCCTCCAGTAACTAATATTCATCTTATTTACTTGCCTAGTCACCATTTACATTAGTAAAAACATCATCCATGAGAGAAAACCCAAAAATTATAGTCATGGCACAGTAAAGTGAAAATTTAGCAGAAAATTGTCCTATGCACAGCGCTAGAAGGCTATGCATAACACTTTTTTCAGGGCCATTTTGGAGGCCTTCCTAATGTCCAAATTGAGCTCAGGATAGCTCATTGGAAAGAATGTCCTGTATAATTTCCAAATATGTCTTTAGTTTTCAATTTGGAGCTCATTTCACTTGTAAAAAACTCAATCTACCAAAACTAGTCAAAAAATGTAGAATGAGGGTTAAAAAATGCAAAGTGTTGTTGCAAGCAACTTTAGGAGGTCTTCCTAAACTCCAAATGGAGCTCATGATAGTTTATTTGAAATATATTCTAGTATAGTTGTAATTTGACTTATCAAGCAAGTCATTTGGATAGTCCAGCTAGGAGTAAACTTGGTTTTCCCAATGATCTGAAAATGAGATCTTAAATCAATATTAAGGTATTACAGACTCATGTGTGGGAATGCCTATATTACTTAGTGCAACGGATCGAAAAGATTACAAATAATATAGACAATGAGTAGTTAGAAAACATAACAGACACACACATCAACACAAAAAATAATCAAGGAGTTCACCAGACTTCTTGGCTACGTCTCTTGGTCCAGCATTCAATGTCGACCTCTATATTAAGTCTTTAAGAACATATTATTACAAGGGTGAGCTCAAAATAGAGTCTTAACCAATAGTGACATCAAAGAGGGATCTACTAAAAAACATCGAGTCTAAAGAGTGTACAAACTCTCCCTCTGTCCTGTTCCTCTATTCAATCTGCCTCAATCTAACTGACTGGTTGTCTTTCTGTGAGTGTCTTCAACTGACCTCCTCTTTTTTTGTTCTACCATTGGATGGATTTTAAGCCTTTCAGCATTATCTGTTCACCTCCATTCTCAGGCTTTATGGCTCTTGGCACTATCCCTTCATCTCCCTACTGAGCGTTAAAAACTCATTGCAAAATGCCTAAGGCACATAGGCAGTCATTTACAAACGGAAGGATCTTGGGCGCGGGTGAAAATCCCCTGAAATTACACTTCTTTGTTTACATAGAGAAATACTGGGAAAACAATAAAAACACAGGAAATCCTGACCGAAACACCAAATCCAGACTTCAAATGATATAAATTCTGCCCCATAATCCTTTCGGGTCCGCGCTTGATCATTATCACAAGTTGTAGTGCTATGGTCATAATCCCTTTGTATTTGGTCCATAGCGGGAATACACAGAAATACATAGGAAAAACGCTTATTATCAGACTTCAAATTTTATACAGCCACATCTATAATTCCTTTCAGGTCCACCCTGATCACAATCTCATATTGCATGGCGCATAAGCCCCTTTTTATTTGGTCCCATTCCTCCACCGATCACCGATATTGGTGTATTGCATATTGCAGGGTTGTGGGTCCATTGGTATCACCCCTTGTATCATTGCGATGCGAGATTGTGATGCAATATATCGCAATCGTGTATCCTTGGTTGCTATCCCACATCGGCCCTTTGCTATGCTTTGGTCCTTCCCCTTTGGTTTTGTGTGATGTGATAAGTCGCAAATCGCATATCATATGGTCTTCAGGCCTTTTGTAAGTCCTTCCTTTGGAAACTTGCGGTGCGATGGTGTAATTGTAGTTGCATTTCCCCTCGGGCCGTCCTCGATACACTCCACCGATGTGATATTGCTGAACCCTTCGATGCGATCTGCTGATTTGATCTAGACCATTGATCAGTCTTATTCGATGGCTCCTGTGCAGCGGTAGTTAGACCTTCGATTAGCTCTATTTTCTGCCATTCTTAGTGTTTTTGCTGTGATAATGTTTTCCAATAGTTTTAAAGACTTAGACTTAGAGGTTTTTAGGATCCATTTTGGATCACAACTTCCCACTTAAGAGATTTTGGACCACCAAAAGTTGGTTTTTATGCATCGATCAAGTGAGGATACAGTTCCCTCACTTGTCCAATTTCTATCCATTGTGCCTTGCTTGGATTTGAACCTTTGAGTCCTACTCTTAGGTACTCAACATCCCCTTGACGCGTAGTTCTTACCTTCTTGTCCAAAACTGTGTCCTCCAGTAACTCATTGAGATACTTAGGAACCAAATCCCCAATAGAAGGCAACTAACTTTGCTCTTCAGGGTCTTCAATCAATGAAGGTTCATAAAATCTCAAGTTTTCTGCATTAATGATGAATAGATCTGCATATAAGCTGGAAAATCAAGGCAAAAAGCATTTTCACCAATTTTATCAAGTATCTTGAAAGGTCCATACCTTATTAGTTTTAGCTTCTTACCTTCACCTTGCATTCTGTCTTTATTGATGTACAACCAAACTTGATCACCAACTTGAAAACTATGCTCAAATCGAAGCTTGTCATGTCTTGCCTTGTACTTGGCTTGACTTCTTTCCAGTTGTTCCTGTACTGCCTGGTGAATTTCCTGGATTTGTTCAATGAACTTGGTTTCTTTGTCCACATCACTCTATCCATTAACTGCTATGTCTTTACCAAAGACAAAATCCAAGGTAGACTTTGGTATAAAACCAAAGCAAGTCACAAAAGGATATCTCTAAGTAGAAGAGTGCTTGGCACGGTTGTAAGCATGCTGCACATAACACAAATGCTCATCCCAAAGCTTGGGATGCTTGCTGCAATTGCCTCTAAGCAACTGGATCACTATCCTATTGACCACTTCTATCTAGCCATCTGTTTGTAGATGAAATGTTGTGCTCTTCATCAACTTGGTGTCCATCAACTCCCATAAACTTGACCAAAACTTCCCAACAAATCGAGAATCTCGATAAGATACAATAGAAGTGGGTAACCAAAAATGAACCCATACATTTTGAAGAACAACTTTGTTGTTTGTTTAGCTGTAACCTACTTGTTACATGGTATCAAAATACACATTTTACTGAACCTATCCACAACAACATACAAATAATCATGACCTTTCCTAGACTTTGGCAATCCCCCAACAAAGTTAATGGAAACACTTTCCCAAGGACGAGAAGGAATTGGAAGTGGAGTGTACAAGCCTAATTTCCAATTATTGGGCTTTCTTGTAGCACACATAGTACGCCCTTTGATATATCTAGAAACTGTCTCATGCATTCTTGGCCAATAATAGAACCTTTGCAATTGTGCAACTATTTTACTTACACCAAAATGACCTAATATGGGAGAAGTATGCACTTCTCAGATTATGTTAACACTTTCAGTTTTTGGAATGCATAACTTTCCCAAATGATATAAGAGTTGGTCCTTTACATAATAATCCAATTCTTCTACTTGCTTGCCATGACTTAAAGTTGCATATACATCTTTAAAATCTACATCTTGAGCATATTGTTCAACATAACTTTCATGTATTACTGAGTTATGCTTAAGTATAGTAGATGCATTTATGATTGGTCTTGATAACATGTCTGCAACCTTATTGTGTATGCCCTTCTTATATCTAATGACAAGATGAAATTGTTGTAGAAAACCCACCCACCTATAATGTCTTGATTGCTGCAATTTAGTTTGTGAGTGCAAATATTGAAGTGGTTGATGATCTGTATGTATGATTGTTTCTTTACCCATTAGGTAATGTTTCCACTTTTTCACGCTTTGTACTAATGCATGCAATTATTTATCATATGTAGGATAATTAATTAGTACATAAGTAAATGTCTTAGAATGATAACATATGGGTTTTCCGTGTTGCATCAACACTGCTCCCATGGCATAGTCACTAGCATCTGTTTCAATCTCAAATGGATGTTGAAGATCTGGCAGTGCTAGTACTAATTTTCTCTTTTAAGGTGTTGAAGGCTTTTTGTTGTTTTCCTCCCCACTTAAACCCTTGTTTCAACCCTGTTAAAGCATGTAATGGAGCTGCAATCAAAGAAAAGTTAGCAATAAACTTTCTCCGATATTTTGCTACCCCTAGGAAACTCCTAACCTTTGTAGCAGATTTGGGTTTAGGCCAATTCACAATGACTTCAACCATAGAGGGATCTATCTTCAATTCACCACCCCCTACAATATAACCGAAATAATTTAAAGATGTTCTACCAAATTCACATTTTGACAGTTTTACATAGATATTTTCTCTTTTTAAAACATCTAAATTCTGCTTTACATGGTCTTCCCATGTCTTACTAAAAACCAAAATGTCATCTAAATAAACAATTACAAAGTCATCAATAAATGGTCTGAGTACATCGTTCATAACTCTCATAAATGTAGCAAGAGCATTAGTTAATCCAAAAGGCATAAAAACCATTCATAAAGTCCTTGCTTTGTCTTGAAAGCAGTTTTCCATGCATCATGTTCTGCAACTCTGACCCGATGATAACCACTTCGCAAGTCTAATTTAGAAAATTAAACTGCTTCTTTCAATTGATCTAATAAATCATCAATATGAGGAAGAGGATAACGATTCTCGATCGTTATTTTAATTAGTGCTTTATAATCAATGCACATTCTCCACAAACCATCTTTCTTTCTCACCAGCATGATTGGAGATCCACATGGTGATGTGCTTGGTCGTATAAACCCTTTATCAAGCAACTCCTGTACCTGCTTCTTTATCTTTTCATTCTCTAAAGTTGACAACCAGTACATTCCAATGTTAGGTAATGGAGCATCTTGCTGCAAATAAATATCATGTACTATTTCTCACTTGGATGCCAGACCTTTAGGTTCTTGAAATAGAACATCATATTCTAAAACAACTTTAACTAAATTAGCTTTCTATTTAGAATCACAGCCTTCAAATGCATTGGATTTTTTAGGATCCTTTGCCTTTACAACCATTAGTAAAAACTGCTTACTTGAATCCAAAATTATTTTCATCTGCCCTGAGTTTATAAGAGAATAGTTATCTTTGAGTTTATGAGCTCTTACAATGTATTCTATTCCATTTTGAGTGAGTTGATACTTATTCTCAGCTCTGTAGAAAATAGCTTTCCTATCATACAAGTATGGAATTCCCAAAACAATACCACATATATCCAATGGAACTATATCTAACTCAACCTCATCTACAAATATTGATGCAATAGAAAACCTAAGTTTACATTGTCTCATTACTTGTAGCTTTATTTTATCACACACCCAACCTAATGGATATGGATTCTGATGAGGTTTTGTTTTTAATCCCAACTTCTTTACAATTGTTTCAGAAATCAAATTTACTTGTGATCCACTATCAAATAAAGTATCAATCTTATTGTGCTTGGAAATTAATCTAATAAGAAAAATCTCATTTCTTTCCCTCTCATTAGTTTCATTATCAACAAATTGTGCTGAATTACTTGTGGATTATTCAGAATCTTTACCTTTAATACCTGTGGCTGTAACTTTTGTTTCATCGCCTAAATCTGATCCCAAGTCCTGCTGAATAGCAACATCATTCTTTTTCTTCCATCCACCGAACTTCTTAGGTCTCCGTTATGGATGCAAAGACCAATAGTGTGCCTCATCGTGTTCTTCTTTCTTGCAATAAGTGCATGAAGGTTTATCCTTTTGTATAGTGTTTTCTTTCCTCTCCTTCCATTTCAGTTTCTTCTTTTCCTTTCTCTTGCTTACAGAATATTTAGATGATTCCCTAATCTCTAGGTTTACATTCTTACCTCTAGCTTCTAGATGTGTGGCTTAAATTGATACATCATCTAAGGTAGTGGGATTAAACATGAGAATAGTATGCTTTAAATAGCTATGAGGAACACATATATACTTCAATAAAGTCTCAGGTGAATCTAATGATATACCTAGAGTTAAAGCCCTCTTTCTGAATTCCTGAGTATAACTTTGTACACTCTGGCCCTTCAACTTACGAAGAGTTTTCCAACTCATCATTTCCTGTTGCATGTAAACTAAAGGATAGAATTGCTTTTTTATAGCAGGAACAAATTCATTCCAGGTAGAAATGATTTTACCATGCTTTTGCAGATCATCTTGTGTCTTGCCTTCCCATCATACTAGTGCAGTTCCTCCAAGTCGAAGGCTAGCCAGCTAAATCTTTTTCCTTTCTGAATCAACGTTCTGTACCCTACAATATACATCAATTTGTCTTATCCAATTACCTAGCTTTTCTGCATTGAGTTCTCCATCATAAATTGGCAAATCAAACTTCACATCTAATTTGTTTAAGGAAGTTTTCTTCTTCTTCTTAGAAGAGCTAGAAGATGATGAGGATGATGAAGGTGATGATGGAGGAGATGGTGGAGGAGGAATTTCCCCTTTCCCTGAGAATTCTGTAGGGGCAACTAGAAAAGGTTCCTCTGCTCCTTTGTCTAGTTTGGGTGTTGAAGTGCATTCACCTCGACCCTTCTTAACTCTAGATACATTTCTTCCACCATGGATTGGAGTGTCTTAAAACTCTCTATAAATTGAGATTTTGTTCCCAATGTAGCTTCTTCTACCATTCTCCTTTGAGAATAGACTCTTCAACTCTCTAGATTAGCCTCAACAAGTTCTCCTTCTCCTAGTCTAAGCTTTAATCTAGTTAGCATTCAAAATCCAACACAAGCTTGTCTAACCTTAACAAAACCAAAACCAAATTCTCTGATACCACTGGATCTGAAAATGAGATCTTAAATCAATATTAAGGTATTACAGACTCATGTGCAGGAATGCCTATATTACTTAGTTCAACGGATCAAAAATATTGTGAATAATATAGACAATGAGCAGTTAGAAAACATAACAGGAACACACATCAACACAACAAATAATCAAGGAGTTCACCAAACTTCCTGGCTATGTCTCCTGGTCTAGATTTTAGTGTTGACCTCTATATTAAGTCTTTAAGAATAGATTATTACAAGGGTGAGCTAAAAACAGAGTCTCAACTAATAGTGACATCAAAGAGGGATTTGCTCGAAAACCACGAGTCTGAAAGAGTACGCAAACTCTCCCTCTGTCCTGTTCCTCTATTCAATCTACCTCAATTTGATTGACTGACTGTCTTTCTGTGAACGTCTTCAACTAACCTCCTCATTTTTAGTTCTTCCATTGGATGGATGTTAAGCCTTTCGACGCTGTCTATTCACCTCCATTCTTAGGCTTTTTGGCTCTTGGTGCTATCCCTTCATCTCCCTATCGAGCATTAAACACTCACTACAAAATGCTTAAGGCACATAGGCAATCGTTTACAAACGGAAGGATCTTGGGCACAGGAGAAAATCCCCTAAAAATACACTTCTCTGTTTACATAGAGAAATACCAGGAAAACACTTAAAACATAGGAAATCACGACTGAAACACCAAAGCTGGGTTTCAAACGATATAAAGTCCACCTTGTAATCCTTTCGGGTCCACCCTTGATCGCTATCGCAAGTCACAGTGCTACGGTCACAATCCCTTTATATTTGGTCCATAGCGGGATTACACAGAAATACATAGGAAAAACGCTTACTATCGGACATCAAATTTTATACAGCTACATCTATAATTCCTTTCAGGTCTGTCCTGATCGTAATCGCATATTGCATGGCGCATATGCCCCTTTGTATTTGGTCCAATTCCTCCGCCAATCGCCGATATCGGGATATCACATATCGCGAGGTCGTGGGTCCATTGGTATCACCCCTTGTATCATTGCAATGTGAGATTTTGATGTGATATATCACAATCACATATCACTGATCGTTATCACACATCAGCCCTTTGCTATGCTTCGGTCCTTCCCCTTTGGTTCTATGCAATCTGATAAATCACAAATCGTATATCGTATGGTCTTTTGGCCTTCGGTAAGTCCTTCCCTTGGAAACCTGCGATGTGATGGTGTAATTGAAGCCATTGATCTATGCGATCGATCAATGGTTCATGATGTGTCACTAATTGCAGTCGCATTTCCCCTCGGGCTGTCCCCGATACTCCGTTGAAGCGATATCACCAAACCCTCCGATGCGATCCGCCGATTTGATTTGGACTGTTGATCAGTCCGATCCAATGGCTCCTGTGTAGTGGTAGTTAGACCTCCGATTAGCTCTATTTTCCGCCATTCTTAGTGTTTTCACTACGATAATGTTTTCCGGTAGTTTTAAAGACTTAGACTTAGAGGTTTTTAGGATCCATTTTGGATCACCCAAGGTCACTCCAAAGGTGCAACAACTCTCCTATGACATCTATAGTTTTGAAATTTCTCCAAAACCATGACACCTACGTAAAAAATGAAGGGGTTTTTTCTTCCTTGTTCTATTATGGACAAAAACCTCTCTCACATTTTTCAAATTCATCTTTTCTTGGTCAGAAACATAGTTTGAAGAAAAATTGGCCCTTATGTGTGGCGAATGACTTGTCCCTTGGAATGAATTCTTGACAAATGATGGAGACCTGATGTTGATGATATGAAATGGCCTCATACCTACTAATATTTCTTATGCCTCCTCTGCTCAGATATCTCTAATTCCATAGCAAACATTAGCTTAGTGGGAGAGGAAATTAGGGTTTTGTGAACGGAAAACAAGGATTTTCTAGAAATGAAGGGAAATGAAGGGGATGGGGGATTCTAAATTCTTAGGAAAATTTTGGGAGGTAGGAAGGGACGTTAGGAAATAAGGGAAAGTGGAATTTCAAATATTGAGTGAGGGTAAGGGGTCCAAAAGGGAAAAACAGAGGCCTAGCCTAAAAAAGTGTCAAATTGTAACAATAGTGTAGGGTTTGTGGGAAAATGGTGAATTTGAGGGATATAAGTGATGGGAAGTGTTTAAGAAGTTCTATGAGGGGTAGGGGAAGGTATATGAGCATTAGGATATAAGTTTTGTTGATTTTTTGATCATGGGATTCATGAAACCAAGAAAAATTCCCTCAAAACACTAGGAGAGGGAAATGAGCCTTAAAAGCACAACTGAGGCAACAAGGTATAAGATGACCCACTCACTTACAAATGATAGTTTGGAACCTGTAATAATGATGAAAACTCTCTTAATGATGGTACAGTTAGCTGAGGGGTGACATGGACCAGTACTTGGAAAACTTTGGAAGGAGTGAAAACAATCTAGACCTAACACCCAGTGACCAAATGTTTACTTGAAGACTCACTGAAATGAAAAAAATTGACTTTGACACCCTAAGACCACATTGTAAGAGCATATTTGATCACTAGTGGAAGGCTACAAGTACTGACACTAACAACGCCAAAATCTTAACTCATAGATATTTTCTAAATAGGATAAGATTATGCACATGATAAATTCCATTCAATGACATGATAAGAAGCAAGGAATCAAGACAAACATGGAGGTGAAGGATGTGATGATTAAGTGCATCGAATAAAAAACCTATCAAAACATCATATTCGACTTGATTATTGTTGGAAGATCTGATGTAGATGTCGTTGGAGTGGAATAAAAAATGCAAAGGGGTGAAAATGGCCTAAGTTGCTCAGGCTAGATTCTTGGAGAAGTGACTCGCACCATCAACATAACCGATATGTGGTGTGGATGGTGGGTAAATTTGAAAGGCGCAAGTAGAAAATGAATTAGATGATGTGATATCCAACCTACCTAAATGAAAAAAATAAATAGAACTTTCATTTCAATGGGAAATGTTGTCGATAAAATTTGTTTAGGTAGAGTGCATTACGAGGGTTAGGAATACTTTCTCCTTTAGGACCCTCTAAAAGATATGCCCCCTTTCCCAAAAACTTACGAATGATATAAAGACCATTCCATAATGGTTCGAATTTTTTCATGCCCCAGGACATCATTAGCTTGGTCATAGACAATAAAAGGGTCCCCTTCATTAAAGGTATGAGGGTGGACTTTACAGTCATACTAAATTTTGGTGTGATTTTTTGCTACTTCAATAGTTTGCAAGGAAACACGACGATCTTCATTGGCTCTCTCAAGAATGATGACTCTTTTTCTAAAGGTTGGGTGTCCAGGAGGTGTTTGACAGCAAGGTGGAGGAAGGGGACTACCTCTTGTCCATATACAAGGTGGAAAGGAGTGAACTCAGTGGCAGTTTTGACAGAAGTTCTATAGGTCCACAATGAAGGAAAGAGCTATAAGATGCCATTTGGTTTTGTATTTATTCACTATCTATTGAAACATATTTTTAAGGATTTTATTGAAAACTTCAACTTTTCGATTTCCTTGGAGTTAATAAGATGATGAATATTAGTGTTCAAAACCCGATAGTGAAGATAGCTCACCCCAATCCCATCTTCAAAGTGTTGACCATGTTCAAAATACAATTGTTTCGAAACCCCAAATCAAGTGATAACATGGTTAAAGAAAAATAAAGATGGAATACTTGCGATGTTATTAAATGTGAGTTTGGATTAAAACTATTTGGTTAAATAGTTGATGACCACGATAATATAAGTATGCTTAATAGTAGATGGAGGTCAGCACTCCATGAAGTCAATAATTCGTTTACATAAAGGATTGACTATGATGACATGATTTAAGGGAGCAGGGAGAGCTTGAGGCTTTTGGGCATATAATTGGCAATTAGGATCATGTTTGACTGCCTCAATGCAATTGCTAAAAAGAGAAGGCTAAAAGTATCTGGCATGCATGATTTTTTGGGCAATGATCATTCCAAAGACATGACCACCATAAGCATCACCATGGAAGACATTAGGAACTTTTTCAACTTCATCATGGGTGAGACAACAGCGAAATATAATGTCGATACCGCGACGATAAATAGAAAGGGATTTATTGTCGGATACATCATCGATCATCACTATTGAGATGAGGGGGTGAATTTCTAGGTTAACAAATAGGTGAGGATGTTGCCATACCAAGGGTCATAAAAGGTTACAGTGAACAAGCGTTCATTTGGGAGGTCATCATTTATGAATGGATCTGGCACACCAATATGATAGTTGGAAATTAATTTAGCAAGGGCTAAACTTTTCTTACTCTTGGGCTTGAAAAGTTCCAAATCAAAATTCTTGGAGATAACAATCCAACGGGTGTACTTCCCATTGATGATCTGCTAACTCATGGGATTAGAATTAGTCACAACCTTAGTGGTATGCGTAAGGATGTAATGACAAAGTTTATGAATAGAGAACACAATACCTAGGGCCAAATTTTCTTCATGGAAATAGGACACATGGATACCATTAAGGTTCTTGCTGACTTAATAGATGACATGCTCATTGCTAGTTCCATCTTCCTGCATTGATGCTCCAAAAACCGAATAGGTGGAAGTTTAGAAAAACAAGATGAAGTCCCACTCAAAGTTTTGTGGGCTAATCAAGGGAGCAGAAGTGAGAACATGTTTGAGGGAATAAAAATACTATTGATCTTGATCATCAAAAACAAATGGAATGTTAGAGCAAAGGAGTCTAAGAAACCCATGAGCAATGGTGGCATAGTCAGGAACAATTCGACAAATAAGGTTGGATTTGTCTTGGAGGCTGTTATCGGGAAAACTAGTGTCCATTCAGAGTTGCTAGTCCCACTAAGACAGGTAGCTATCTTAGAAACAAACAGAGTAAAGTTACTTGTGTTTTCCTTTATGAGAGATGGATGAGAGAGAAGCAGAGAGTACCAACCTCAGTCTTTCGCTAGTCTCCTTGCTCGTTTCCTCTCTTCCTTGATAGAGCCTTTTCCACTCCTTTCTTACTTGTCCTGCTTCAAATAACACCTATAGAGCCAAGGCAGCAAAATACCATCAAAGCATAGAGATCTATAACCATAAATAATGTAGGATCAAATGTACATTAACTATATAAATGCATACATAAACAAGATTCAGATATATACAAGAATATGGAGGAAAACTAAAATAGCTTTATTGATAAAAGTAGTAGAAGAGAGGATTACAACCAGGCCATCTAATCTAGCATCATCCTCCCAACATGAAAGCCCTCTTCACCTCATACAAAGCAAGATCACCCAACAATGTCTTCAGAGAGAAACCAACAACACTTCCTTGCAAATTACAAAATTCCAGCCCCTAGATATCTTGGATGAGGGATCCATATATAGATGTTTTTAGGAGAGTGAGTCAGCTTCTGGGATTTTGATTATTGATAGTTCTTGGTTCCACTTGGAGATTTCATATCTCTTACTCATCCCTGGGTGAATTCAGAGAGGCAAGTGTCATATGAGTAGTTTCTAGAAGATTCTCTGGGTTTCCACCTAGCACACTACTTCTGCCATTTGTCTACTCTCGCTCATTGCACCCTATAGAAGGGATTTCCGATATGCATCGCATCCCCCGTGTGTAATAGGTGAGATGCATCGCACCCTATGCATGGAGCAGTCTGTATGATCCTGTTTTGACCAGTTTTGAGTAGTTTTTCATAGAGAACTTCTGGGAGATGATGTAATCAGCTGACCTTGTTCCTTTATGGTATGAAACAACACTTTTATGGGTTTAGAAGCCTTTGGTTTATGGACATATGTGATTGGGGTTGCAGTGCCCAAATATGTCTATAATAGTTTCCCCCTAAAGCATGAGGTCGTAAATCCTTTTGATGTCGGGTGAAATGCTTTATAATGAGGATATGAGGTTTTTCGAACTGGAAGGTGACCTATAATAAGATACAATAAAATACATTATCCTCACAATATTTTCATGATTTAGCTGAGGTGGGAATTCCCATGCTCAGCTTTATAAATTCATATTCATGTACATAAGACAGACAATCGTCTGTGTGGTAGACTGATGGTTCTAGTAAAGCCATCATCCTTTAGTTTGGATGATTATCTGTGTAGCAATGATGTATATTTGATGTCTTTATTTTCCTAAATATATCGCAGCCCGGATGGATGAAACAAGATTCGAGGTCTCCAAACTTGTTCAATCTTCGCTCGAAGTACAAGTTGATCCATGTGAAAAGATGTTCTGATGTCGAACATGGAAATACATCACCTGATTACCAACCAATGATGTAAGCCATTAATAGGTGCGAGAGGAATCACCAATAATGATGACGATCCTCAAGGTACTGCAGTACAATTCATGTGGTGTGAATACAAGAGATAATGTTGAACACCACGTAAAATCTTTCGGTCGAAGGCCATGGATGTAAACCTGTCCCCAAAAGTGAGAAAGGCATGAAAGCTTCAAAGTACTGAAAGGGTTGTTCGTAAGTCAACTTCTTGGATAATGAGCTGATGTCGACAAGAAGTGACCCGTCGTAGGAGGGTCTTAATGAATCCCACATCTACGACATGGAATGGAGCAAATGATTTTGTGGAGGTGAAAACGATCTGATGACACAAGGTTCAAGGTGGCGGTCATGAAAAATGGAGAGTGAAGGTATTGCAGCAGATGAGATGTTAGCTAGGTTGGTGAATTCTCTGAGCGACTTCTCTTGAACATATCGGCGACACTAAAATGGATTGGTAGCATTAACCCCAAGGTTGATGGTACAGTGGACCAATGGTGATGTGACTGGTGAACGGAATAACCCAACCCGACTTAATCATGGGGATGTATTGAAAGTGTCATGTTCAAGAGCGACCTACTACTAATGAAGCTATTCAAGTTTTCTTCCCTTTTTCCCCAGTCATTTCTGACCAATACCTCTTTATATTTGTCAAGCTTGAGGAGGATAACATATGCTTGTTCTATAACTTTCCCTTCGGGAAAACCCATCGCTATGTGTTAACGAGTCTAGTGATAGTGAAACTCGCTCTTGTCTTCATGGAAAAGTTTGTTTCTATTGTTTTAACGAGTTTAACGACAAAGATAACTCGGTCCTTTTGAATTTTTGAGAGTCTAAAAGGGACAGAAAGGCAACTCCAGTGGTCCTTTTTCATAATGTAATCCATTAAGTATGAAAAAGTGTAAAATAATACGAAAGGGATGACTTTTCAATAGTTTTAACGAGCCGAACAAGACAAGCACTCGATCTTTTTGTGTAATAATCCCTCAGGTCTAAAAAGATTAAAATATAGAGGAGGGATGGCACTTCTGGTCACTTTAACGAGCTGGAGAGGCCAATTGCTCAGCAATCTTTTCATATTTTATGAGTCAGATGAAAAGAGCTTAAAGGAGACTCGTTTTTTGAGGAAAGAGTGATGTTTTTGGATAGCAACTGGTTCCAAGTAAGGTTTGGAACTTTTCAATCATGGCAGTGTAAAGAGGGTGGCTAATAGAATCACTCATCACAGTTGTTCCTCAAAAGGGTAAATAATCAAATGAAGGCATATGATCGGCTAAAAAAGAGAGAAAGTGATGGTAATAACATGACCAAGGTTCAAAAGCTGATAGTCATGCAATCAAAATGGTTATTTACCAGAGGTGGGGTTCATTTTTTAATGAGTTTGAACTCTATGGAAACATTTGCTCATTGCTAGGTTTATTTTTTTATGAGCTTGAACTTCACGTAAAACTGCTCATGGCGAGGTTTATTTTTTAACGAGCTTGAAATTTGCATAAAATTGCTCGTGATAACAGTAGGAGACATTGATTTCACCATTAACACTATGTTCTTTTGACAGCCATGCTGCTTGTTCGATTACTCCATCAAATTGATTAGAAATGTGAATACATGCTTGAAAAATGAGTTAAACAACCATATTTTACTCGAACTATGTGAATAGTAACATAAAAATAGTTTTTACCTCTCATTTTTACCATTTCATTCAAATTTGGGAATTTTGGAGCTATGGAGAAGTTTTCCCCTTTGTTTTTCACTAGCTGATTCAGGGAGATTCTATGGACTATTTTCGACGCCGTTTAGACCAGGTAGGAGCTAACCCTGAGCTCTTCAATTGCATTCTTTCCTTTTCTAATTTTGAGCATGCTTTCCTATTCTTCTAGGCCTCTGGGGTTTGAACAATTCGTTCTCTCCCCATCGCACCCAATGTATATCAAAAGGTGCGATGCATACTGGGCTGGCCATTGGCCTGTCAGGATATATCTCACCCAGTACATAGCTGGGGTGCGATGGGCGCAAAAGGGCAAGTTTATGCACTGTTTTTTCATGGAAATTTTGCCTGTTTTTGCCTGAATCAAGACCCTAATTCTTCTCTTGTTTGTTTTTCAGAGATTCATTGGATCAAGATGGTCGTTACATGGCATGAACATGAGCATGAAGAAGAGGACATGGTTGCTTTACATGATCTGGGTACAGTGACTGCTTTGCGGAACTGTGGTTTGCTCAAATTCTTCCACCTATCCAGCATGAGACAAGAAATCAATTTGTTGCAATATTTTCTTATTGCATGGGATCCTACCAACCAAGTGTTCTAAATTAAAGGTAAATCCATCCCTTTAAAAATTAAGGATATCTACTTCTTGACCGGTTTATCGAGGCGTGGTGCCCCTCTCTCACTATTAGGATCCGCTCGTGGAGGTGAATCTGTGAGGGATTATATTAACCGATTCTGTAGAGATGGATCTCAGCCGAGCAAGGATGGTAAGATCAATATTCGAGATGTCATTGACCAGTCCTTGAGGACTACCTTATTCACCTTTGCTAGATTGGCTGGTAGCGCGGCTCTTCATTTAACCAACAGGTCTTATATGCAGTATGCTCTGGAATGCCTTGAACCAAAGGTATTCAACTAGTGTGATGTAGTACTTCCGGTTATAAAAGAACAGCTCACCAAGGTGAAGAATGGAAGATCCAAGAACTTTGGTTATGGTTCTATTCTCACCTCCTTTGCCTTGGAGAAGATCCCACTGATGTAGCCATAGTACATTTCACTCGGACCATCAGTACCAACGGAACCACGAATGTAGAGATGGGTCGATCTTATGGCCAAACATGTTGGTCAGTCACAGATTTCATTCTTTGATGCCTTCTTTGAGTGGTTCGACCGTCAGGAGATGGTCTTTGCTGAGTATCCATATGCTGGGATGGATTTCCGCGGTGATCCAGATTTAGTGTTGCCGGCCGGCAAGCAGTGGGGTGTTATAGGTAAATGTTTTGACCATATCCATGTTTATTGTTTTTATAATGTTCTTATGTCTTTTAAATTCTATCAAGACTAATCAAACTCATATATTCATGCAGATATTGGACCTGTGTGACCAGCAGTGCACCCGAGGGTAGAAGCTACCATTCCAACAGGAGAGGTTGTAGGGAGGGCTATCCTCTGCAATCTAGATGTAGTCGAGAGCCTTGAAATATTGCAGGATCATATCAAGGGTCTCACCCTTGGTATCCAGGATGTGAGGACCGATGAGTTACCTCTAATATTATAGCGCCATACTATTGGCGTGCCAAGTCGATGCACTAGGCTTTTACGTATGATCACACAGGCGGTGATTTTTTATCACCAACACCATTAGTCTAGGGTGCTTCTCTGCATTTTTGAGTTTTTGGGTCATGTGACCGATTTTGTCTTGGACACAGAACATCTTTGATAAACTATAAACAGTTATATATATTTTTTTATTTTTGGAGCTTTATTTTGGTTAAGTTATATGATCCTGATGCAAATGTTGATTGAAATGCTTTCTTTTATAAATGTTGCAAATGTCTATCTAACACATAATTTGCTAATTCAGTTAATGTGTTTAAGTTTCTGGAAATGTGTTGATATTGAATAGAATCAAACTGCCTTTCCAAAATCCTGACCCTTAGGAACATACAATAGGTAGCTGGATTCCAAATAGAATATATGCCAGTAAGCTGTAGGATGAAAAGTTGTGAGTCTAGCCTGACAAAAAGTCGGCGTATGCCACGTGCGATGGCATCAGAGAGAAGCTCTATCAACGCGCTATACTCAGCAATGTTGTTCATTTTTCGACCAATACATACTCCTCTGAAACTCACTAACTCGCTGCTTAGATCAAAAATGGCCCAGGCGTAGAAGATAGGTTCCGCGTACTACAACTGGCTCCGTCGGCATATCCAATGAATGATTCCAATAGGTTCGACATCTGCAACAAATGCAAGAATGGATTACCTAACCAAAAAGATCACTCTTTATGAAAACAAAAATGTAACAAAAGCATATAAAAAGGTTACTACACCTAGTCAAGCATAGTAACGCTTAAGGTACAACCCGTTTCGGGGTTGCACCAGTGGAATTCCATCATAATCTACTAGCTCGTAGGCTCCTTTTGCTAGCACTCATTTAACAATGTAGGGACCCATCCACAAAGATTGGAACTTACCTGCTCCCAATTTATTGGATTCCTGATAGTAAAGCAAGAGTAGGTCACCTTCTGAGAAGACACGGGGTTTGACATTTTTGTCAAACTGCGCCTTAACTTGTTTCTTATGGGCTTTGTTACCTAAGGCAACATCACGATGGGTTTCATCCAATTGGATTAGTTCCAAGAAATGAGCTTCTTCCTCTGAAGTTCTAGGGAGAAGGTCGATTGCGAGCTTGAGAGATGAAATCTCACATTGAATTGGTAAGATGGATTCCAGGCCATACATCAGCTGAAAGGGTGTAAACCCGGTCACATTTCTTACTGAGGTTCTGTATGCCCACAAGGTTGAGTACAGGATTAAGTGCCAACTCGTTTGTGGACTCCGATCATCCTTTGCAGCATGCGCTTTAAGACTTTGTTGATGGCCTCAACTTGCCCGTTAGCTTGCGGATAATACAGAGTAGAACTATCATGGGACAATCCTAGTTTGGCAGCCAATTAAACCATCATGTGATTGCGAAAATGCAATCTATGATCTATGACTATAGCCTGTGGAGCACTGAACCTAGAGACTACATGATTAAAAAAGAAAAGAGCAACCATTTTGCCACTGTTGTTTAATGTAGGCATCGCCTTGGCCCATTTCGTAAAATAGTCAATTGCGACTATGATATACCCATGCCCCCCGGCCAAGGTGGGGTTACATGTCATGAAATCTATGCCCCATTTGGCGAACGGCTCAACAACAACTATTGGTTGCAAAGGTGTGGGTGGTATTTTGGTTTTGCGGTCGAAGATTTGACAAGCCTGGCAACTTCTGATTGCGGTTATGCAATCTATGAACATTGTTGGCCAAAAGTAGCCTGCTTATAAAATATTTTGCGTCGTAGCATAACCAGATTGATGCCCCCCACACGTGCCTGAATGACAATCATTTAGGACTTTTTCCGCCTCCTCATGGGTGAGGCACCTTTCGAGAACTATATCAATACCACGACGGTAAAGTGTATCACCGACGATCATGTAGTCTTTTGCTTGGTATCAGGTATGTCTTTTTCAGAGCGAGAGGTATTAGGCCTGTATGTTTTGGTTTCGAGATAGATGATTATATCTCCGTACCACGAATATCTTGACGATATCAAAAACAAAGATTCATCCACGGTTGTTGCTTTGGATGTTGAATCATTAGACGACGATGGGAAATCACATAATAACTCCGCGAAAACTAGAGATTTCTTTGATTTTGATTTTACGAATTCCAGATCAAACTCTTCCAAAATAGCTATCCATTTTGAATATTTTCCCCCAAGTAACCGACGCGACAGAATGTAAGTCATTGGGTTGCAATTTGATAAAATAATAGTTTTGCGAAAGAGGATATAGTGTCGAAATCTCTGTACTGCTTGAATAGCGGTGAGAGCCAGCTTTTCAACATAGGAGTATTTTCTTTCTGTATCATTTAAGTTTTAGCTTAAATAATAGATAGGATATTCAATTCCATTTTCTTCTTGAACTAAAACCATTGCAATGGTTGTATCTGCTGCAGCTAGATACAGGTTAAAGTCTTTTTGATAATCAAGAGCATACAATAATGATGCTTTTATTAGGGATTCCTTTAGAGCATCAAAGGAAGCTTGCGCTACTTGATCCCCGTTGAAGGGTACTTATTTTTTCAAGAGACGTGTATAACCTTCAGCAAGTTTAGCGTAATTTGGAATGAATCTCCTCAGAAAGTTCGCTTTCCCTTGGAGTTTCTAAATCTGAAGAAAATTTGAAGGTGGAAGCATATCTATGATTGCCTAAACCTTACATGGGTCGAGTAGAATTCCGTCCTTAGAAACTACGAAGCCAAGTAAGTGACCAGAACCGACACAAAAAACACACTTGTGTGGATTGAGTCATAATTTGTAGTGTCAGCAACGTAGAAATATAGCTCTCAAATGCCACAGATGATTAGTCCACTTTTGCGAATGAGCTGGAAGATCGTCGAGATATGGTTTAATGATGTTCTTGATGTCATGTAAGGCATAATTCATAGCCCTTTGAAAAGTTGCCCTACATTCCTTAAATTGAAAGGTAATTTGCGGTAGGTGAATGTGCCCCATGGACATATAAATGCAGTCTTTGACTGGTCCTGTGGGCGGATATTTATTTGATTATACCCGAAAAATCCATCCATAAATGAAAATATTTTGCATCTGGCGCATTCATCAATTATCTGGTCGATGAAGGATGTAGGGTAGTTGTCCTTTGGACAAGCTTGATTTACATCCCTGTAATCATCGCACACTCTAATTGTTCCCTGCTTTTTCATCATAGGAACAATATTTGATACCCAATCAGTTAGAGGAACTGGGTAAATGAAACCAGCGTGTAAAATTTTTTCAACTTCTGCCTTAATGGCAGCGGCTTTCTTTGGGTGCACCCGCCGAAGCCATTGTCATACCGGTTTGACATCTGGATACATCTTGATTTCTTGTTCAACTATACTCAAGTCAATGCCTGGCATTTATTCATATGACCATGCAAAGACATCTCTGAATTCGCGAAAGAGAGTGCAATATATTACTAGTTCTAAAGAAGAACAAGATTTGCCGACATGAATATTCTCTACAACATTAGGTTTGATCAACATATTTATGGCGATAGTTTCTTCAATATTGGACAGATTTCACTCTGAATCCACCATATTTACAGCATTTGATAGAAAATCAAAAACTGAAGGATGATCAAGGTCGCTGGAATAATCTTCGTTGTAATCTGGAAGATGGGAACGATGGTGGTAATGTTCCCATGGTTCCTCTCCTATCATCATCGACTAAATAATTCCTTCATCTGTAGAATGTACATGTGACCAAGGATCTGAAGAGGTGCCATATCTCTTTGACCTATCTACCCAAACACTCGATAAGCGTTGATTTGGGTTTGCCACCCAGGCTGAGAAAATTGATTGCTACAAAATCTCTATTGGGCTTGGAGGCAAAACCTGTTGATGATCCATGCTAACAAAATGTTCGGAAATCTTCGAAATGGAAGATATCATATTGCAGGTTCCTACTGTTGCCACTTCTGCCAGGTTACTCGGAGGCGGTAGGGAAAAAATACCCATCAAGGTAGGGTCTTTCAGTAGGCCTACTCCGATATTTTGAAGCGAATGAGAGCTTCCATGGATAATTGGAATGCTTCCTGTAACTTGTGAACTGTTGGGGAGAAAGGTTTGTTGATCAATGATTGTAATTCCTCCTTGTAAATGAAATGAAATCTTCCTAAAGTAAGTTGATACAACAGCAACCATGGCATAAATCCAAGGCCTTCCCAGTAAGATATTGTAATCGAGGTTTCCATCGATAACTTCGACATCAATTTCTACCTTTTTGCCCCCTAGTTCAACTTGTAAGTTACTTAAAATCCTGTACGGGGTGCATGTTTGTCCATTGAATTCTTTTAATGTCGTTGATGATCTTGACAAGGTTGGTGATCCTAAAGTTTTCTGGAAACTCATTGACATAATGCAGGTAGATGCCCCCTCATCAATAATTGTTCAATGAACAGTTTCGTTGAGGGCTTTCACTTGGATGAGGAAAGCGAGTTGAGCTGGTAATTGAGGTTCAAATCCTTTATGATTAAAGGCCACAATATTGGAATCCGTTGGGTCAATCCCACCTATTGCAGATAATAGAGCCTGTTTTTGGGAGGGGCAATTTTGAAGTACTTCAAGTGTCGACATAGCAGATGGCGATTGGGCTATATCCTTTACTATATTAAAATTCTGTGTTGCTCGAGCATGAGGATTACACGTTGATTTGTGTACTACTCCCTTTGGTGGCTTTATTTTTAGCTCAAGAATGATGGGTGGCACAACTTTGGTTGAAGTTGTTGTCGAACTACTAGGTTGATCTGCAGCCTTGTTGTTCGACAACTGTGGATTCCCGTAATATTTATTCCTTGTCGATATCAAAGCATCATTTTTCTATTTTGAAATGGACAACATAAGCACTTGCGATGGGGAAGCATTGTCACTAGCAACCAAATTTGTTTCTGGGTTTGGAAACGGGTCAGTCTATACCACTGAAGTTCTTGAATTCTTAAAGACTTTCTTAACTTCAGCTTTATATGGAAAACTTCTCATCCAATGGTCCTCATCGCATATGAGGCATGGATGATTAGGTTTCTTTTTCCCAAGAGGGTTTGCAGACGATTTTTCAGGAGACGAATCATCCTGTTTCTTCTTTTTTCTTTTCCCTTTTTTCTTGCCCCCTGGTTGCTTCAGTTCTTTGCCTTTGTCGATCGACACGGCATTAAACTCCAAGGCAAGAAGTTCTTCATTTTCATTTTGACCAGAAATCGTATGGGCCTTCTTAGATGTAGCCTTCATAGTTTTCGTGCTGGTTGTGCCTATCACACCATCTACGGCATGTGAGTCTTTGCTTGATTTAGGAGGAGGAGGAATGGAAAACTCTAGTCTGGGATCATCATGAATTTTGTCATAGAGTGTGCCAGACTAAGTATAAATCAAGTCTAGATATTGTGCATGAGCAATGACTTGCTCTTCAATGACAACTCCCCCCTTAGCCACATCTTTTGTAATAGAAGGTAACAATGAGTTAATAAACCATTCAGCTAGCAGCTGATCAAGAACATATGTTTTTACCTTTTGATGAGGACATCGCCACTCATGAATATGATCAGATATGTGAGTGGCTGTCATCTGCTTAAAATTGGTAAGAAGCTCCATTCCTGTTTTGTACCTTATGGGTAACTGAAAATGGGTTAAAAAGGTTGTGGCAAGTGCACTGAAGTTATCGAATGAAGCTCTAGCCAATTCGATGTACCATTTTGCCGCTGCACTAGTTAATGTTCGCTGAAAAAGGCAAAGCCTAATCGAATCATCATTGAGAGTGTTGGATGAACACCACAGATGAAAAGTCATCACATGATTCGACACATCTTCACCTGGATTTCCATTGAATTTAGGAATATCTAACGGAAGTTTATGAGGAATCGCCGGGCACCAAGGGGTGTAAGCAATTAGATCATTTGTTATCTGATTTAGATCTGGTAATTCCAACGTTACGATGAAGGGCAACTGTTGATTCAGGTTTGGCGAAGCATACCCAAGATAAGATGGGATCACCTGAGAAATGGGTCTTTGCATACCAGCATAATGTATTTGATGTTGATAACTTTGATAAGGTTGATGGGCATAACAATTATGATATGATCGATGGTGACCATTTTGAATATATGGTTTCCCATTACTCGCAAAGCTTTATTTCTCAGGTCCTTGGTAAGCTTGCTGGAATTACGGTTGTTGATATTTCACCAGCCATGGTTGTGAAGCCATTTGTTGTTGTCCAATACTAGATTTTTGACCAAGATGAAGGGTGATAGTACCCATTTGAGCCTGAGTCGCTTCAGTTAAGGAGCCACTAATCAGTGATTATGGTTGAGTTGTTGAGACAAGTGGCTGTTGTATTACGACCTGATAGACTTGAGGTTGACATACAATAGGCAACGCTTGTACTTGCGACACCGTTACAATAGCTGGTGTAGTGGGAATATTTGACACAGGTAGATTTGGTTGCATTGAATATACAACTCTTGGTTGTTGAGGCAGTATTGGCACCCAACCACTAGATGCAATTCCAGCTTGACCCGAATTCTATTGTGAACTCCCATATGGTTGTTCTCCTGGAGGGAACAATGAAAAGGTAGATTGCCCCCCATATGGTGGAAATCCAGTGTTTAAAGGAAAAATTGTTCCTTGTAGACTGGACTGCCCAGATTGATACTGTTGTGGAGGATCAATTTGTTGAGACTCAACATAAGAAATTCCAGATATTATTCCAGACAAACAAACGGGAACAGACCGTACTGTCGAAACAGTCCCTAGGTGGACTCCACATAGCGGTTGAGAGCTAGTTGGGACAGATGTTACACCAACGGACATTGTCAGAGTAGTGGCAGGAAGCTCTGCTACTATTGTATCAAACGACACAATCCTAGATGTCAATGGTTGTTCAGACATATTGAGTCTATCCAAAAAACTTCCTAGCGATTCTACAGGAACTTTCGATGAAGGTTGACTATCTTCTGAATCAGAAGGATATGGGTGGATCCCAGTTCCAAAATGTAATGGGGTACTGGATGGAAGATCCTCCACAATTTCTTCTATCGCAATCAGTCCAGGTGGAAGAGGCAGACCTATCAAGTCCATAAAATATTTCTGGTTCCAAAGAAGGTGCACACTCTCCAGTGACAGATGTTGGACGGTTAACACTTTCCGAATCAATCCTAGATGGAACTAGTTTAGGAATATATGTGTTTATCGTTACAGTAGGATCAGTTCTAGTGTCCTCTTGTAACTATGGAACTTCTTCTATAGAGGCAGGGATACCAGAAATAGTTGGAGTAACTGGAGTTTCTGAGGATGTTGAAACACAAGTTTCAGACAAACCAAGAGACTTTGATCCAGTTAAATGAGATCGCTTGGCCCAAAATGGTTTTGTTTCTAGAGTCAAAGACGGTTGACTCGTTAGTCTCTCTGAACAATGGGGTTTCGATTGACTTTCTTCCACAATTTTGGATTACTTGATCAACTCAAAATAAAAAGGGGAAAATGTTATTCTAAATTAAATGAATTTTATGATGCTTTGACACAACTTGCTTTTTCAATTTTTAAGAGTTAAGAAAAAGTTAAAGATGACTCTAGTCACCTTTAGTTTTTAATGAGCTTGAAGTGACAAGTGCTCAGATGGACCTTTTCTTTTAAGGAGTCTAAAAAGGAACGATAGTGACTGCTCTGGAAATATATAGATGGATTACCAAACCAATCACAAAACTGCAGAATACTTTTTATGGTACAATAGTCAATCTTCCCGAATGTTGTGTTGAGTGCATTGCGATCGATAGGGTGGCAGACATGGCTTCCTAAGGATAAAGGATGTAGCCTATTGTGGTCTCCCAATATATACTTGATGGTACGTGGGAGCACAAGTCTGTACTGGCACTTTTCATCTCAAAGAGGAGGAATCACCCAACCTATGATGAAAGCGATAGTTACCATGCTTTACGATGCCGAAATATGTCTCTAGCCTAGACTTCTAAATGTTGTGTGTTAGGTTCCAAAGCATTTTTATGTTCATTGAAGTTTATTTTACAATTGATCTTTCTGAAGAAGTTTGCCTTTAAGGTTCACCGCATGATGTAGATATACAATTCCTAAATATGCAATCTTAGATGATAAACAATCGTTTATTTTCTTTTTGCAATGAAAATCCTAGCTACTAAGGAAAGAGAAATGAAATTCTTTCAACATAGAGTAGAGAGCACACACTAGATGCACTTTTCCTAAATCAACTTCAGCATGAAGTATTAATGCAAATGCACATGCATGTATTGTTTTTCAGTTTCCTTAATGTGAGAATGACAAAAAGAAAACAAAGTATGGATCTGAACTATTCTCTTTCAAAGCGACAGTACTAACGATTTTCTTTTCAAAAAACGAAAGTAAGGTCAAGGCGACACTTTGTGATTTTGAATTTAAACTACTTTTGACACTTGAAATACTAATGATTCAAATCAAATACAATGGCAAAAGTGTAATCGACTATCTAAAAGAGGAATTCTTTGTGACACTCTTTTTCTTGATTGAAAACCACACTTGCGACACTTTCAAATCAAAAGACAACAGTTCGATTAAGCTATTGTTTGCAAAGGAGAACTGTAAATGATGAAAAATACATTAAAAAAAATTCACAATTCCTTCTGATGGAGGCTAAATAATGCAAAGGAATATGGTTTCAATAGAGATATACTAATCACAGACATCAAAACTACTGAATAAAGCTGAAGACAATGAAGAAAAAACCAAAATCTGGAGGCAGAAACAATCTCATCTGATCATTGCACCTGTAACATAGGGAAACAGGGATGCATCTCACCTACAGCACATGGGAGGTGTGATGCATCCAGATTGTCAATGAGAGACAGTGCGATGGTCCAGGAACAAGACTGATCTTTGTTTTTGCTCACAGTTTGCAGCTGAGTTCAGGGGTTTAGGCTGAGCTAATGATAGGCAGTAAACACAAAGTATAGGGGCTGATCTAATGAGGTTATTTGAGCTACCACTAGGGCACTTAAGATGTTTGCAAGCTAGATGTTCAGTTTATAAACCAACCCAGAGATTGACAGAAGCAGCATTGATCTAATTTGCAGTTGCATAGAAAAATCAGTTCGAAGGCTAGCTGGCTTGACTTCAGGCTCCGTCTGTGGCTTATAAAGCAAACAATGTTAACGAAACAAACAAACTATTCGCTCCCCAAGGGAGTCGCCATTTTGTTATCGGGAAAACTAGTGTCCATTCAGAGCTGCTAATCCCACTAAGAGGGGTAGCTATCTTAGAAAAAAACAGATTAAAGTTACTTGTGTTTTCCTTTATGAGAGATAGATGAGAGAGAAGCAGAGAGTACCAACCTCAGTATTTCGCTAGTCTCCTTGCTCGTTTCCTCTCTCCATTGATAGAGCTTTTGCCACTCCTTTCTCACTTGTACCGCTTCAAAGAACACCTGTAGAGTCAAGGTAGCAAAATACCATCAAAGCATAAAGATCTATAACCATAAATAATGTAGGATCATATGTACATTAACCATATAAATGCATACATAAACAAGATTCAGAGATATACAAGCATATGGAGGAACACTCAAATAGCTTTATTTATAGAAGTAGTAGAAGAGAGGATTACAACTAGGCCGTCTGATCCAGCATCATCCTCCCAGCATGAAATCCCTCTTCACCTCATACAAAACAAGATCACCCAACAATGTCTTCAGAGAGAAACCAACAACACTTCCTTGCAAATTACAAAATTCTAGCCCCTATATCTCTTGGATGAGGGATCCATATATAGATGTTTCAAGAGAGTGAGTCAACTTCTAGGATTTTGATTAGTGTCATTTGAATGATAGTTCTTGGTTCCACTTGGAGATTTCAGATCTCTTACTCATCCCTGAGCGAATTCAGAGAGGCAAGTGTCATATGAGCAGTTTCTAGAAGATTCGCTAGGTTTCCACCTAGCACACTACTTTTTCCATTTGTCTGCTCTCACTCATCACACCCTACAGAAGGGCTTTCCAGTATGTATCGCACCCCCCATGTGTAATAGGTGAGATGCATCGCACCCTATGCATGGATCAGTCTGTATGGTCCTGTTTTGACCAGACCTTAGTAGTTTTTCATGGAGAACTTTTGGGAGATGATGTAATCAGCTGACCTTGTTCCTTTAGGGTATGAAACAAAACTTTTAGGTGTTTAGATGCCCTTGGTTTATGGACATATGTGATTGGGGTTGCAGTGCCCAAATATGTCTATAACAGAGGCTTTGTAACTAGCGAAGGGTGTGAGGAGGAGGAAGTTAAAGAATGGTGAAGGTCAAGGGTGATACCATATTTGGACACAATGAAGGCCAAAATATGTCCAACAGGAACACAAAAGACACATTTACGGGGATTGAGGCTAATGTTATACTTGTGACATCAAAAGAAGATGGTACACAAATCATAAAGGTGTTGTGACTAGAGCTTGGGATGAGCAGTGATAATGTCTATACATGTAAGGATAGTATGAGCCAAGTCATGAAAACAATAGGACATGGAACATTGAAAAGTGGCCACAACATTATTAAAACTAAAAGGCATGACCTTATAAGCAAAATTTCCCCACGGAGTAATAAATATAATTGTAAGTTGATTGAAAAAGAGGATATGAATATGTTTGTACCCCAAGAATACATCCATAAATTAAAGGACCTCATGTCCTGCACAGTCATCAATTATTTGTTCTATGAAAGGTTTGGGGAAATTTTCTTTGGGAAAAGCTTTTTTCAGATCATGAAAATCCATAAAAACATGAATGGTGCCTTGTTTCTTTAGAATGATAACATGATTAGACACCCATGCAATGTATTTAATAGGATAAATGAAACCATCTTGTTTGAGCCTTTCGATTTCGGCTTTAACAACATCGTGCTTGAAAGGGTGGATAGGCCTTTTATTTTGGTAGATGGGAATGGCATCAAGCTATGTGTCAATATGGTGTTCAAAAATGGTGAGATCAAGTCTGGGCATCTAAAAATAGGACCAGGCAAAAAAATCATGAAATTCTTTGAATAACTTAATGTGAGCCTCAATTTCTTCCAGGGTGCATTGTGCCCCCAAGGTGATATTTTCTTGAACCCATGGTTTATTGGAAATGTTGATTTTGATGGTAGGGGAGATGTTAGCCATATTTCCTTTTTTGAAAACATCTGGTGTAGGAATGGGGATTTTGAACCATTCAAACTCACCATGGATGAAGTCATTGGACTACACACCATATTGATCATGGGTTTGCTTCGAAAGGAAGTATGCATGATTGTGCATATAATCCTAAGGATAATTAGGGGTGGTCATGGATTCCATGATGTCTTCATCATAATGAAAGATGGGAGGATGGGAGGAAGAGGAAGCACATGATGAAGAGGAAATACCTGAGGCATATTCATGAGATACAAGGTTAACGTGTGCATCATCAGAAGGGTTGGACAAATGACTAGTAGATGTGACATCTACCGATGTTGAGACCTAAGTTTTCTCCGAAGAGGGTTCAAAACAAGCACAATAGGAAACTACTAAAGAGTAAGCATAGATCGATATGTGGATAATGAAATGTAGAGAATAGGGGTTGAGCTATCTGTCATATCAACATTAGGAAGGGGGATCATGATGGTGGGTTGAGAAACCTCCTGTCTTGGTGAAACATTGGGGCTAGGACCCATAGGTAGAGTGGAAGTGGAGCCACTATGAGTGACATCTAACTAGTGAAGCACTTGAAGTGTATCCTAAAAATATTTGAGATGGGTACAATGATGGAAGTAATGTATATACTTATCATACAAAGCATAAGGGTGATTTGTGTGTAAGGTTTTGTTCTTCTTAGCTGACTTGGGTAAGGTAACATGGACCTCAGGAATGTTAGGATCGGGAAAAGTATAAGAGACCACATTTTTAATATGAGGGAGCTCAAGAAAATTATTGGTGGAATTCCCAAAAGAATAACAAAAAGCACATGGGGGATAAGGATTTGGTGGTTTAGGAGGAATGGGAGTTTATTAGGGTTCCTTTCCTTTGTTTCTATTTTCCTGGGCTTTTCCCCCTCAACAGATGATTTTAAAACAAGTTTGGCTTCTTGTTGAGGTTGTTGTAGAACTAAAGAAAAGGAAGGGTAGGGAACAATGGGTTGAACCAGAGTCAAAGTTGTACAAGGTTTGACTTGGTTAGGGGGAGTGCTTGTGGGAGGATCACTGTACCATAATGGGATCCCCCAAGTGATGTTAGATAGACCCAATGTACCCAAGAAGGGGTAGAAAATATTCTTGGTTGAAAGAATAAGAAATGTATATGAACAAAGAGGTAATAACCTGAGGGAATTTCTCTTGGGTAGTTGAGTCCTGGAGGAATGATTATTGGTGGGAAAGGATAGGGAGAGATACCAGTGGGAGGAAACTAGCCTGGAGGAATTGTACGTGAAGGATGAGTTAGGTCTAGAGCAGGGGGTTGCGGATGAGTTGGATACTCAGAAGATGTACCAGGTCACTTGATTGTGGCCCATGATGCTTGAATCATGAAAACATTCAAATATCTAGCCTCAGAAGGAGTAAGTAGTGGGTCATAGTAAGCACCAAACAACGTGGAACCTTTGTAGACCCTAGGGGAAACATCAGTTACGGTCGGGGTGGTTTTCATGGAAAACTTTAGGGGCAAATGTTTGCCCTTTTGCGAAATTAAGGGGTTTTAAATTTTTAGTGGGCGAATATTTTGTATCATAGTACATTTTTACAAATCACCTCAAATAGCCCACCTTATTTTAAGGGAGAGGGTAAAAAAGGTAAATTTAGCCCTTGAAATTAGGAGTTACAACCTTCCATTCGCCCTAATTTTCAAGAATGGGTTTTATTTAAGTGAATCCTATGGGCCAAATACCATATTTATAAAAGAGGTATGGTAAATTAATAAAAATATAAATAAATGAGAGGTATGGGAAATAAATAAAACATTTTTTATATCTACTCCATAAGTCACCTTATATACATGCAAGGGTGTAAACAAATAAAAATATAAGTAAAGTGGAAGTATGGTAAATAAATAAAACGTCTTTTTATACTTACTCAAAAAGTATGGTAAATAAATAAAAATATAAATAAACTAGACGTTTGGTAAATAAATAAAACCTCTTTTTATATTTAGTCCATAACCCTTGTTCTATTTATGAAGGCTCAAAAAAGAGGTTTTATTTAAGTGAATCCTATGGGCTAAATACCATATTTGTAAAAGAGGTATGGTAAATTAATAAAAATATAAATAAATGAGAGGTATGGTAAACAAATAAAACATTTTTTTGTATTTACTCCATAAGTCACCTTATATTTAAGAACACTCAAAAAATGTGTTATATTTAGGTGAAACCTATGGGCAAAATACTATGGGACAAATACCATGGGCTAGATTATTATTAATACCATGCAAAAAAACATTATTAACCCTAATATTAGTATTAATAAAAATAAAAATGCCACATGGTATTGACCCATGGTATTCACCAAAATGGCACATGGTATTGACCCATGGTATTCACCTGGAATGTATCCTATTTAAATGGGGGAATTAAACCATTATAGATCCATCTTTACTCTAGATCTACTAACCCCCGAGAGATATCAAATATCATGATATGCAAACTAGCATAGAGTGAAAAAATATTTGATCCCTCTCACGGCTTGGTGGATCAAGAGTAAAAATGGATGTTGTAATTTAATGTATGTTAAACATCTTAGCTTGGTTAAAATAAAAAATAAAATAAAAATCAACTATTAATTTTATTAATTTTTATAAATTAGTAATGGTAATTTTTAAGCTCCAAGTTTATGATAACCCATGGTATTGACCCATGGTAATACCATGGTATTCATGTGAGCATAGACTATTTTAAGGGGAAATTCTATCATCTTAGATCCATCTTAATTCTATATCTACCAAGTGCTCAGAGGGATAAATAGATTTCATCCCCCTAAGAGTGGTAGATGTGGAGTTAAGATGGATATAGGTGATTTTTATGATAATGAAGATATTAAATAGACTTAGGAAATTATATGGTAAAAACATCTTAAGGTGAATGGTTAAAGCATAGACATTGGACAAGTATATTTGTATACTTATGTTTTAAACTAAAACAAATCCAGGGCTAAAAGGAATGGATTGATTGCACTAGTCATCCTTCTATAACTTTCCAACATAGGCTGGAGTAAATAGATTGTAATTTGGGTAATTTTTCTAACTGAAAATAGGAACATACTTGTGTATTGGCAGGGTGGTTACGAGGTCCATAGAAGTGATGAATTTGAATTTTTCTTGGTTTTATATATAGTATTGGGTCTTTCTGTGAATGACACAGGTGAATTTTATCCTACACCCACTAGGTTATCGATATGTAACTTCCGTAATTTTGATTTCGAAAGATATTTTAAAGAAATGCAATGATTTCATTTGTTTATTCAATAAACACAATATTCTAATGGAATTCTG
Organism: Pinus tabuliformis; assembly: GCA_031772625.1. Taxonomy (NCBI): domain Eukaryota; kingdom Viridiplantae; phylum Streptophyta; class Pinopsida; order Pinales; family Pinaceae; genus Pinus; species Pinus tabuliformis. Next base: position 627,471,667 of record CM062820.1, on the reverse strand, counting down.
CATTTGTGGTTTACCTATATAGATTCCATGGAGAAGTATTAGTGGTGTGACATCAATTGTCATCAAGCAAAGGCTCTCCTCAAGCAGAGGCTTTAATTTTATTCTTTTCTAGAAGCAAATACTTTCTTCCAACTTTTTTGAGTTCCATGAAAAATTTGAAAGTCCTAATAGTATTCAATTATGGGTTCAAGAGAGAAATCGTATTCAATTATGGGTTAAAGAGATCCACACTGAATGATCTATCGGCCTTATCTTCACTTAGTTTAAGACTATTCACTTAGAGAGGCTGCATGTGCCCTTCACTTAGTTTAAGACTATTCACTTAGAGAGGCTGCATGTGCCCCCACTTCAAGAGCATAGTAAAGTCATGTAGAACTTAAAGAAGCTATCTTTAAGCTTTTAGTGAAGATTATTTTTGGGTTCAATAACACTCAGTCAAGCATTAAGCTTCCAATAATGCTAGATTTTAACATAGAGCACTTTTGTGATTTGGAGGAGATGCCCCCTCATATTTGTGACACATCTTTAGTTGTGAATTGGACTATTACTAATTGTCATTTCCTTCGAAAGTTACCTGATGACTTGGGGAACCTCAACTCTTTAAGAACGTTAAGGAAGGAAAGAAAGTACATTATGCTAAGTTATCTTATGCTTTTCAAGTTTTTCTTAGATATCTACAACGTTTCAGGTAGGAAAGTACATTCTGTTAATGAAAATTTGTCTTGATAGAAAGGCCCAATTTTAAATTCTAATGCTTTCAAGAAACATTGTATAACTGTAATGTTTCTAAAAGGAAAGCATATTTTTTCAATTTAAGTATCATGATCCCATATTCCAACTTACTTTTCAGTAACCCATTAGGCTTTGTAGCTTTGAATAAATCCATGTATTTTGATAAGATCCTCTTCCAAATTGGAACATAGTTTCCTTTTGGCAATAACCACATACAATGTCTTGATTTTGTTATTGAGAAAATAGAGGTTGTGAAACAAGCTTGTGCCATACAAGGACTTGATTCATTGATTATGTATCAATTATGGCTCTTGAGGTAATAATGTCTTGATTTTGTTGCTTGAAATTACAGGTTATGATTTACTATTTCACGGAATTTCTTACAATCTTTCCATAAGTATTGATTTGTAATCTCAGTCACTAAGGGATGACAGTAATGACAGAGGTAATATTCCATGGTTTGAAGTTCCCCTCTTACTAAATATTTAAATATATCACCACAATTTAACTATTAGTTAAAGGAATTGTATTTGATTTGTAAACAATTCATTGCTTGATTTATAGATTTTGATTTTTTCCCTTTTTTATTTTTTTCTCAAATTCGGTATGAGATATCTTCCAAGATTTGGGTTCCCTAGTTTCCCCACCATAACTACGAGGTTCAGATGCTATCATTAAATATTCTAGGAACGTTACAACTTTTCCTGTAAGTGTGCTTTGAAACATTGTGGTTGCTTTTCCATGGTGTTAATGCGAATGAGCACTGCAACTAGTGCCATTATTTAGATTAAGTGCCGAAATCTAGGTGGTCATGTAATGATGCAGTGATTGTTTTCTAGCTACTAAGGCCATATGCATTTTTATCTCTTATGTTGTCCTGAGATATTCAAATTCAGAATAAGAATTGAGGTCTCGTTTCCACTGTAGATTGCAGTCAGTTTCTTGAACATAATATATAGTAGATTATCTTTTACTAATCAACTGTGGATGTGATCCCTCACAGGAAAGGAAATTCAAAGTGACTTTGATATCACATTGATTTGTCAAAACATCCACACAGGAAAGGAGATTCAAAGTGACACTAATTTCACACTGATTTGCCAAAATGGAGGCAATATAAAAGGAAACTTTGTATTCAACAATGCTCTTAATTTCATATGTACATGCACAGACATATTAATAGAAAATATTGAAGGGTTGCCTAAGTAATGTTTTCCATTCCACTACATTCGTTACAACTTGTAAATAAATAACTCGGAACAATTCATTACACTACTTGTTATTCTTTATTAATCAGTGGTTAATATTTTGATATTGAACTGGCTAAGATTTTTCTTCCTTCTGTGAAATTGTGTGTTCTATAATGCTTCTTTTCCATTCACTATGTATAGCATATAAAGTCTGTGTAATGGAGTAGGAAGATTGGAAAGTCTTGTGATCTTTGAACTATGTTACAAGGCAGAAACCCAACGGGGCAGGGTAGGTGCATCCCCACAAAGGGGTCACAAATACCAAAGTTGGTATTGGCTAGTTCCTTGAGCTAGAAAATTTCCTTTACCCTTGTATTAACAGTGAATCTGGAGAGGATTATAATATTATCTTTATAAGATTTATATCAGTTAATATTGATGAATAAAATTCATGATACATGAGCTAGGATGTCCTTGCAAGGTGGTTGTTGATTATTGGAAGCTATGATGGCCATTATGTCAGGCCAGGTGGTCACACTCCCTTGATCGTGAGCACAATTGTGATCAAGATGGAAGACTTCATAATCTAGATTGATTGTTTAGCAGTGATAGTTAATGGGCTCATTCACAAAAGCTTCTATTTCACTAATCCTTTTTATAGAGTTGCCAGATTCAATTTCCAAAGGTTTTAATTACACTATACAGTTGAGTTCTGAGAGAGTTGTGATTCACAGTGTTAAGTATAGTAGCTATGACACTTGACTGAAGACAAGCATAGTAGAGGTATCAGACTCTATTATAAGCTTACTTGCATATGATAAGGGACTTGGTTGGCTTTTTTATAATTTTATAAACAAGTTCCATGTCATGGAAATGTGAAAAAAAAATAGTGATATTGCCACCATGTGGCTCTTGTAATATATGGTTTTATACCTTTTCAAAAAATTCTCTAAGAGTTCACAATGCTAAGATTCACTGGGACTTTACAAATTTTTATTATTTAGTGAAAGACTCGCCAAGATCTTACAAGATTTTATAATTGAGTAAAATATTCGCCATGCCTAGTGAGATATTCGCCAAAAAATTATATATACATATTATATTATTGATAAAATTTCCTTCCATTTTTCCTATATACCATGGAGATTCACCCATTTATTATACATACAAATTTAGGGGGGGTTCTTAAAATTTTCCCTTGTGGTTTTATTACTAGTCATTGATGAAATAGTGGTCCAAGGAGAAGTATGCAACTGAGGGTCATAGTAAGTTAACTAATTGATGGTGAAAATATTTCCATTATGAAGGAACCACATCTTGCGGAAGACAGAGGATGCGACAACTGATCTGGAATAGGTGTAACTATGACCCAAAAATATGTTATAATCTAAAGGGGTGTCAATGACTTTGATATGCATAAAGACCATTTTTCCAACAATAATGATGGGGTAGTTTCAATATAAACTGAGGGAATGTGAGGGGTGACTATCCTAGGCACGAATAGTGATAGTGGATGGTGACAGGTTAGGGGAACCAAGTTGCTTCCAAACATTGGTGGCCATCACACAAGTCGAGGCACCTTTACTTAGTATATACCTCTAAACAGCGGTGCTTTTTTTTAGACTAGTATATGAAAGGAAATATATGAAGGTAGTGAGGGATGTTCTACTTTATCAACATCAAAGAAAATCATACAAGCAACAGAGGGATCCATAACACCCAAATAATCTAGTAGAGTTTGTCATTAGGATGGGCATGTTTGGTGGACTTCCAACACTAACATCGGAGTAGGAGTTCGTACAAAATCATCTATTATGCTATATGTATGGGAAACTTTAGAAGAGGCAACATTTCGATGTAATGGACCTTTGGTTATGTTGGGATGAACCTCTACCTTAGGCTAAGGGACATGTAATGTACCATTTGGTGATGAAAGGGGATCAATGGAAATTTTGGGTTGGGAGTCAAACACTAAATTCTGAGGAGGATTTTCATATTGGTGCGACTAAGTCTGGAGTTTGACTTCTTCGGTATCAATCATGAGAACCTGGTAATTTCTTGGGTGAGATTGTGAAGGTTGAGGGGTTGTAGTACTTTGTGTGGGTTGGGAAACCACATATCCTTAATGAGGAAAAGGGTTGGTAACACTTTTTAGTTGTGATGAGCAGGAGGGAGAGGAGGTGGGGCAAAGGGTTGAGATCCTCTAGAGGCATCTACATGAGCTTCCCATATGTAAGACATATGAGGTAAAAGGGGGAATTCATGAGTATAATGGACAAACTCCGCAATAGGAATAAGGTTTATTAGTTCTAAGAGACTTGTTCTGCTTGGGTTATCCACCCTGTTTTTGGGTGGTGGGATTAGGTTGGTCACCCTTAGGGGCATTAGTTTTTCAACCTTGATTGCCTTGGATACCTTGATATTGTTGATTAAGGTCACCCTTTCCGTTATTACTTCTCTTGGAGTTTGGGGGTTGGTAATACTCTACTAAGAATACACTTGATTCTGGGGATGTGGTTTCTATTTTGGCAAAGGAGATAGAGGCATGGGAGGTTGAGGCATTAGTGCTGGTGAGGATGGAGTGCTATTTGGTGTATAAGGATAATAAAGATTCGTGAAAACATTCAGATAATCAGGTTGAGAAACAACTGGCCATGGTATTGACTGATGCAAATGGAAATGTGCGTATGACATGATTTTACCTTGGTAAGTGATGAGCCTCATCAATGGGTAAATTTTATAGACATTAATGCCACTCTCCAGCTTATTAAAATCAACTTTTCTCACATTTATTTACATGTTTTGTTATATTTTTCTTAATGAGAAGGGTAAAGATGAGATGTCACGTCTTGTGGACTAATATGCATTGATTGTAGGTTTTGGATAAAATGTTGGCTAATTAAAGTGCAAGAACTCAAAGTAGACAAGCAAGATGGATTTTGGGAGATTGGATCTCCCTCCTTAAGTCCTCACTCACTCAAAGATTCCTCCACCAGATCTCATCATCTTAGAGTTACAAGCAGTTGAGCCATTAAGATCGTTGGTAGCCAAGCCAATGATATTTGAAGACCAGTTGATCTCGATTTTGGAAGCCAAGCCTCCCTAAATTTAAGGAAGTTGTTGGTAGCTTCAGTTGTATGAATAAGAAGGCGTAGAGCCTCATTAGGATTTGACTTTTTTGTGGTAGCCAAGAGGCATTTTCTTGCTAAGACATTGTGATTGATGAATCTTGTGTATTTTTGACATTTTAATGAAAATGAGAAGCATTTCCTTGATCCAACACTGAGTTGAATCAGAGGGCCAAAGCTCTTGGGCTACAACCCAACCCTAGCAGCAAAGGTTCCTCTTCTTGTACATGTATGCTTAGATTACATTCATAGTTAGCTGTTGAAGTGATTTTGGTTTTGTTAATTTTGCAGGAATTTGGATGATTAATTATTTTGATTCCATTTGTGGATAGTAGATTAGTCATATCATAGTGATAGAAGACACTCTTGAAAATATTGTGATAGTGTCTTTCACCTCATCTCCCTTATGGGATCCTGACTTGATGGTCCCATTCACACCACCCAAAAATAGATTTCTTGCTTTGCTATATGATTTAGGGTTTCTTGATGAGTAGGTAATTGTATTTTAGTTTCTTAGGATGATTTGAAATTATGATTTTTTATCTCTTAAGTTTTGCATTAGTTTCAAAGCACTTCCATTCATGAACTTAGTCACTATATTGCAATAACTCTGGTTTCTTCCATTTAATAAATCTTTCCCATGTATAGATGAATTTGTGCATAAATGAAGACAATAATCTATGTTGTTGTAAGAGATTCTAATTTGCAGGGAGAACTCATCTCATTTTCCTCATCCAGGCCTTATCCACCCATGTTGCCAAAGTCCACTAAACCCTAAATCTATATTCTTGTTTTGTAAGAAAAATTACCATTTCCATTGAGAAAATCCAACCATATTGAAGCATCTGATTGAGCCTTGGATAATACTCACCTCCTCCATGCCTTATTCACCCATTAGATACCTTTCCAACACTTCATTCCACCTTCCCTACCATCTCCTAAGGTTTCAAATTGTTTCCTGTAGTAAAATAGGGCATCCTGTAGTACAATTAGGACATCCTGTAGTAGTACTATAGGAAACCCTATAGTAGCCTATTGTGAGCCCAAATTTAGCAAAAATTTCATCTAAGACTAGATTAGGCCTCCACTTGGTTTCCATACCCTTAAGACTAGTCCAGACCTCATCCTCCAACCTGTCTCTCCTACCAAAGAACGAGTGAAGATTAGCATTTTCATTCATAAAATGAAAACATCATATTTTTTCTTTCTATAATTTCTAAATTAGAACATGCATGCAACAGTTATAATACTCCCTAGATTATATTCCATTCTCAGTTAGTTTAGATCATCACATGTTATAAACAAAGTTAAGCTAGGTTTCTTTTGCAAGAAAAATGTGTAAATGCATAGCTAAATGATTTGATGTCACTTTATAAGCATTTTCAATTTAGTCTTTAATTTATTGAAGGAGGAAGAATTCCTTTTCTTTCATTAAGGACAATTTTTCCTTCTCCATTTGGTAGTCAGACTTCTTCTAGTTAAGAGAATATTGGTTTTAGAAATCCTAGTGGTCTATCGCGCTAGTTGAAAAGTGACAAAGGGTAGACAATTACATATACTATGTATACAACACTGCCACCTCCAAGTTTGTATGAACCCCAGGTTGATGAAGTAAGTTGGTAGCCCCAGGAGTTGTAGTACTCTTGTTGCTGCAATACTGGTGCTCATCACTTTTTGGTGCCGTTGCGAGGGAGGTGTCTAAGTAGATGTGATTTCTTCTTTATTTCTTTTCTTATTTCTTTCTCATTCTCCAAATAGTTACATTTAGAAAATAGTTGAAATCTTTTGCTTTATTCTGCAAGTAGTTCTAAAAAACCCCTAAAAAGAAAAAAACAAACTCCTTTCATGCCTTGTAGGAGTAGAGACAACTTAGGGAAATTTTTGCCAAATACCCCTACTACATCAAACAACTAACCTTCCCTCTTCTTTGGTGGCTGTGAGCCAGAGGACCCATTAGGAAAACAACCATAGATTTTTGACGAGCCTATTAGGGAAGAAGAAGAGACCATTCCACCAACTTACACCATGGATGAAAATAGAAATGGGATTGGAGATAGAGAAAGAGTTGAGAATAGAACTGAGGGTGATTTTCCCATAAGAGAAACTAAGGGGGATGCTAGGATAAAAAACATAAGCCCCTCTTCTCTTCCTCACTTCCATGGCCTGACCTCATAATACCTAGATACCTTTTTGTTTGAGTTTGTTGTCATATGTAGAACTTATGATTACACCTTTGATGCTCAAAAGTTGAAATTGTTCCCATCGACTCTCAAAGATGCAACCTTGTGCTAGTTCATGGGTTTAGCTAGAGATAGTATCACCACCTGGGTTCAGATGAAATAAGCCTTCAACAATAAGTATAGGGACTACTGTAGGGAAATGATGAATCTTTAGAATATTATGAGGAAAGATTTCAACTCAGTTACAAGAGGGCCAGGTGCACCCTTGATCCTGAGTTGCTTAAGCTAGTCCTTCTTAGGGGGATCAGGGAAGATCTCCTAGAAACCTTAAACCTTCTCTTAGGAGGGGACATCTATCAGTTACCCTATGATGATATCAAGACATTTTTCAGGAATCATTCTAGGGTAGCCATAAAGAAGGGTAGGGCTAGTCAAGCTTTGGCCAGTTCATCCTCCTCCAACACATCCATAAAAAGTGAAATTGGGAGCATGTTGGAAGACTTTAAGAGTGAAATGATGCATACCCCTGCTCTACAAATGGGCACCATGTACATCAAGAGGAAGTAGGAGGAAGCAGAGAGAACCTTAACTATATTCTACCCTAGATGAACCAAGAGGCACCCTAGGAACGAATGTCCATTAAATACTATAGAAATCTTCTCGGTCTATGAGAAAAACCAATCCACAGATAAGTTCCCTTCTCTGCCTAGATTAAAATCTATGTATCAGGGAACTGAAGGGGTGACTGAACAAATCTTCTACATTAACCAAAGGATGCCTCAAGTACCTCAGCCATACTAACAAGGCATGCAAGGGGCTTCCTATTTCCGGGAAAACTAGTGTCCTTTTGATCTGCTAGTCCCACTAGGATTGGCAGCTATCCTAGAAACAAACAACAAAACAATTTGTGATTTCCTCTATGTATGGTAGATAAAATAGAAGAAAAGAGACCAACCTGGATCTTCCGCTTAACTCCTCGCGTGATTTCTCTCCCCCTTGATAGAGCTTGCAACTCCTCTCCTATTTGTCCCACTTAGATAATACCTGTAGAAACAAAGTAACAAAACAACATCAAAGCATCTTGATCTATTATATCATAACAATGAAGAATCATAAATACATTGAACATACAATAGCATTCACAAATAACAAGATTCACAAATACACGATTGTATGGAGGAAAACTCAAAGAACTTTATTAAAATAGAAGGGAGAATTAAAACCCAACTATTTGATCCAGCATCATCCTCCCAGCATCAAAGCCCTCTTCACCTCATGAAAAGCAAAATTACCCAACAATACAATGCTCTTTCTCAAGACAAACTATCAACACTTCCTTACAAATTACAAAATTCCATCCTCTAGATCTCTCAGATGAGGGATCCATTTATAGATGTCTGCAAGGGTGTGAGTCATCTCTGGGTTTTTTATTAGTTTCATTCCACTTGTTGTTCTTGGTTCCACTTGGAGATTTCTTGGATCTCTTACTCATCCCTAGGCAAATTCAGAGAGGCAAGTGTCATAGGAGAAGTTTATGGAAGATTCCATGAGCATCCACTTAGCAAATTGTCTCAGACATTTGTCCATCCTCACTCATTGCACCCTACAGAAGGCCTCTTTAGTATGCATCACACCTGGCTAGTGTAGAAGTCAGTATGCATCGCACCCTGACAGTGGAGCAGTCAGTATGGTCCTGTTTTGGCCAACTCTGAGTGGTTTTTCAGGTGAACTTTTGGGGAATGATGTAATCAGTTTACCATGATCCTTTAGGGTATGAAACAACACTTTTAGGGGTTAAAAATCCCTTGGTTTATTGACATATAAGATTGGGGTTGCAGTGCCAAAATATGTCTATAACAGTTCCCCCTAAAGCATGAAGTCATAAATATTTAATGTCGGGTGAAATGCTTTATCATGAGGATCCGAGGTATTCAAACTGGAAGGTGACCTATATAAGATACAATACTATACATCATCATCATATTATTTTCATGATCTAGCTGAGGTGGGCATTCCCATGCTCAACTTTATAAATTCATTTTCATGTACATAGGACAGATAATCGTTTGCAGTTGTAGACTGGTGATTCTTTACATGAAGAGTCATCTTCCTTGGCTTAGATGAATATCTGTGTAGATTCTGTGTACATTTGTTCTCTTTATATCCCTGAATATATTGCAGCCCAGATGGATGAAACTAGATCCAAAGTATTCAAAACTCATTCAATCTTGGCTTGATGTACAGGTCGATCCATGTGAAAAGATGTCCTGAAGTCGAACATGGAAAGACATCGCCTGATTACCAGCCAATAATGTAAGCTATTAACAGGCATGAGAGGAATCACATATAATGATAATGACCCTCAAGGTACTACAGTACAATTCATGTGGTGTGAATATATGATCCAATGTTGAACACCACGCAAAATCTTTCGGTCGAAGGCTATTGATGTAAACCTGTCGCCGAAAGTGAGAAACTTGCCATTGAGGCATGCAAGCTTCAAAGTACTGAAAGGGTTGTTTCTAAGTCAACTTCTTGGATAATGAGCTAATGTTGACAAGAAGTGACCCATCGTAGGAGGGTCTTAATGTATCCCACATCTACGACATGAAACGAAGCAAATGATTTTCTGGAGGTGAAAATGATCTGATGATACAAGGTTCAGGAATGCAGTCATGAAAAATGGAGGGTAAAGGTATTGTAGTGGATGAGGCATTAACTGCATGGTGAATTCTATAAATGAATTCTTGAACATATCAGCGAAATTGAGATGGATTGGTAGCATTAACCGCAAATGATGGATGGTATGGAGGACCAATGGTGATATTACCCGTGAACAGAATAACCCAACCCAACCCAATCATGGTGATGGAGTGAAAGTGTCATGTTCAAGAGCAACCTGCTACCAATAAAATTCTTCAAGTTTTCTTCCCTTTTTCCCTAGTGATTGTTGACCAGTACCTCTTTATTTTTGTCAAGCTTGAGGAGGATAACATGTGCTTGTTCTATAATTTGCCCTTTGGGAAACCTGTCGCTATGTTTTAGCGAGTCTAACGACAGTGAAACTCATTCTTGTCTGGGTGGGAAAGTTTGTTGCTATTATTTTAGCGAGTTTAACAAAAAGGATAACTTGGTCCTTTTCATGTTTAGAGAGTTTGAAAAGGGACAAAAAGGAAACTCCAGCAGTGCTTTTTCATGGCATAACCCCTTAAGTTCGAAAAAGATTAAAATAATACAAAAGGGATGACTTTTCCAATCACTTTAGTGAGCTGAAAAAAGACAAGCGCTCGACCTTTCTCATGAGATAATCCTTCAGGTCTGAAAAATATTAAAATCTACAGGGGGTATGGCGCTTCCAATCACTTGCGAGCTGGAGAGGCCAATTTCTCAAAAATATTTTCATATTTAGTGAGTCTAAAAAGGGTTTAAAGGAGACTCGTTTTTTAGGAACGAGTGGAATTTCAAGGTAGAAACTGGTTTCAGGTAATCTTGGAACTTCTCAAACCATAATGATGTGAAGAGGGTGGCTAATAGGACCACACATTGTAGCTGTTCCTCAAAAAGGTAAACAATCAAGTGGAAGTGTATGATTAACCAATAGAATGGAGGTGATGATAGGAACACAACCAAGGCTCAAAATGTTGATATAATGGCAATCAGAAAGGTTATTTACTAAAGGTGGGTTCATTTTCTAACGAGATTGAACTCTGGGGGAACATATGCTCAGTTGGCAGGTTTATTTTTTAATGAGCTTGAACCTTGTGGAAACATTGCTCATTGCCTTTTTATGTAGGTTAGAAATGACCAAAATACAAAGCTAAAAAAACCACTAAAAAGCTAAGGAACTACTGAGGTTAGGTAGGATGGTTTCATCAACAGTTTAGAAAAAATCCTTCCCTTGCTCCGTCTACAACATAGACATTGTCGGACCAATCACCTAACCTAAGAAGTTAAAAAAAACTAAAAAGCTAAAAAAGCTAAAAAGCTAAAAAATGAAATTGGTCATTTTTCACTTGCATAAAAACGTTTGCATGCTCCCAAGCATCAAGAAAAGGAGAGTCTCCAGTAACCATATGGGAATCACTGTGGTTAAGAAGGATTGTTTTTGTCAGTGGTTAGACAAAAACACTTCCTTGGCTTTGTCCACCAATTAGACAAAGGTGAGTGGCGTGTCAGACCAATCACTTAACTTACAGGGAAATTCATATGGTAGGATGTTTTTTTCCACAGAATAGACAAAACACCTCCTTGGCTTTGTCCGTAGCACAGACAAAAGTGAATGGTGTTTCATACCAATCACATAACAACAGGGAAACCTATCTTTTCAACTAGGTTCATCCACCAAATGGACGAGGGTGCATGCCCCCTAAGCTTCGTTACATTCACCAGACTACTCGCGGTAGTTAGGTGGATGGAATGATGGTTGAAGAGACACTCTTGACGCAAAAATACCATTTAGAGATGATGTTTGACTTGAAGCTGTGTTTGAACTGGGAAATGAAAGCTAGTCAACAGTGACAATTTTTCCACTCGAAAGAGTGTGGAAACAATAGCTTCCATGCTATAAACATAGTCACGTCCGAGGAGTAGATTGTAATCTAATGGTCCTTGGACTACCATCACATTCAAGTGAACGGTTTTCCTTCTCAAAGTTATTGGTAACTTGGGAAGGATCCCTAACGGTCGAGTGGTTCCTTTGTTTAAGCCTGACAAATTCTGTGTAACAGGCATAAGAGATGGCGGACCAAGCACTTTCCAAGCAGTTGAGGAAAGGATACTCACTGAACTCCATCTATGATAGTGCCAGACACGGTCATTTTGTAAACTTGACTATGATCTGGAATGGTACATTGGAAGGAAGGTGGGATCTTGCTAGTCAATTCCAATCAAAGGAAGCCACCAAACTGCTTGGAGAGGGTACCGAATAAATGGTTGAATTAACCCCTTGTGTAACAGGAACTAGGGGATTCTCTTCCTGTTGCGAAGGAATGGGTGGACTGCCCCCAAGTTCATCAGACTCTAAAGTGACAAAAAGAATTTGAACAATATCATTCTCACTCTCTTTAGGAATGATATCATCTAAAGGTGGATCTTCTGAAGGCAAGACTGGGTCGACTGCCATTTCAGCCTGCTAACTTTGGTCTAGTATGGACTCAAAAGATTCACTTTCAACGATAGGTGTTTCGACCGACGGTTCAGTTATGTCAGTCGGATTTTCAACTAGTAAAGGACTTGAGGTGAGTTTCTTGTATCCAGATGGAAGTCGTTGTGGTGAAGTAGGATGGTTATGCAAGACTCTCTTGGCCTCATCCAAAAAGGGACAACGAGGAAGGTGATGGTCCTCTTCATATAGTCTACATGGAATTTTGACCTTTCCTTTCTGTCCATGAAGTTCATTTTCACTAGTTGATGGTGTGTTGTCAACATGATCACTAGAGGTTGATGACACCGGACGGTGCGAACAGGGAGACCATTCTTTCAAGATCCATGGAATGCAAGGACAATCTCGATGAAAATGGTTTCCTTTACAAATTACACAAGGATATTTAGGAGATTTAGTGTGTGGATTTTCACCAGATGATTCATGGTTGCCCCCTTGCTTAACTGACTTCTTCTTCTTTTCCTTCCCTTTCTTCTTCTTTTCAGGCACTTGGTCACTAGCATCACTAATTTCACCAAGCGAAGAGGAAGAAGGGGAGGGAGAAACAAAAGAAGAGGAACGTGAGGGGTCGAATTTAGTATCAACTGGATGCTGATTCAATTACTGAGGAATCACATTATTTTGAACCACAGAGGTCGAGAACAACCATACTGGTAGGCCAATGGTAAGTCCTAGAAGGGACAAAGTGGCCATATGAGGAGCACCAATATTTCCCCAAGATGTAAAGGGACTAGGATTCCCCTCGAGAGGGATTCCTTGATTGGTGGACTCCATTATCTCAACCTAATATCAACGAAGGAACATGGATGTTATTCCAAATTTAATAAATTTTAATGACGCTTTGACACAATTTTTCTTTTTCAAGTTTTAAGATTCAAGAAAAAGCTAAAGATGACTCTATTCCGCTTCGATTTTTAATGAGCCTGAAGTGACAAGTGCTCAGATGGACCTTTCTTTTAAGGAGTCGAAAAGGAACGAAAGTGACTACTCTGGAAACCTAGACAGAGGGATTACCAAACCAATCGCAAAACTGCAATATACACCTTGGTGGTAAATTAAAGAGAAATTACCAAGGACTTATGTACGACAGTCAATCTTCCCGAATGTTGTGTTCAGTGCATTGCAATCGATAGGGCGACAGACACGGCTTCCTATGGATAAAGGATATAAGCCTATTGTGGTCTTCCAATATATATTCAATGGTATGGGGAGCACAAGTCTCTGCTAGCACTTTTCATAACAAAGAGGAGGAATCACCCAACCTTCGATGAAAACGATAGTTACTAGATTTTACGACACCGGAACACGTCTCTAGCCTAGACCTCTAGATGTGTTGCATTAGGTTCCAAAATGTTGTTAAGTTCATTGAAATTTATTTTAGAGTTGATATTGATTAGAAGTTTGCCTTTCAATGGTTCACCATGTGATGTAGATGTAAAATTCCTAAATATGCAGTCTAAAATGATAAACAATCGTTGTTTATTTTTAGCAATGAAAATCCTAGCTACTAAGGAAACAAGATTAAAATTCTTCAGAAAAAGAGCAAAGAGCACACACTAAATGCACTTTTCCTAAATAATTTTTCACACACAGTCTAAATGCAAATGAAAATGCATGTATTTGTTTTTCATTCCCTTAATGTGAGAAATGAAAAAAAGGAAAACTAAGTATAGATCTGAAATATTTTCTTCAAAGCGACATTTCGACAATTTCTTTTTCAAAATGGAAAGGAAGACTAAAACGAAACTTTTTAATTTCGAATAGAAAATGCTTTCAACACTTCAAATATAAAAAAATTAAATCAAATACATTACAAAAATTTCAATCGACTATCCAGAGAAGGAGACTTGTTGACACTTCCCTTTTTGACACAAAACGACAATTACGACACTTTTTGCACCAAAACGACAGATCGATTTCAGCAGCTTTTCGACAAAGGATTGTAAATGATGGAAAAATAAATAAAAACATTTACTATTCCTAATCAATGGAGGCTGAGCTATGTAATGCAATAAGGCTTCAGCAATGAGATACTATTCATAAGCAGCGAAACAATTAAACAGAGCTGAAAACAAAGACAAAAACCCAAATTTCAAGGAGAGAAATAGGATTACTCAGTCATTGCACCTGTGCTTCATAGAAACAAGGATGCATCTCACCTGCTACACTCCCGAAGTGCGATGCATACTGGTTTCTAGTGACAGATAATGCGATGGGCTAGGGAGCGCAACTGAGATGGATTTTGGCTCAAATTTGTAACTAATTTCAGTGAGTTAAGCTGAGCTATTATGGACAGTAAAGAACAAAGTATAGGGGTATGATCTTGAGATGTTATTGAGCTACCAAAAGGGCATCTAGAATTGTTGTAAGCCAGATGTTCAAATCATAAACTAAACTAGAGATTGACTGAAGTAGCATTCATCTACTTTGCAATTGCAAAGCAAGAGCAGTTTGAAGGCTATCTGGCTAACTTCAGGCTCCATCTATAGTTTATAAAACAAACAATCAACAACAAGAAAACAAACTATTCGGTCCCCAGCAGAGTCGCCATTTTTTTTTTGGAAATCTAGTGTCTTTCTGATTTGCTAGTCCCACTAGGATTGGCAGCTATCCTAGAAACAAACAATCAAAGCAATTTATGATTTCGTCTATGTATGATAGATAAAAGAGAAGCAAAGTGTTAGGCCCCTATACTACTAGTGTAACCCCTTATTGTTATTAGTACAACCCACTTATTATATTGATGTACCCATGTAGTGTCCATATTGTTACTATTGTGCCCCATAGAAGCCCACTATTGTTATTATTGTGCCCTTACATTATTATTGTTATGTCGGCTCTGATTATGTTATGACCCCTTAGACTCCTATATATAGAGCGGAGGTATTTTCATTTGTATCATCCAAAAATTGCTCATTTATGTATTGTAAAGGAGGTTTCCCCCTCGAAGAGGCTGAATTCTAAGGCGTGGATCTCTCTTTTCTATCTTTTTGTGAACTGGTTTCATAACATTTGGTATCAGAGCTTTGGATTCTAGGGTTTCACTGCTCCAAACAGGTCATCGTGGCATTTTCACTATAATTTTTTTTTTCTGCGATTTTTTAGAAGCTAAAAAAAGAACCCATTTGAGAAGAGATCGCGCTGAATCTCGGTCCAAATTTTAGAGCTTTTCGCGCTATATTTGCGGATATATGATATGTGGAAGTTGGTCTTTTTGCAGACTCTTGAATTACATTTCAAATAGGTGACCTGGGGAAAATCATCATAAATTTCTCTCTGAGCATCAGATTGAAATTTCGTAAGAAGGTACAAAAAGAGGACGAACTGTAGTTTCTTGTATATATTTTTCAGAGCCAAAGGTCAAAGAAGTGACTTGTGGCACATCGTAAAAGTTTGCTCTACTGAACAAGTCTATAATCAGGTCATCTTGGGAGATTGTGCATAACTCTTCCTTCGAGAATCCAATTTGGATCAAACTGGTGGCATTGGAAAGAGGACACAGAGGGCTACTATAGGTCACAATTTCAGAACTTAAAGATTCGAAAGTACAGAGTTACAGTCGTTTCAAGATCGAGCTCCTAAAATCAAGAAAAAACAAGATGAATAAGTTTGATGGCAAGGATCCGGTAAATTGTATACTTTAGATGGAGCAATATTTTGATATACATGGTGTACCACTGTTACAAAAGGTATGTATTGCATCTTTGTATTTAGAACTGGATCAATTTTTATGGTATGAAGGGCTTTGTTCTCGTAAACAACTTCTAACGTGGTCAATTTTCACGGAGGAAATGATAACAAATTATGAGGATACAAAGAGAAACACCTTCTTTAGAGCAACACCACAACAATTGGAAAGAGTAAAAGGGCTTTGTGACATAGTGGAAAGAAAAATTATGGAAACCAGCAAGCATACCCCTCACAACTATAAAGATGGAAGTGTTGTTTCTCCTAGCCTTCCACAACCTACAAGGGTTACACCACAACAATTGGAAGAAAAAAGAGAAAAAGGGCTTTGTTACAATTGTGATAGCAAATGCACTAAAGGTCATAAGTGTGCCGAGAAGAAATTATTTTACATAGCCTATAAAGAGGAGGAAGAAAAGGATCAAGAAACATCAAAAGAAGAAGATATACGCCAAGACCCCACCCCAGAGAAAGAAAAAATGAATCAGACCATATCTTGTAAAGCATTGGCAAGAATTACCACTCAAACTCTCAAGATAGAAGGACACATCAAGAAGAAAAAGTTGCAAGAAGTGAAAGATCACATCGAGAAAGAATGAATCAATCCAACCATATCTTGTAATTCATTGGTCGAAATTACCACTCCTCAAACTATCAAGATAGAAGGACATATCAAGAAGAAAAATGTTCAAGAAGTGAAAGATCACATCGAGCATCAAGAAATGAATCTAACCATATCTTGTAAAGGATTGGAAGAAATTACCACTCCTCAAACTCTAGAGATAGAAGTACATATCAAGAAGAAAAAGGTTCAAGCAGTGAAAGCTCACATCGAGCATCAAAAACAAGTTCTCCAACTTTTAAAGGATAATGCCACTTCGGTGCAAAATCAAATGAAACAACATGTAGATCAACATCGTAGTGAAAAACGTTTTGATGTAGGTGATTGGGTATTTTTACTGCTACATCTCAAGCAAGCTATTTATGAGAAGGAAATGTTGGCAATACTACATGCACTTGAAAAATGGCGACCTTACCGAATGGGAAGACTCTTCAAGGATGAGGATGTGGAAGCATTGTTTTGTGCTATTTCTATTATCCAACCAGATTGGATAAATGAAGCAAGGGATGAATGGAAGAAGGACGAAGAATTATGGCCACTTATTCAAAAGTTTCAAAAGATCCCAATTCAAACAATATTGCCAGAAATTGAAGAGGAAGGAAAAATCATATTGGAAACTGGAGCAGTCACAGAAACAAGAACCCGACAACTATGAAATCGATCAATTTTAGAGTATCTCATCAAGTGGAAGAACTTACCCGCTGAATATTCCACATGGGAGGACAAGAATTTTATATAGAAGCATCAAGAACTACTCAAGCGTTGAGGACAACGCTTTTTGAAGGAGAGGGGCATGTTAGGCCCCTATACACTTAGTGTAACCCCTTATTGTTATTAGTACAAACCACTTATTATATTGATGTACCCATGTAGTGTCCATATTGTTACTATTGTGCCCCATAGAAGCCCACAATTGTTATTATTGTGCCCTTACATTATTATTGTTATGTCGGCTCTAATTATGTTATGACCCCTTAGACTCCTATATATAGACAGGAGGCCTTTTCATTTGTATCATCGAAGAATTTCTCATTTATGTAATGTAAAGGAGGTTTCCCCCTCGAAGAGGCTGAATTCTAAGGCGTGGATCTCTCTTTTCTATCTTTTTATGAGCTGGTTTCATAACACAAAGAGAAAAACCTGGATCTCCCGCTTGACTCCTCGCTTGATTTCTATCCCCCTTGATAGAGCTTGCAACTCCTCTCCTACTTGTCTCGCTTAGAGAATACATGTAGAAACAAAGTAACAAAACACCATCAAAGCATCCCTATATATTATATCATAAACAATGTAGAATTAGAAATACATTTAACATACAATAGCATTCACAAATAACAAGATTCACAAATACACGATTATAGGGAGGAAAACTCAAAGAACTTTATTAAAATAGAAGGGAGAATTAAAACCCAACTGTCTGATCCAGCATCAAAGCCCTCTTCACCTCATGAAAAGAAAAATTACCCAACAATACAATGCTCTTTCTCAAAGACAAACTATCAGCACTTCCTTACAAATTACAAAATTCCAGCCTCTAGATCTCTTAGATGAGGGATCCATTTATAAATGTCTGCAAGGGTGTGATTCATCTCTGGGTTTTTTATTAGTGTCATTCCACTTGTTGTTCTTAGTTCCACTTGGAGATTTCTTGGATCTCTTACTCATCCCTGGGTGAATTCAGAGGGGCAAGTGTCATAGGAGAAGTTTCTGGAAGATTCTGTGAGCATCCACTTAGCAAACTGTCTCAGACATTTGTCCATCCTCGCTCATCGCACCCTATAGAAGGCCTCTTTAGTATGCATCGCACCTGGTTAGTGTAGAAGTTAGTATGCATTGCACCTTGACGATGGAGCAGTCAGTATGGTCCTTTTTTGGTTAGTTCTGAGTGGTTGTTCAGGTGGAACTTTTGGGGAATGATGTAATTAGTTGACCATGACCCTTTCGGGTATGAAACAACACTTTTAGGGGTTAAAGAGCCCTTGGTTTATCGACATATAAGATTGGGGTTGCAGTGCCCAAATATATCTATAACATTTCCTATTCATATTACAGCCCTAACCAGAATGCATCCATGCCCCCTTGGTGCCCTCTTTCTCATCCTTCATGATCCACACCTTCTCCCTAGTCTTTCACATCTCAATACCATTCCCAACTTGCTAACCAACCATTTCATTCATATGCTTCTCCTCAACCTTAGTAGAATGCACCATCCCAAGGGTAGAGGTCCTCATACAACCAAGCTCCAGATTTACTGCCTCCACCTCCATCTCAATCATAGCTCCTATACCCTGCTCCACCTAAGAAACCTTAGATGCTTGCCCAACCAAATATGAACTTGAACAATAGACAAGCACATGAGGTCTACAATGGAAAAACATCCTACCCTACCTATGATGTATAAATTCAAAAAATTAACCTCGGGTCTGGAAGTGTGCTTCCGGATAATAAACCTTCATCTCCACCTAAGGAGCATGAAGAGGAAAATTAGGAGAGTGCCCCTATATCAAATCCACCTCCTTTTCCTGAGATATTAAACCATCCTATCCAGCACACCCTAGAAGAGACTGAACTTTTGGGTGAATTCAAAAACCTATGTGACATTAAAATCCCGCTTCTCCAAGCTATCCAGGATGGCCTCATCTACAACATGTTAATCAAGGAGAATTGTTTCAAACATCCGGGAAGGCGAAAGAAGGACACCCCTACCATTAATTTCATCGGACAACTATTTGACTTAATGTTGGGGTGGGTGATTTTCCCAAAGTATCTAGATCCTGGAAGTCCTCTAGTAGATGTGCACATCGATGGCATCATTGTCCCCCATACATTGATTGATCTTGGGGCTGCCATAAATGTGATGACTAAGGAGAATATGATTAAACTAAACCTCCAGGGATCATTAAGAAAGATCACAACAATATTGCACCTTGCAGACAGGTCCATAGTAGCTCCTGAGGGAGTTTTTGAGGATCTGATGGTATCCACTAATTCCTATGAATACCTTGTTCACTTCTTAGTTATCCAACCTAAGACCAAGTTCAATGGTTATCCTCTCATCCTTGGGAGGCCATGGTTAGCCATTGTCGATGCTTAAATAAGTTGCAGGGTTGGGAATATGACCATTAAAAATGGTCATCTGTCCAAACAATTAGTCTTATCCCCTCCTGCTCAACCATACCTGTAGCATGAATTACGTTTATGGTTAGAAGATGAGGAAGAAGATGAAGTCTAATCTTCCCCAATCTATACCCTAGATTCTACTATAGGAGGGGGGCAACTTGATGAAGATGGGATGATTGAGAAAATCCTCCAGAATCATTCCACCAACACCATGTCCCTTGAGGAGTTAGTGAAGGAAGCCAAAGATAACCCTTGCACTGATCTATGCTTAGCTGACTCAAGGCCTACTCATGTCAAGATGATAGAATTTGGCCCAGAAAGAACATTGAAAATCAGTCCCTCTCTCTCTGTACATTAGGAAGAGGAGTTATGTGACATGCTAAGAAATCATTTGGATGTGTTTGCCTGGAGTTACAAGGAAATGAAAGGAGTGCACCCTTCAGTGTGTACTCACCACATTTACATCAAGGAAGGCTGGAAGCCATTCCGCCAACCATAGAGGAGAATGAACACAACCCTCAAGGATATGGTCAAAGAAGAACTACAGAAGTTCTTGGATGCAGGGTTCATTTACCCCATCTCAGATATTGAGTGGGTGTCTCCTCGGGTTCTGGTTCAAAAGAAAAATGGAATGTGGAAGATCTGTGTGGATTATCGAGAGCTCAACAAAGACACAAAAAATGACCATTTCCCTCTACCTTTCATTGACCAAGTATTAGATGGTCTGGCGGGAAAGAATTTATTCTCTTTCCTAGATGGATTCATTGGTTACAATAAAATCCATATCATCCCAGAGGACCAGGATAAAACTACCTTCACCTATCCTTGGGGTACCTTTAGTTATAGGGTCCTTCCTTTTGGTTTATGCAATTCCCTTACCACTTTTTTAGAGTGTAGTCCTGAGCATCTTTACAGAGATAGTCCATGATTCTGTGGAAATTTATATGATTGATTTCACCCCCTATGGGTGTAATTTCTTGGAGGATCTCTCTAACTTGGGAAATGTATTAAAAAAATGCATTGAAATGAACCTATCCCTTAGTCTTGATAAGTGTGAGTTCTTGATTACTACAGGGACTATTCTAGGTCACTCAATATCCCAGGAAGGACTGCAAGTAGACCCAAACAAGATAGCTATCATAAAGAGGGTCGCTACTCCTCAGAAGTAGAGGGATGTCAGAAGTTTCTTAAGCTTAATTGGATATTATAGTAGATTCATAAAATACTTCAAAAAGGTAGCCTCACCTTTGTTTGGACTGTTGGCTAAGGAATCCAAATTTTTATGGTCAGAAATATGCCACGAGGCCCTAGAAACCCTAAAGGGAAAGTTAACTACTGCGCCCACACCATAAGGCCCAAATTGGGATCTTCCTTTTCAAATTCATGTTGATGCCTCTGAAAAAGCTATATGAGCAGCTCTGGGCCAGATAGATGACAACATACCTTATGCCATTTAGTTCATCAAAAAAAAATTGTCCAAAGCTAAGTTGAACTACACAGTGACTAAAAAGGAGCTCTTAGCTATTTTCCACTCCTTGAATAAATTTAGACATTACATTATTGGTTACCAGACCTTTGTACATACCGACCATGCTACCATTACATATTTGATGAACAAACCTAATGTGAATGCCCGAATTATTAGATGGTTACTTTTGTTACAACAGTTTTATCTAACTATTATTGATAAGTCTGGCAGAGAAAATGTAGTTGCAGATTTTTTTTCTAGATTGGCTTTGCCAGCAGGTGAGGAAGGAATGGTCGATGACTAGCTGCTAGATTATATTTTGTTCACATTTTTATTTCTCTCTCTATGGTTTGCTGACATATCCAAATACTTAGTAGCTGAACAATTTCCTCCAAATATGTCCTCCAAGGAAAAGAGCAGAATTATAAGAAAAAGAACCCCATTCATTTGGATTGGGGGAAATCTCTTCAAGTTGGTCACAGATCAAATTTTGAGAAGATGTGTCAGGGAGGAGGACGTTTTTGACATCCTTCTAGCCTATCATGATAGGCCTTGTGGAGGTCACTTTGCAGCCAAAAGGACAGCCTTCAAGGTACTACAAGCTAGCTATTACTAGATCACTCTCCACCAAGATGCAAGAAGGTATACCATCAAGTGTGATTGGTGCCAAATAATGGGGAAACCTACTCCCAGGGATGAACTTCCTTCACAACCTCTAGTGAATTTTGAGCCATTTGACAAATGGGGCATGAATTCCATTGGGTCCATTAATCCTCCATCAAAAGAGAGAAAGTACATAATTGTGTGCATTGACTACTTAACAAAGTGGGGTGAAACCAAACCTGTCAAGGTAGCCACATAAGAGATAGTGGTTGAGTTCTTGAGGGAGAATGTGTTTTACAAGTTTGGATACCCTAGAGAGCTAGTCACTAATCAGGGCACTTAATTCACCTCGCACAAGATTGAGAATCTATTAAGCCATCATAAGATCGAGCATAAGAAGTCCACTCCTTACCACCCTCAGTCCAATGGACAAGTAGAAATCACCAACAGATCATTGGAACACAATATGACAAAAGTAGTTAGAAACAATAGGAAGGATTGGGCTGACATACTAGTGGAAGCCACTTAGGCATACAATACAACTTGGAAGTCAACCACTTGCTTCACCCCTTATTATTTGGTCTATGGGAAGAAGGCCCTAATCTCCATTAAATTTGAGTACAACACTTTAAGGATGGCAGCACAATTGGATCTAGATGTTACAAGAGCACACCAAGAGAGGCTAATCTAGTTAAATGGGTTAGAGGAATTCAGGATGTAGGACCTCTTGCACACATAGATGACTCGAGTACAAAGAAAGGTATGGCATGACAAAAATACCAGAGACAAAATGTTTCAAGTAGGTGATTGGGCTATGTTGTATGACTCTAGGTTCAAAAATTTCAAAGGCAAGTTGATGACCAGATGGCTGGGCCCATATGTGATAGAAATGTGCCATGACAATGAGGTTGTTCAGATAATAACCATTGATGAAGAAGGTATCCATTTTCTTGTCAACGGGTATAGGTTGAAACTCTACAAAAATCCTTTGTCAAAGAAGGAGTTCATCAGTAGTATCATTAAGGAAGTAATGGTGATAGAAGGAGTCTCAACTTCCACCTCACCAAGTTCTTGAGGACGGTGTTGAATCTTTGAAAGAAGAAAAATACAATAAACAACCCATGTGCAATGTAGGTTTTAACCCCATACAGAAATTACCTGCATACGAATTCTAAAACAAAGAAAATAAACAATGTGAGAGCATAACACATAAAACACATATACACAGAGATTTTCCCCTGGATCCCAAAATGGGACTACCAGCTTTATTTTTCATTATGTTCCTTTCAATGTTACAATACATATTTATACATGCCGAAGCATCTAATACCATGGACTAAAAAACCATCATGTCTAAAACCATGGACCGAAAACCATCGCGTCCAAAAAACATGTGCGAAATTCATGCACAAAACCATAGGTGGTTCTACCCAACCTAACATAGTGTCCAAAACCAAAATTTTCTGGGGTTACGGGTACACCTCAAACCCCATGTGACCCCCCCCAACCCCTGGTTAACTACGTGGGATAGTCGTGGAAAGAATATAACACAACCCAACATTCTCCCACTTGTTGTTTGTTGGAAATAATACTGAGACGGGGGGGGGTGAATCAGTATTATCAAATCAATAAAACTTTTCATTTCCATACTTAGATACATATACACTACTTCAATTAATGGAATCCACGTGTATACGCAACTGTGTCTAATGCAACTAGCGTATATACAGAATACTTATGATTCAGTTAATCCATTAAATGTTGATCTTTAGTTAGTGCATCAGAACTTCATTAACCATATGTACAGTAAGCAGGTGTAGTAAAACAGAACATATCATCACACACAAGAAGCACACATGAACACCATGATATAAGGTGGAAACCCAATGTGGGTGAAAACCACCTGCTGCAAGTTGTCTCTATCTTCTTTTAATAAGAAACTTCATTTTACAATAGTTCTGTACTGGTGCAGTCTTATACCAGTACGCAGGCTTCTACCTGCAGAGGGCTACAACCCTCTCTCATTTTCCAGACTCTCCTGGATGGGAGCTACAACCCCCTTAGCTCTTGTACTAGCTGATCCATTTACTAGTACGTAGGTGCCTGCCTACTGAATGCTCCAATCTTCACTTGTTCTCTAGCTGCTACTGGAAGGGAGCTACCACCCCCTTTGCTCTTGTACTAGCTGATGTATTAGTACATAGGCGCCGACCTACAATGTCCTTTCATCCTCCAGGGACCACATTTCATACATTTTCAGACTGGATACTCCTGAAGCACAACACTATAATCTGAAGGCCACATTTCATCCAATTTTCACACTGGACCCATCAATATCATTAAAGCACAAAAACAATCAACACTAGCATCATCAATCTCTGAATCACCCAATACTGAATCACTGAGACCCTGTCAACAAAATGCAGTCACCAGAACACACAGAGTAGAACACTAAACTCTGCAACAATATTAAGAACCAACTGTATCATCAAAATCATGCATCAAAGTGCATACGCTACTTGGAAGTGCTGAACCAGCATGTATACGCAACTTCACCAAAGTGAACCAATGTATATATCATCAATTACTTACTTATAACTTGATGCACTTCCTAACTTCAGACATATCCAGATTATTACATATACAAGGATAATATGTGTGTTAGCAACCAGATCTAGTCCATCAGATCACATAAATATGAGTCATTATGATCCTGATCCATTATTAGATCTCATCCATCAACACTGAGGCTAAACACAATCAACCAAACTGAATATGTAGAATACTGACACCATTAAACAGTCATCAGAACTCATCAACAACCAGAACCACCTGTAACTTCAAACATCATAGCTCAAATGGTATACGCTACTACAATGAACCAAACCTGTGTACATACGTGCTTTCACCAAAGCCAACCCGCGTACAGATCTATAAATATTCAATCATGACTTGCAGCGATTTAAAACTTAAATTATACCTAGTTCAGAACATTATATGCATCAGAATACAGATCTAGAATAAGCATAATCAACCATATAGAGATAGTTCATTTCAAACCAATTGATCCTGATCTATGCTTAGATCTTGTTCTCCATCAACCGATGAGATCCCTCCTTAGCTCAGATAAAGCAATGCATCATAAACCCATATCCTGCATACTGGATCTCATCCTTCATCAGATATTCAAGAATTTTTCGATACACTTGCCTAATGACCTTCTTCTCCTTTTATAGTCTTAGGCCTTGCTCAATACCGTGGTCCAAAACCATAACAAACCAATACCATGGACCGAATACACGGGATCAACACATTTGATGAGATACTATGGTCCAAAACCATAGGTTCAAATACCAAGGACTAACTACCATGGACCAAAACCCAATGTACGTGCCTTCTCTAGCATGAAAGTGCTTGTATACGCATACGTGCCTTTTGATCGATGATCCTGCGTGTATATGCATCTCTTTCACGATGAACCCGCGTATATATATTTTCTCTTCATTCTTGTAGTTTGATCATCAAATTCTTGTTGCTGATTTGTTGTACTATGATCTGTCATTTGTGTGATTTGCCATCAAGGACAACACTTGTCTCATAATGCCAACAATCTCCCCCTTTGGACTTGATGGCAAAGCTAACTTGTCACACTTAGAACTATCATCTAATTCCTTTGATCTGTCCTGCATCCCATGCATTAAGTCACATCTGATATCTCTTATGAAGATTCATCTAGTTATAAATAAGTGAGATGTTCTTCTATGAGTGGGTTGCCATCAAGTACAACACATGCATCGTAATGCCAACAATCTCCCCCTTTGGACTTGATGGCAACAACACCAAATCACTCTCCCCCTTTGACATCAAGGGAAAAGGGCAGACCAAGATATTCTCTTTCCTTGATAAACATTCTGCTGTCCATACTCCCCCTGAATACCTGCTGAAATCTCTGAATGAGCTCCCCCTTTGTATATGCCAAGGTGTACCAATCTGTCCATGCTCCCTCTGAGTACATGCTGAAGGCTATGCTCTTGCTAAAGTGTGTTGTTCATGCTTCCCCTGTCTGTAATCAAGGTCTGCAAAAAAATGTTATACAAGAACATGACTATATACATCGTAAGTGACCTTCCTAGTACCAAAATTCATACATACATCCATCTCCCAACCTAGTGGGGATATATCAATATTGACTCATCCACCCAACCAAGTGGGGATACAAGAGTATAACATCATTCATCCCAGGCATAGTGGGGAAACCGACATAGGCCGTTACATGACCTTGATATGACTGAAATATTTCATCATCCTTCTTATGCATAAAGGGGTTACAAATTACATCATGTGACCAGAAGAGATTTCATCAAATGACTACAACAGATAGAGACACACTATTACATCATGAGTCTTGATATGACCTTTACATGAGACCAAACATCTAAATAAGACCATGATAGTCATTAGAAACTATCATACACAATGTATGATCTGCTCCATAAGCATCTATCACCAACATCTAGACCAGCAATCATGTTCTCCCTCTGTACCTGTTCCATCTGTGTTAGATGGCTTCTATCAGGCCCATATCAGACTCTTCTCATTCTGAGTTTGGCCAACAGATTAACATATATGCGACTGTATCCATAGAAACAGGCATATATATGTGGATACTCCTTATGAAACTCGCGTACAACCATTTCCAGATCAGCAACCTGTAAATGTCCTATGACAGGGTATGTCTGCATATAGATATCAACTCATCATCATCATGTCTCCAACAATGCAACTTTGAGTAATCATTCATGTATCCAGTGTTATGTATCTTGAGCTCAAGATATTTTGTCAAGGCTTCTTTATATCATTAACTTCAACAATCCTCATCCACATGAGCACCAAGAACTATAGGAATCCTGCATCATAACTGTATTGTATGATCTTTATGCATATGACGACAACAGCATATGAGTGACTCATCATCAAGTAATGAAGTTGTGTATTCAAGCTTTGTACTTCTCCTTAGCCTTATGAAGATCACCATGTAAGCATCATATATACACCATCTAAGAATCAATCCACAAATATGATCTGAACATCAACTATGTAACCCCAAGAATCATATGAGATTTTATCATGGACAACTCATAACCACATCATAGCAAGATATATCATTTATCCATATAAGCATCATCACCATAATGCCAACAATGCATTATTAAAGGCATATGCTCCCCCTCAACCTGTGTCATCTGTTTACTGTTAGATCTGATCATGCATATATCAGCAATAAGCATCAAGTTAGGATCAAAACACTTCTAAACATCTTACAAGTATCAAGACATTTCCACACATCCTCAGCAGACTGTAACTATTAACCAATAGAGCCAATAATGGACTGAGTCATATCGGATCCTTTTTCTGAGCCTGCCCCCACTTCTTTTCCTCAGACTGACATATACGCGACTTTACAGCGTATCACTCGCGTATATACGCAACTTCCCTTTATGAAACTTGCGTATGAGATTCAAGACACTGAAGTTTTACAATGTCAACTCCCTCTGAGTCTGTTATGTCTGTGTTGTGCTGTGTCTGAGTATATTGTGTTGTGCCACATCTTTCTTACTGTACTTTCTTCCATATCTTCAAATGTGATGATGTTTTCTCCTTTTGGTGTGGTTCCTGTACCTTGTTCCTACACTTCTTTGCTATATTTCCAATCTTTTTACATGCATAACATCTTACATGTTTCATATTCCTCCTGTAGCAATCAGCAGCTTTGTGGCCAAACATATTGCAAGAAAAGCAATATCCATTAAAGTACCTAGAATGTGATGATGTTTCTACATGACGATCTTGAACCACTCTTCTTCTGCATCTAGCTGCAACATGTCCAAGATTATGACATACATAACATTCAACCTTATTCATTGGAGGAGTAAAGGGTTTTCTTTGAAGAATTTCTTTCCTTGGCTGTTGATGGAGTTGACCTCTCATGTCCTTGTTGAGCCTTTCATATTTTGCATTAGATTCCCTTGTCTTACTTTGTGAACTAGATTCTTCTTCAACAGATTCATGAAAACCAAGACCAGCTTTGATAGTAGGAGACCTTTGACTACTAAGAATATCATCCAAGATCTTAGTACTATCTTGAAATCGTAAGAGCTTATCTTTTTCTTCTAATTTATCTTTTAGAATATTTACCTCAACCTGAATTTGCTCTTCCCTTTCAAGATGCTGCTTCTTTATGTTTTCTTCAACTTTTCTTTCTTCTTCCAATTGATGTCTTAGTCCAAGAACTACGTTTTCTTGTTTTTCAAGAGCTTGGAGTAGTTCTTTATTCTGCTTCTTTGATTCTTCAAGATCTACCTTTAGCGAGAGGATCGTAGCTTCAAGTCTTTCATAGTAACTGGATCTATCTCTGGGTTTCTTGATAGTTGTGCTTCTTTCATTTACTTCATTTCTTAATGATGTTACTTCATCCTGGAACTTTTGACATTTATTTTCCTTGTCCTTGAATAACTTCCTTACCTTGTTTCCTTCCTCTAGTTGAGCTTTTAGTTTGGTCACTTCTTCTTTGAAAGC
This sequence comes from Pinus tabuliformis, assembly GCA_031772625.1. Classification (NCBI taxonomy): domain Eukaryota; kingdom Viridiplantae; phylum Streptophyta; class Pinopsida; order Pinales; family Pinaceae; genus Pinus; species Pinus tabuliformis. The sequence goes on along the minus strand of CM062820.1, from coordinate 627,443,200 downwards.
ACATTCCCTTTTGTTCAATAGATCTTGTTGTTCTCTAATTTTGTCTGCAAGCCTTCTAAATACTGCCTCTATTTGATATCTTTCTTGCTCACCCATAAGAGAAAACTCAGTTGCTTCGCTATCACTTTCATCATCTTCGCATGGATGGAAACCAGAGGATAACAAATTCATACCTGATAGATCTTGTTCATCTTCATTCTAAAGTGATTCTGAACCTGAAGTGCTTCTTCTAATCCCCAATTGATGCTCCCACTGTCATAGATTTTCTAAGATGTCTTCTTCTTCTTAGGTGCTTTCTTCTTAAGCTTCTTTCCCATTGTTCCACGGATCTCCTTCAAGCGATCAAGCTTCTACCAAAGGACCTGCTCTGATACCAATTGTTGGAAATAATACTGAGAGGGGGGGGGGTGAATCAGTATTATCAAATCAATAAAACTTTTCATTTCCATACTTAGATACATATACACTACTTCAATTAAGGGAACTCGCGTGTATACGCAACTGTGTCTAATGCAACTAGCATATATCCAGGATACTTATGATTCAGTTAATCCATTAAATGGTGATCTTTAGTTAGTGCATTAGAACTTCATTAACCATATGTATAGTAAGCAGGTGCAGTAAAACAGAACAGATCATCACACACAAGAAGCACACATGAACACCATGATATAAGGTGGAAACCCAATGTGGGTGAAAACCACCTGCTGCAAGTCGTCTCTATCTTATTTTAATAAGAAACTTCATTTTACAATAGTTCTTTACTAGTGCAGTCTTATACCAGTATGCAGGCTTCTACCTGCAGAGGGCTACAACCCTCTCTCATTTTCCAGACTCTCCTGGATGGGAGCTACAACCCCCTTAGCTCTTGTACTAGCTGATCCATTTACTAGTACATAGGTGCCTGCGTACTGAATGCTCCAATCTTCACTTGTTCTCTAGCTGCTACTGGAAGGGAGCTACCACCCCCTTTTCTCTTGTACTACCTGATGTACTAGTACATAGGCGCCGACCTACAATCTCCTTTCATCCTCCAGGGACCACATTTCATACATTTTCAGACTGGATACTCCTGAAGCACAACACTATAATCTGAAGGCCACGTTTCATCCAATTTTCACACTGGACCCATCAATATCGTTGAAGCACAAAAAAAATCAACACTACCATCATCAATCTCTAAATCACCCAATACTGAATCACTGAGACCCATTCAACAAAATGCAGTCACCAGAACACATAGAGCAGAAAACTAAACTCTGCAACAATATTAATAACCAATTGTATCATCAAAATCATGCATCAAAGTGCATACGCTACTTGGAAGTGTTGAACCAGCATGTATATGCAACTTCACCAAAGTGAACCAGTGTATATATCATCAATTACTTGTAACTTGATGCACTTCCTGACTTCAGACATATCCAAATTATTACATATATAAGGATAATATGTGTGTTAGCAACCAGATCTAGTCCATCAGATCACATAAATATGAGTCATTATGATCCTGATCCATTATTAGATCTCATCCATCAACACTGAGGCTAAACACAATCAACCAAACTGAATATGTAGAATACTGACACCATTAAACAGTCATCAGAACTCATCAACAACCAGAACCACCTGTAACTTCAAAAATCATAGCTCAAATGGTATACGCTACTACAATGAACCAAACCTGTGTACATATGTGCTTTCACCAAAGCCAACCTATGTATAGATCTATAAATATTCAGTCATGACTTGCAGCTATTTCAAACTTAAATTATACCCAGTTTATAACAATATATGCATCAGAATACAGATCTAGAATAAGCATAATCAACCATATAGAGATAGTTCATTTCAAACCATTTGATCCCTATCTATGCTTAGATCTTGTTCTCCATCAACCGATGAGATCCCTCCTTAGCTCAGATCAAGCAATGCATCATAAACCCATATCCTGCATACTGGATCTCATCCTTCATCATATATTCAAGACTTTTTCGATACACCTGCCTAATGATGTTCTTATCCTTTTATAGTCTTAGGCCTTGCTCAATATCATGGTCCAAAACCATAACAAACCAATACCATGGACCCAATACTTGGGATCAACACATCTGACGAGATACTATGGTCTAAAACCATAGGTTCAAATACCAAGGACTAACTACCAGGGACCAAAACCCAATGTATGCGCCTTCATTGGCATGAAAGTGCGTGTATACGCATACGCACCTTTTGATCAATGATCCCGCGTGTATACGTGTCTCTGTCACGATGAACCCACGTATATATATTTTCTCTTCATTCTTGTAGTCTGATCATCAAATCCTTGTTGCTGACTTGTTGTACTATGATCTGTCATCTATGTGATTTGCCATCAAGGACAACACTTGTCTCATAATGCCACCATTGTTTTATTTCCACAAGTGGCCACAAGAGAGCTTAGTCATTCAACCGTGAAACGCCCATTGTCTCTCTACACCAAAAGAACTTCTTAGAGCTCACAGATTTTGTTAATGCATCTGCAGTATTCTTCAAAGTGTCCACCTTTACCAGAAACACCTTTTGTCTTCTATCATATTCCTCACAAAGTGATACTGAAAATCAATGTGCTTTGTCTTTTAATGATATGCGGGATTCTTTGCCAAGAAAATTGCACTTTGGCTATCACAGTCTATCCTTATAGCTCCCTGTACTAAACCCATACTTGAACACAACCTTTGCAACCAAACTACTTCCTTGCTTGCATGAGTGGCTGCCATGTATTCTGCCTCTGTAGTTGATAGTGCCACTACATATTGTTTCTTACTCATCCAACTGACTGCACCTCCAAATAGGTTAAAAACATACCCACTTGAAGATCTTGTTTGATCCAGATCTCTAGCCTAGTTTGCATCAACAAAGCAATGAATATCCAACACTCTGTCCAATCCTGGTCTTCCTTGGTAGCACAAACCATAATCACTAGTGCCACACAAATACCTGAAAACTCGCTTCACTGCTGTCCAATGCTCCTTTCCTGGTTTTGACATAAACTTGCTCAATACTCCTATTGCATGTGCAATGTCTGGTTTAGTACAGACCATTGCATACATTAGGCTATCGACTACACTTGCATATGGAACATGGGACATGTCCTCTTCCTCTTATTGTGTCTTGGGACATTGTTTAGTAGATAACCTCACACCTACAAGAATAGGAACCTTCACTGGTTTACTATCCTGCATATTAAACCTCTACAATATTGTCTTGACATACTTCCTCTGGTTTAACCAGAGCTTCCTCTTTTCCCGATCTCTTTTAATTTCCATGGCCAAAATATCATTTGCAGTACCAAGATCTTTCATGTCAAATTTGGAGGACAATTGGGTCTTTAAATCTTGGATAATTTCTTTGTCATTTCCAACCAGCAACATATCATCCACATACAAGACCAAATAAATAACACGGTCACCAATTAATTTAAAATACACACAGTGATCTGCTTTGCTTCTCGTGAAGCCAAATCTCATATATATGTATCAAATTTCTGATACCACATCCTTGGTGACTGTTTTAACCCATACAAAGACTTCTTGTGGAGTCTTATCCTCCAACGCTGATGAAGATGACTTGTTGACCAAGTAACATGCAGTATCCACCACCTCTGCCGAGAATTCCTGTCCTAACCGGGCACCACTGAGCATGCTTCTTTCCCTTTCCATCAATGTCTTGTTCATTCTTTCTACAACTCCATTTTTCTGAGGTGTATATGGAGTATTCTTCTACCATGCTATACCACACTTCTTACATAATTCTTCAAATTCCTTGCTGCAAAACTCTCCACCATTATATATCCTCAGCACCTTTATCCTTTTCTCTGTCTGATTTTCCGCGAGAGCCTTAAATTATTTAAACTTGTCAAAGACTTCAAATTTCTTCTTAAGGAAATATATCCATTTATTCCTTGAGAAGTCATCTATAAATGATACATAGTACACAGACTTACTCAGTGATGGAACCTTCACAGGTACAAACACATCATTGTGCGCAAGCTCTAATATCTGCTTCGCCCTCTTACCACCAGAGGGGAAACTGAACCGATTCTACTTCCCATATACACAATTTTCACATAAATGAAAATCTAGAGAGCTATTACTCATACCTTTTACCATACCTTTACCATGAGGTATTCAAAAGCCCTTCTCTCCAATATGTCCAAGCCTTTGATGCCACAACATGGTCTTCTCTCCAGAGACCACTAGATTTTTAGCTCCACTTTTAAGAACCACAAAGTTTTTGTACCCATCAACAACAATGCTACCTTGAAGCTTTTACAGAGGTCCAATCCGAACTCCCTACATCAATACCAGTGCTCCCCAAACCATCTTGCAGGTATCCTTCTCAAACACTGTTTTTACACCTGCATCATCCAGCTTGCTTACAAAAATCAGATTTTTAGCTAATGCGGGAATATGTAGAACACCTGAAAGTGTTCTAATCCTTCCACCTTGTAGCTTCAACTTTACTTTTCTATGACCAATGATTCTAGCATTCCTATCATCCCCCAAGAAGACATCACCACCATCATATTTCTCATACTCAAAGAACCACTCTCTATGGGGAGTGAAGTGAAAGGATGCACCTAAGTCAATCAACCATGCCTCATGATCTACATGTGTACTTCAGATCCCTTTCCCTTATCAGGAGATTTAGATTTACAGTCCCTTTTTTAGTTCCCTTCCTTTTCGCATTTCCAGCACACCACCTTTACAGCTTTTCCTGGAGATTTAGATCTCCCTCTAGATTTAGATCTCCCACTCGATGACTTATTTTCGTTTCTGTTCTGGGACCGTCCTCATACAGACAAGGCATCACCATTTTGGCTCTCCATATTTTTCCATCTCATCTCCTCCGTCAGCAAGGATGAGACTGATTCATCAAACTACAAGGCAGTTGCATTGCTACCTATTGCCATAACCAGACTATCCCACGAATCTGGTAGAGAACATAATAAACTGATGCACTTATCTTCATCTAAAATTTTAATATCAACAAATGCTAACTGACTTACCACAGTATTAAATGCGTTCAGATGCTCTGTCACCGAGTCTCCATCTTTCATCCTCGGGTTATATAGATTTTTCCACAGGAACATTTTATTCACCGGAGACTTAGATTGGTACAAAGTCCCTAACATGTCCCACAAAGCCTTCGTCATAGCTTCCCCTGATACATTCAACAATATTGAATTTGAGACACACAATCGTATTGTGCTCTTTTCCTTTTGATCCAACTTCTTCCATTCTTCATCAAACACTCCCGTTGGTTTAGTACCCAGATCTACTGTGATCCACTGATCTTTATCCACCAACAGATCCTTCATCTTGAGTTTCCACAACTCAAAACTTTTACATTTTAATTTCTCGATCTCTATATTTCCACTGTTCACTATCTTCTTTCACCAACAGAATCGATCTCGCATATCTCCCACTGAACAGGGTCTACCACAGGCCCGAGCGAAACCCATCAGCAACAAAGGTGTCCCCTTGAAGCCAAAACATGGCTCTCATACCAAATGTAGGTTTTAACCCTATACAGGAATCACCTACATACAAATTCTAAAACACATAAAATAAACAATGTGAGAGCATAACACATAGAACACATATACATAGAGATTTCCCTTGGATCCCAAAACCGGGACTACCAGCTTGATTTTTCATTATGTTCCTTTCAATGTTACAATACATATTTATACATGCTAAAGCATCCAATACCATGGACTGAAAAAACATCACATCCAAAACCATGGACCAAAAACCATCGCATCCAAAAAACATGTGCGAAAATCATGCACAAAACCATAGATGGGTCCACCCAACCTAACATAGGGTCCAAAACCAAAATTTTCTGGGGTTACGGGTACACCTCAAACCCCATGTGAGCCCCCCTCTAACCCCTGGTTAACTACGCGGGCTAGTCATGGAAAGAATATAACACAATCCAACATGCAAAACCTCCATGAGGCACTTGAGGCTCACTCTTAGGCTGAAAACCCCGTTAAAGCAGCGCAAGAGTTAAAAAAAAAAAAGTGGAAAAAGAGAAAAATAAGAGACCCCTTGGTGAAAACTTCCTTTGAGGCAACTTGGTCATATTTCAAAAAAAAAAGAGAGAGAGAAAAAGAACAAAAATATTGGCAGGGAGCTCAAACCTGCCCACTCATAACAATTCTGGTTTTTGCAGGTTTTTAAGAAGACAATGGACACAAAGATCATAGGGAATCAATCCATGAAAATCCCCATGTTTTTATTCATCCATTTCATATCCTCCATGACCCCCATGTTCATTCATTCATACTCATCTCCAACAATCGAAAACTCCAAATTTTGGGCAATCATGTGACTTCTACAAGATTTCTTGTAGCTACTATAAGAATTTCTTGTAGTACTATAGGAAGTCCTAAAAATCTATAGGAAAGGAATTCTGATTGAAAAATTATGATGCAGGCCTATTTTGGATGAAAAAAGGATGCCACTGACTTCACCACTTCTCAACCAACACCCTTCATGACCATGTCATCCTTTGTGTACATCAGAAAAAATCTACTCAGAAGAAGAAAAAAACCCCAAAAAAGAAAATAAAAGAGAAGAAATGAATAAATACCAAAGTGGAATACCACCACCAGCCTAGCTTACCTACCAATCCATTGCCACACCTTCCACACACTCCAACATATATTCACTTTCCAAGAAAGGAAAGACCACAAAAATTAAAAAAATGGCAGCTATAGGGTTTCCTCTAGTAGTACTATAAGAAACCCTGTAGCAGCCTATTTTGAAGTAGAAATAGGTTCCAAGCCCAACCTTTAGCACCCATGCATTGGAAGAGGAGTAGCACAACTGCAGACACTATGGCACCTCTCCAAATCTCAACAGTAATAGAGGAAGCCAACACCTGCACATCAACAAGAGGACAACCTATCAGAAGAATAAAATCAATAAAATGAGAGAAATAGAGAAGATGTACCTAAACCATGAGCACTAGCACAACAGAGCCACCCCCCAGCATGCATCAAAAAGGAAAAGGAAGCCACAATTGTGTCACCTAATCCACACTCTCTCATAAGTATGAATATGATTAAAACTATAGGAATATGTAAAAAGTTGGTTTTATAAGCGAAGGTGGCCAATTAACTTGGCCACCCTTAGCCCGACAACAAAAAGTTAAAGTGTTATTCAAATGGACACATGGATAGGTCACATCATAGGGAATAAATCGGAAAGGTGGTTGAGTTACATTGAATAAGAGTGGGTGATGATTATGAGGAAGGGTTGCATGATAACTAATATTGGGACCAATAGTTCAAAAGGATAAATATGTACTCAGTCAGCCAACACATCACTCAATTAAATTAACCATAAATAGAAATATTCCCTAACTTTCATGCAAGATATTGTTCATTTCGAGATTTTGAGAGTTGGGACCAACTGGAGGAGCCACCGAAAGAAAAATATAGTATCTGCATCCTACAGTGATCACCTACAGGAAAACTACAGGAAACAGGGAGGATTGCCAAAATTACTGTGAGGGGGTGCCTAGGGCCAGCCTTCAAGAATTCTCCTCAACCAAGGCATTGTAGTGATAGGTAGGTGTCATATCCACTGTGCTTTCATTTGCAGAGAGAAAAAGAAAATAAATTGTCATTTCTTTTAGTGGTTACAGTGTGCATAGAGATAGGCATAATTGTGTGGAGGATTGTGTAGAATAAAAGGAGAATTGAATTCATCACCCTCCTAAACTATAAAACCTCATCACATGGGGAAGGTCTTAAGCTATAATCGTCAAAACTTCATAGAAACAGATTGACAGAGAGAAAAGATGGCAAGGGGTTTCAATAGAAGGGAGCCCACCAAAACAACTAGAATACATCAACATCCTCCTGTGGTAGAAATATTTACAAGGCATCAATGGTTGGGATGCTTTGAGCTACTTATGGGATATGATGATGACATAGCTAGGGAATTTGCAATGTCAATCAAACCTCTAGCTAGAATCAGTGCCACTATTGTAGTGAGGTGATTGTCAATGACAATTACCCCTAAAAGCATTAACAGGATCACTACAATTCCTCTAGGTTTGCAATGGAGAAAAGAGGATAAAGATAGCAACACTCTTTCCAAGAAGAAATTTTTCTTGCAAGGAGAGGAACCAATTGAGGATAAAAACAGGATTAGAAGGGAGAGCATTCCATATCATTGGGATGAAGTAATCTATCACATTCTCAAGTATATTGCTTGTGAGGGTAGGTTCAATATAGTCTATGGTTACCAGTTTAGACTCCTCCATCAGCTGAGATTTGGAGAAGAGTTAAATCCTCATAGAAGACTTAGTGTGCCTTACTTTTTGTTGCAATCAATAATAGACATGAGCATAAAAGTATAAGAAGGGAAGCATCAGCAACTCACACATCATCGACTGACCAAGCTCATACTAGAAGATGCCCTAAGTAACTTTAGAATCCCTATTGTGTGGTCAACATTTGTAGACATGAACAGAGAATATGCAATTCAAGACATTAGGTATGAAAGAGACCCTACTTCTAGTGGTGAAGAAGAGGGCGAAGAGCCTGAAGAAGAGGAAGAAGAGTCTGAGGAAAATAAAGAAGATCCTGAAGAAGAGGAAGAAGAACCTGAAGAAGAGAAAGAGTAGCCCGAAGAAGAGGGGACATAAATAAATGAGATAGAGGATGAAAATTACAGTAGGGAAGAATCACAAAAGGATGAATCAAGTCTTGAAATACATAGAAAGGAAGAATAGGAATCCCCAAGAGTATCTCCTAAGCCCACAGAGAAGGAGGCAACTATTGCCTTAATTTCTATAAGTACACCTATAAAATCAAAAGGAAAGAGGCAGAGGTAGACTCCCCTATACTTTAGAACAAGGAGGAGCACTAGGATAAAACAAGGGAGACCTCAAACACCTACCAAGACTCCTATAATCATTGAGGACTCACCAAAATAACAAGAGAAGTTAGTCCCTCTAGGAATAAGAGGTGAAGAGGGCATTTCAAAGTTGGCTTCCCCAAGGTCACCAATCACCTATGTTAGGAGGCCTGTCACTAGGTCAACCTCAGCAAGAAAAACTAAAGAACCTTTGACCCCTTTTCAAAAAGGGAAAGGCCTCCTACAGGAAACATAGACAGGCCTACAAGAAACAAAGGAAGTCCTATAGGAAACTCTATCAAAACTACAGGAAACATAGAAACATGAACATGAAGGACAGAAGGGGAAAAGGGAAGGAAGAGAGGTAGCAACACATGTATAAGGATGAATAGATACTCAAAAGGCAGTAAAGGGAAAGTCCTAGGAGTTGAAGGAACCTAACCCACAACCAAACCTTAGCTCCTATTTTAGATTCATTGAGGGAGGCAAAATAATACCACAAAAATTTTCCATTTCCCTATTCTTTGAGCTTGAAAAGAAGAGAGCAAGGACACATCACTAGATGAAAATTTCTAAATCAAAAAGTGTAGAGGATGTGGGCCATATGGAAGAAAAGATGCTAGAGATGGGTAGAGAGTTGAGTAGGATAAGAGACGAGGAAAGAGCGATGAAATCTCGACTAGAGGCTGAGAACACATGGCTGAGGAGGAAAGTACAGGAAACAGAGAGCCAATTGGAAACTATGGCAAGTCTCTCCATGGAGGCACTCCAGTGCAGGGTGCTGGAAAAATCATATGCCTTATACCTCAAAGAAAACTGGTTTCAATTCTAGATAAAATCCCTAGCACCATGAGGAATTATGCCTTTCCAATACTATAGGCAGTTCATTAACCTCTGTGACCAAAGCACCCTAGAGGACAGGGCCAAGATGTTTGAATTCTACCTACAAAACTTGTCCCTAACAGATTTGAATGTGTGGGACCCCAATCCAAAGCTAGGTGACTTACATTTGATTGCCTTGGAATCATGGACGAGTCATGAGGAGGCCAAGGTTGAGGAAGTAAAAGGGGTATTGGAAAGAGAAGAAATAGATTCCATTTACATTAGAGAAGAACAAATCAACTCCATGGCAGTCATTAGCACCCACAACCTCATAGCCAATGATCCCAAGCTTGCACGAAGATAACTAGCTACACAAGAGTAAGCAATCACTCGTTTTGAGGACACTTTGAGATTTATAGGGGATGAAAGCCAGAAAACATTCCAAAGGAGATGGAACACCTTACTCTACGGCCTAAAGATCAGGGAGTATCATTCCCCTGAAAGAATGAGGGATTATGATAAAGGACCCCATTGTATAAGAAGGCATTGCAGAGACTGAAAGTCAACTGGATTGGCTTCAAACTCAATCCATCATTGCTATTGAGTATGTTAGAAGGGAGAAAGGAAGAAGGACAAAGAAAGAAATGGTAGGAAATAGAAAACAATACAAGATTTTATCCACAAGTAGAGGATAATTTAATAGAGGCCTAGACTTTTAGGGAGGCAACCAAAGCAATGAAAGGCATGGACATAGATTGAGTTTCTCAGAGGATGAGAAACACTCCCAGCAGGGGGATGATGATGAGGCTCATTAATGGGTAGATTATATAGACCTTAATGCCACTATCTAGCTTATTAAAATCAACATTTATCACATTTATTTACATGTTATGTTATATTTTTCTAAATAAGAAGGGTAAAGATGAGATGTCATGTCTTGTGGTCTAATGTGCATTGATTGCAGGTTTTGGAGAAAATTTTGGCAAATTAAAGTGTAGGAACTCGAAGTAGACAAGAAAGAGGGATTTTAGGAGATTGCATCTCCCTCCTTAACTCCTCACTCACTCGAATATTCCTCCATAAGATCTCATCAGCTCTGAATTACAAGCATTCGAGCCATTAAGATCATTGGTAGCCAAGCCAGTGATAGTTGAAGACTAGTTGATCTCGAATTTGGGAGCCAAGCCTCCCTACATTTAAGGAAGATGTTGCTAGCTTTAGTTGTATAAATAAGAAGTCCTAGAACCTCATTAGGATTTGACTTTTTTTGTGGTATCCAAGAGGAATTTTCGAGCTAAGACATTTTGATTGATGACTTTTATGTATTTTTGACATTTTAATGAAAATGAGAAGCATTCCCTTCATGTAGCATTGAGTTAAATCAGAGGTCTGAAGCTTTTGGGTTAGGGCCAAACCCTAGTAGCAGAAGTTCCTCTTCTTGTACATATATTCTTAGATTACATTCATAGTTAGTTGTTGAAGTGATTTTGGTTTTGTTAATTTGCAAGTATTTGGATGATTAATTAGTTTTCTTCCATTTGTGGATAGTATATCAGTGGTATCATAGTGACATAAGGCACTCTAGAAAAGCTTGTGATAGTGGCTTTCACCTCATCTCCCTTATCAGATCATGACTTGAGGGTTCCATTCACACTGCCTAAAAACATATTTCTTGCTTTACTACATTATCTAGGGTTTCTTGATGAGTAGGTAATTGTATTTGAGTTTCTTAGGATGATTTGAAATTATCATTTTTGATCTCTTAAATTTTGCATTGGTTTCAAAGCACTTCCATTCATGAACTTAGCCACTAGATAGTAATAACTCTGTTTTCTTCCATTTAATAAATCTTTCCCATGTATAGATGAATTTGTGCATAAATGAAGAGAAGAATGTATGCTGTTGCAAGAGATTCTAATTTGCAGGGAAACCTCATCTCATTTTCCTCATCCAAGCCTTATCCACCTATGTTTCCAAAGTCCACTAAACCCTAAATCCTAATTCTTATTTTGTAAGAAAAATTGCCATTTCCATTGAGAAAATCAAACCATCTCTAAGCATCTTATTGAGCCTTGGATAATGTTCACTTCATCCATCCCTTATTCCCCCATCAGATACCTTTCCCAAACTTCATTCCACCTTCCCTAGCATCTCCTAAGCTTTCGGCCTGTTTCCTGTAGTAAAATAGGGCATCCTTTAGTAGAATTAGGACATCCTATAGTAGTACTACAGGAAACCCTGTAGTAGCCTATTTTGAGCCTGAATTTAGAAAAAAATGTCATCTAAGCTTAAATTAGGTCTCCACTTGTTTTCCATACCCTTAAAACTAGTCCAAACCTCTTCCTTCATACCTTTCTTCCCTACAAAAGAACAAATGAATATTAGCATTTGCATTCATAAAATGAAGACATCAAAAAAAGATTTTTCTACAATTTCTAAATTAGCACATGCATGCAGCAGTTATAATACTCCCTAGATCAAATTCCATGCTCAGTTAGTTTAGATCATCACATGTTATAAACAATTTTAAGCTAGGTTTCTTTTCCAAAAAAATGTGTAAATGCGTAGCTAGATGATTTCATGTCACTTTATAAGCATTTTCAATTCAATCTTTCATTTCTTGAAGTAGGCCGCATTGCTTTTATTTCATTAAGGACAATTTTTCCTTCTCCATTTTGTAGTTAGAATTCTTCTAGTCAATAAAATACTAGTTTGAGAAACCCTAGTGGTCTGTCACCCCAATTTAAGAGTGACAAAGAGTGGACCATTACATCTACTGTGTATACAACAATGTCACCTCCAAGTTTGTACGAACCCAAGGTTTATGAAGTAAAGTTAGTAGCCCCAGGACTTGCAACAGTATTACTGCAATACTGGTGCTCATCAGTAATAGTTGACATGTGAAGGATCAGGAGCAGCATAGGTGTAAGCGGAACTGGTACCCTATGCGGTTAACCATAAATCATGGGAGGTTGAGGATATGGTGGTGGTTGAGCATGGGAAAGAGATCCAACAATATTGTTAGTGACATGAGATGCCCTTGGTGCATTAGCAACACCAGGCTGAGCTAGATTGGGGAGGATAGTATAAAGATAACTTGACTGGGCATATATTAGATCATATTTCAAGGCTATCTGGAGGGATTCTTCCTTAATATGAAGGAAGTGGTAGGTGACATCTTTACCTATGTGGACCAAAAGAGTTCTTTAAAAAAATGCATATAAACATAGTCTTCAAACTCATGGGATCTACACATGATCCTCCTTCTATGCAATCCTTGAATATGGCCAGAAAGGTGAGTGGAAAAAGTTTGAAAAAAATAGGTCAAGAGTTCGGTACCTATTGGAGAGCCCTGGTATTCCACCAATAGTGTTGCAACTCCCAAGGGCTCCTCAACTTAAATTATCAACCCAGGGTTCGTAAAAAATTAGAGGTGAAAGTATTGTATGCACAGTAGGTTAAGTTATACTCATGCCACCATAATTCATGACATCAAATCAAGGTGTTCAGAGACCATTACTCCAATTTAACTATAGTGAAAAATCTTGATGAAACTGATTTTAACTAGGAAAGTGAAAATGTCATTCATTCAACTTGTAGATGCGAATTAACATTACATGAGAAAAATGGCTAGTCTACTTGCAGAAGTGAAGCTAATCTATTTTTCACATTTCATCAAATCAATAACCTACTTGAAATTATCATTTATCTACTTTACAAATGATTGAAAATCATAAATCTAACTTGTAACATGCTTGTGAATTAAAAACACTAATTCTACTATGTTTTGTATTGAGGAAAACAGGAGGTTGGAGTGGCCTAGTAGCTTCTCTAGATCATCAAATCACAATTTTTGGGGGCATTACTCATCGTAACTAAGCTAAGGTTAAAGTGGAGAGTAAAATAGATAGAGGAAAACGATTCTATAGGATGGCTACAAGTGCTGCTACAAGAGGCCCCGTAATGCCATAGGAGGGGTTCCGAGAGTCTTTTGAGGGTGGATATGGTGTCAAGAGGGAAGGAATAGAGGGATGAAAGTAGGAGGGAGTGAATGAAGTTTGGGGAATCCTCCTAGCCAAGCCCAAGACCTCTCAGAGGTTTGCCTTGACACCAAGATGGATTCCCACGGTATCTCTAATTGCCTAAACAAAATGATTATTGAAATAGAGTTTGAGAGTAGTGTGAGAGGTAAAGGGAGAATATGGAAAATTCCAAGTGGAGGTTAAATATGTGGTAACCCGTGTAGATCAACACCACCATGAAATTATCGCACTACATGAATTAAATGATCAATAACATAGTCACATAAATTTTCATGGAAAAGATAAGTTGAATTTGACTACAATCTTATTCTATTTCAAAATGCTACTCTAATCACTAAAATAACTCCTATGTTGAAAAAATTAAATATGAAAAATGATAACTAACATCTTCCCTTTTCCAAGAAATCATAAACAAATATTTTTGGACAAAAATTGTGAATCTTTCCCACCATTTTTCCCAAAATAGAGGTGATAAGGAACCTTGCAATCACAACTTTTTATAGCTTAACATCTACTGCAACAAAATAAAGACATGAAATGCTTGGAAGCAAAAACAAGGAATAAATAAAGAATAGGGACTAAATCCTCTGGGTTGGGCCCAAACATAAGGGTTTGAACCCTCTATAACTAGCTTAGATGCATATCAATAAAGAACTTCTCATTAGAAGAAAATAGTAGTATCATACATCACATGAAAGCCAATAATAACAAGGTCAATCCCTAGGATCAATAGCTACTCATAGTTGAATAAAAAAATTGAATATTAATGAGCCTTTCAGCTTGTTTAATTATACAAAAGGGCAGATGATAGCAACTCCCTTGAAAATAGTAGTGATTCCCTCGTTGATCTCGGAAATTGTGGATCTTGTCCTCCTTGAGCTTCTCATGCACTTGGAGTTACTCATTTGTTAGTGAATTCGAGCTTGTGAGTGAGGATTTGGTGATCTCAAGCCGAGTCAGAGAGTTAAGGAGGTGGACAAGCCTCCCTAGATTCCCTCCTAGTTGTCTCCATCAAGCCCCTGGATTGTAAACGCCTAAAAAATTATTCTTTTTCCTGAAATTTAATCACATTAGGACACATACTATGAGAAACAACTTTTAATCTTCTTACTCAGCATATTCTAACCAAAAATGTGAATTAATGTGAGAAAAGGGTAGTTTTAAGGCTAGAGAATAGCATAATGAACTTCAATATATACTTATTGATGGGACTTATCATCACCACCCTGTTGAAGGTGTTGCTCATCCTCTTAGAAACTTAGTCATCCATATGAAGCTCATTCATGGCCCTGGTGGCCTCTCTAACATCCCAAGGAACCTCAAATGGTGTGCCCTCCTGTGGATAAAAAGCTACATTTTCCTCTATCTTTGTCAATACCTTTCATTACTCTACCTAGTTTATTTCTTCTTGTAAGACCAAAAAGAATGGTGTTCTGAGTTTGAGTCCTATCCATTTTTATTTTCAGTATTTTCATGCTTCTTTTGTACAATGGGGTTCTTTCCAAGGAATTCTTTAGCCTTTTATGATAGTGATACTCTCTGATTTGAAGACTATGGGGTAAGGCATGCCACCTTCTCTGACAAGCTTCTAGACTCTCTGTTCTGACATCCTAAAAGTGTCCTGAAAGTCTAGAATGGATTTCTATTGGGTTTCTATGTACTTAGGTGCTAGATCAGAATTAGAGGAGATGAGGTTGTTATTGTTGATGAAAAGTGCAGGGCTTACCAACCTTGCTCTAATATATAAGGGATATTTTTCTTCCTTTTTCATCACTTTCTTTACCTCTTGAGCCCTTATCTCCTCATGTTTTAACCAATATTCTAATTCCATGAGTTTCATGTCTCCCAATATTGAATTGGGGTCCCAAAATTTCAAATCTGTTGGGACCAAATTATGCATATAAAACTTAGCTAGTTTTTCTCTCTCCTCCATACTTACCTTTTTGAAAAGCTCAATGGATTTCCTGTAGTCTTAGGAAGGAAAATACCCATACTATGCTAGTGTCTTAATTTGAAATTGCAACTACTTCTCCTTGAGGAAAATTGCATAGGATTTGGATGTATGCCTGCATTGTATGGCCTCCATAAAGAGACTAGCCAAAGTGGAAAGTTGTGTTTCCTTCTCTTGCAATTGTTTTTTCAGTCTTGTATTTTCTTCATGTAGCTGCTCCCTCATGGTTGACTCCCTCAGTTTTAGGTCACTTAATTCCTTTCCCATTTCACCACAATTTTCCTTCATTAGGCCCATATCTTATACATTTTTGGATTTGGAAATGTACATCCATCTATGTGTCCTTTCTCTTTCATTTTCCAATCCAAAGAAGAGTGGGATGGTGAAATCCTGGGGTATAATCCTACCTCCTTCAACAAAATTGTAGTAGGATTCTAATATGGGTTGTGGATCAAGCTCTTGAAGCTCTTGGAGGCATTTTTCATCTTCTTTTGAGGTGGTTTCTCCTTCCTGTAGCATCCCCAATGTCTCTTGTATCATCCCCTATTTATCCTATAGCTTCCCCTGTTTCTCCTTGAGCTCCTCTATTTTTTCTTGCTCAAGGGAAACTTGTGTCTTGGGTCTCTTGAAGGTCACTTCCTTGGTGGTGGGCCTTCTCTCATATGTCACAGGTAGCTTGGTTTTTCACTTAGGAGATGTAATCTCCTCAATTTTTCCTTCACTACGCCCCATATCTCCCTTTTTACTGGGTGTTTCCTCAATAGTGATAGGGACCTGTTAAGGAGGTTGTGGTTTCCCCTGCTTGATCCCAATGATCTTCCTTGCTTTGAAATATAGGGGACCTTGCCTTGGCTGCCTCATTTTGGGCTTGAAATGTGTGCTCAATGTGGCCAAGGTGGCCAATGTGGAATTTGACTTCTTGCTTTGTATTTGACCTTGATTCTCTTTTCCTTGGGGTTTAGAAATATTCTCAAATATTTCTTTTTCTTCTTATTCTTCCTTAAGATCTACTTCTTCTTCCTGTATCTTGCCTGCTTCTTCTTCCTCTATTTTTCCTGCTTATTGTTCCTTTGTTCCTCCTACTTCTTCTTCCTTTGTTCTTCCTACCTCTTCTTCATCCGTTTTTCCTCCTCTACCTCCAGTGCTAAAGCCTAGTGTTTATCCAGGTGTGATGGCTTCGGTTTCAATGAAGACCACGCTTTCCATGTCCACAAAATCAGTTTATAGGATAAGGTTCCTTATGTGGCTTAAAGCATCCATCACCATTAACTTAATGAGGCCATGGTGGGATATGTGTTGATGCTTTCCTTCCCTCATATTTTGGCTCATTTCAATGATTAAGTGTAGGAGGAAATGAGGAACACTAATTCTTTCAGGGGGAGGTAATTCTACTTTGAATATTAACTCATGAAGTAACTTAAAATGATACGCATATACCACACTCAATCTCCCTTCTCAAGATATATATTTGAGGATGTGATAAGCCACCTCATCCCAAGGGTAAGGTAGGATTTATCTTCTTACTCCATTCTTATCTTCGATGGGCTTCTCTCTCTGAATGAAGAAGTTATTCTTGGTTGTAAGATTTACTGCCTTCTCCTCCTTGCTCCATCAAACCCCTAAGGGTAATTTGGTCACTATACTTATGGTTTTAGGACTTAATGAGATGGCCAATCCTCTAACAAAAATAGTGGCACTATATTGCCCTTGAGGATGGAGTGCCATGGAAAATTCATGAGTGATATCATCATCATACCATTTTAACAGTTCAAAGAAACCCAACCATTGATGTTTTCTAAAAATGTTCACTACCGAAGGGTGTTGGTGAATTATCTTGGTGTCTATGGGTTCTCTTCTATTAAATGCTGCCCCCATTTCTTCTACTGCCCCTTCTTGGTATTACTTAGGTGTAAAATTCATTTTTCTTTAGAGAAATCTCACTTATAAAAATAATGTTAAACCTACTTCTTATTAGTGAGGGAGAAGGATGTTAGAATTTATATAAAAACAAATTATTTTTCTCTAACCCCTATCTTACCTTTACTCACAGTAATTTCTAGCAAGACCTACTTCTAAGTTTTCTATTAGAGGCTATCAACTTCAAGCATAATTTATCATGCAATTGTATGGAAATCAAGGAGGAAGGAAACCACTTACTCCTTTTTTTAAATAACTTTACATATGGATGATGGTTTGAATACAATTTCAGGTCACTGTGGCCTTCTCTCACCCTTCAATTCCTCCTGTAGCTTCTTCTCATCCCTTCTGTATTAGTTCATACCTTCCTATAGCTTCCACCTATAGCACCCACAAATAGAATTCGAAACACTTCAATGGAACCCTAGGTAGTCTGATAACACTAGCACATCCTTCCTCCAACTATTTTTTTGAAAAGAGTGATGGTGCAAATGAAGTCGAGCCTAGTACATAATATTCCCTTTATGGTGAAATCTTAGAGTGATTTGGTGACATGGAACATACATGAATTCCTTTTTTTGACTCATTGAACCCACTCCTTGCAATCATTACCCTCCTCCTCATGATTATCGCCCCACTTCTTGTCAACACCACCTCACTTGAGTTGACAATTCCATGTTGCATGCGTGACTAACATATAATTTAGTTTACTAGCTAAGGGTGGCCAAGTTCACTGGCCACCTCGAGCCTATTAAAACTCCTTTATTGACTATTAACACATTTTGAGATTTTATGCATAGGTAAGAGGTGAGGGTTGTCATATCTGAGCCTATGTGTTGATCGAATTGTTGGAGATGGTTGCATGTTGGAGCTAGGCCTCATAACATCATGATATTGAGGGAGTTTATTTCCTTGGCTTCTTTCACTTCTAGCCTTCATAACTTGATGATCCTCTGATTGATAACCTTGTTGTGTGTGTAGGTGCCTTCCCTATGTCCAAGTTGTTGCTTATGGAGTAGATGGATTTCTTATTAAGGATGATGTGCCTCCTCCCTATTGTAGAAATGGCTCCATTATGCTCTCTGTGGGTGAGCAAAATTTTAGGGATTTGTGTTATGATTGTACATGCTACTACATGAGGAGTATTCTTCCTGTAGCAGTCATTTAAACCTCCCTTTAAGGCTTCATTTTACATGCCAAGTTGAGGGAAAGTGATGAAAGGCATGAGAACATGATTAGGATCATGAGGAAGTGGTGTAGGTGATAGAAGAATAGAAAACAAGGATTTTCTGTGTTTTTAGATGTATGACAGAGTAGAATTTTTCAGCAAATTTTAGGCTAGATGGAGTGGATGGGTGATGGGGTTGGCATTGGAGGACCCCTCTTAGCATTTCCTAGAGACCACGTGGCCTTCTAGTTTCTTTTTCCCATTGGATCGTCCTCCTGTAGCCTTATAAGCTCCTCTTGTAGCATTACATGATCTCCTGTAGCATTACAAGTTCCACCTGTAGCATCACTGCAAGGAGGAAAAATTGCAGTCTTTTGCTGATTAGATGATGGAGAGAGGTGGATATGTGAGTGGAGAGTATGTAAATGAAATGTATAGGTGGAAGAATGGAGTAATACACTTGTATATTATGCTCTATAACCATGATTATGTCACTGTTTGGAGTCTTGTAAAAAGAAAATGTTACAAGAAATGGTGTAAGAACTCCTTCCTTTTGTTTCTCTCTCTTTTTTTTTTGTCTTTTAGACAAACAGGATGATTGTGTAGAGGCTTTCAGCCTCCATGCTTGCCTTAGGTGCCTCAAAGGATGTTTTCACCTGGGGATCCTTTATTTTTTTTTTATTTTAGGCTGCCTTAGATAGGTTTTTCAACATAGGAGTTGGCCTCAAATTCCTCATGGATGTTTTCATCAAGGCCCTCTTCTTATTTTTTTCTTATAAATTTGGTGGAATGAGGGCTATGATCCCCCCAATCACATTTAACTCTCTACTGATTGAACTGGAAAATTCTTCCTTGGAAAAAGTAATGGAATCCCTTCCTCATCAATTGTTCTGATTTGAACATACCCATTCTCTTAACACTTCACTACAACATAGGGACCCAACAATATTGTCATTAACTTCCTCTTGAAATCCTTGAATCTGAAATCATACATCAGGGCCTCATCTCCTTGAGAATTCCTTTCCCTAATGTTCTTATCATGCCAAATTTTCCTTTGTAGCTCGATTACCTCAGTGTGTAAGAGAGCTTGCATTCTAAATTCATATATACAATTGAGTTGGAGTAGCCTTTCTTGTTGTTCCGTAGTGAGATTCAAGTCTAACTAATCTGTCATCCTCAAGGTGTTGTACTCAAATTCAATAGACAACCTGGCCTTCTTCCCATATACCAACTCAAATGGAGTGAATATAGTGGTGATCTTCGAAGTGGTGTTGTAGGCCTAAGTGGCTTCCATAAGTCTGTCTGCCCAATATTTTGTTTTGCTGCTAGCAGCCTTGGTAAGAATATTCTCCAATGCTTTGTTGGTGACTTCCACCTACCAATTTGATTGAGAGTGATAGGCAGTGGATGTCATATGCTAGATGTGGTGTTGCTTCATAAGGCCTCCAATCAAAATTGATGTAAATTGTGCTCCTTAATCAATGACTATTTCCCTTGGAAAATCAAAGTTGTAGAACATGTTCCCCCTCATAAATTCAGCCACCTTATCCTCAGTTGCTGCTTTTACTACTTTTGTTTCATCCCATTTGGTCAAGTAATCAGTGCATACAATGATATACTTTTTTTGCACTTATGGGGGATCAATAGGTCCAATTAAATCCATGCCCCACTTTTCAAATGGCTCTATAGTTACTTGAGTTTGTAGGGGAATTTCATCCTTGGATGTTGGCTTACCCATACTTTGACACTGATCACACTTGGTGGTGCATTTCCTTTCATCTTGACATAAAGTGGGCCAATAATAACCTAATTGTAAAAATTTTAAGGATGTCCTCTTAGCAACAAAGTGTCCCCCACAGGGTCCATCATGGCATGCTAAGAGGATGTTAGAGACCTCTCGTTCCCTCACACGTATTCTTCACATACTAGGTTAAATTATATAACATTCAGTGGGAATTCATTCCTAGGATGTCTTTTAGTACATCTATGTAAGAAAATAGCTAGTGCCATTTCTTCTTCATCTTGTTTCCTGTTCATTTTCATAGTATCCATATTCAGGGAAAAGGTCTGAAACATTTCACTTTTCAAATCCTCCAACATATTCCCTATTTCATGCTTGATGGATATTGTGGGGGAAGAGGAACTGGCCAAACTTTGGCTAGACCTACCCTTCTTCCTAACAACCCTAGAGTAATTATTGAATATATTTTTGATTTCATCATAAGGAAATTGGTAGATATATCCTCCATATAACATGTTGAGGGTTTCCATTACATCTTCCCTGATCCCTCGGAGAATAACTAGCTTGAGTGACTCAGCATCAAGGGTACAGTTGGCCCTCCTATAATTGAGTTGAAACCTTTCCTCATAGTCTTCCAAAGATTCATCATGTCCAAGGGTCATCCTAAAGATTTCCTCCTTTGTTTCTTTGTATCTATAGTAATATTAGTATTTATCATTGAAGGTTTTTTTCCTTTGGGCCTGGGTAGTAATGCTTCCTCAAGGTAGACTCATAAGTCAGTGCAAGGCTTCATTTTTTAGGGTAGAATGAAACAAATTCATATTTTTCTCATCAAAGGCATAGTCATAGGTCCTACAACAAAAAAACAAACTCAAACATGAAGGTGTCAAGATCTTCAGAGGTTAGGCCATGGAAATGTTGAAGCACATCAAGGCTTATATTTTTCATTCTATCCTCTTCATTGGTTTCTATGACAGGGAAGAGCTCATTTTTCTGGTTTTCAGCCATAGTTTGAGTAGGTGAGGTAGGCTCTTATTCTCTAATAAGATATTCAAAAGTTTCAATTGGCTCACCTTAAGAGTCTTCTAACTCCCCTATAGTCAAAGAGGGAAGTTCATAGCCACCAAAGAAGAGTGAGGGTTGGCTTCTTGAGGGGGTGGGGGTTTCTGGTAATAATTTTCCTTAGTTATCCCTATTCCTATGAGGCATGATTTTTTTATTTTATTTTATTTTTCACTTTTTCAAGCAATAGGGCTCATGAAAAACAGGAAAAAACAATGGTTAAGTATAAACAAAACCTACTTAGACACCTCACTTACAATCATGCCAAAAAGTGGTGAGCCCTAGTATTGCACCAAGACTGCTGCAACTCCAAGGGATCCTCAACTTAAATTATCAACCTAGGTTTCATACAAACTTGGAGGCGAGAGTGGTTTATGGACAATAGCTTAAGTTCTACTCATACCACCCTAAGTCATGACATCAGATCAGGATGTTCAGAGACCATTCCTCAAACTTAACTATAGTGAAAACTCCTGATGAAATTGATTTAAGCTAGGAAAGTTAAAATGCCATTCATTCAACTTATAGATTTTAATTAACATTACATGAGAAAAAGGGCTAGTATACTTGTAGAAGTGAAGCTATGCTATTTTGTACATTTCATCAAATCAATAACTTAATTGCATTTATCATTGATCTACTTTACAATTTCTTGAAAATCAGAATTATAACCTGTAACATGCTTGTGAATTAAGGACACTAATTTTGTAGAAAATATGTGATAGGTTAACCCGATAATGCAGTATAAATCAAAGAAAAATACTATAACCTACTTCTACTATCAATTTGTGAAAGCTTAAAGATTGAACTTAACAATATAACAAGAAGAAGAAGAATCAATGGCACAATACCCATGAAAATACTTTGGGGAAGGTCTCAAATAAAGCCCCACACTATTGTATTATCATACATGGTGGAAATACATAGGAAGTATACAAATAATTAGCTCTCACAGCTAGCCATCTCTCAGTATAATCCTCATAGATGCTTAAAAGAAATATTGGCTTCTCTCAAACCTTCCTCTCTGCCCTCCAAGCTCTTGTTTCCTTGCATTGTTCCTTGTGGATGATTAGCCTATTACCAAGTGGAAAACAAACCTTCAAAACTATGCAATCCTCAAAGATGAATCCTTGACTGCATGCATGAGTTTTCTCCATGAGAAAACACATGCAACTAATAGTAAATTGTCCTTGAACATTAATCTCAACTGGGTCTTTCCCAGAATAGACATGCATGAGTTTTTGATGAGGGAATCTTCCATTAACTGGAGTATCACTAGTTGAGTGCATTAATGCATCAACTGACTATTAACTCGCTATTAATTCCTCAAACAATTTGGAACTAATTTAACTGGACTTAACTCAGTAAACTGAGTTAACTAATTACAACTCAAATATAACTCAATCTTATCTCCTTAATTTAAGGGATAACTCTTGCATGACCTTAGAAAGACTTCTAACTTGAATTTATCCAACTAATTAATTAAAAATTTAATTAATTAATTATTTCCAAGTAGCTGTTAAGACTAAATTTGATTTTAATTCACAATTTAATTCAAGGAAAAATTAAATTGTAATATTCTTGTTGCCATATTTCAACAAATTCTACTATGTTTTATAGTGAGAAAAAGAGGAGGTTTGGAGTGGTATAAGAGCTTCTCTATATAATCAAATCACAAGTTTGGGTTCATTATTCATCTTAACAAAGCTAAGGTTGAAGTGGGGAGGAAAATAGGTAGAGGAAAATGGTGTGACATGCCGGCTACAGGTTCTACTACAAGAGGTCATGTATTGCTATAGGAGGCCCTGTAATGCTACACGAGGGGTTCCGAGAGTCTTTTGAGGGTGGAGGTGTTGTTAGGAGGAAAAGAAGAGATATATGAAGGTACGAGGGAGTGAACGAAATTTTGGGAAACCTCCTAGCCAAGATGAATACCTCTTGGAGGTATGCCTTGCACCAAGATGGATGTCCATTGTAGCTCTAATTTCCTAAACCAAATGATTGTGGAAACAGAGTTTGAGAGAAGTGTGAGAGCTAAAGGGAGAATATGGAAATGTCCAAGTTGAGGTGAAACATATGGCCACTCTTGTAGGTAAACAAAACCCTAAAAACAGCCATCTCCATGCATTAAATGATCAATAACACAGTGACCTAAATTTTCATGGAAAAGATGAGTTGAATTTGATTACAATCTTATTCTGTTTCACAATTCTATTCTAATCACCGAAATAACTCCTAGGTTGAAGAAAGTAAAGATGAAAAATGATAACTAACATCTACATATTTCCAAGAAAATCATAGACAAATATTTTTGGACTGATATTGTGAACCTTTCCCACCACTTTTCCCAAAAGGGAGGTGATAAGGAAGCTTGCAATCACAAGTTTTTATAGATTAACATCTACTACAAGAAAATAAAGACATTAAATTATTGGAAACAAGAACAAGACATTAATAAAAAAGAGGGACTAAAGCCTTTGGGTTGTGCCCAAACCCAATGGTTTTAGCCCTTTAGAACTAGCTCAAATGCATCTTAATAACAAACTTCTCATTAGCATAAAATAGTAGTCTCATACATCACAAGAAATTTAACAATAACAAGGTCAAGCCCTAGGCTCAATAGATACTCTTGAATCCTAATGATCCTTTCATCTTGTTTATTTATACAAAGGGTATCTTATAGCATCTCCCTTGAAAATAGGAGTGATTCTCTCCTTGATCTCCAAAATTGTGGATCTTGTCCTCCTTGATCTTCTCTTGCACTTGGAGTTACTCAGATGTCAGTGAATTTGAGCTTGTGAGTGAGGATTTGGTGATCTCGAGTTGAGTTAGAGAGTTAAGTAGTTTGACAAGCCTCCCTAGATTCCCTACTAGTTGTCTCCATCAAGCCCCTGCATAGTAAATGCCTCAAAAATGCTTTCTTTTCTTGCAATTTAATCACATTAGGCCACAAACTATGAAAAAAACATTTTAATCTTCTTACTAATCATATTATAATGAAAAATGTGAATTAATGTGAGAAAATAATAGTTTTAAGGCTGGAGGATAGCATAATAAACTTCAAGATATACCTATTGATGGGACTCACCACCTATGCCGTATTGGAGAGGTAACTGGAAATATGAAAGAAAATCACTAGAAAGAGCTGGAAAGGTAGAATGGGAGGCATGCAGTTGGTCCACATACCATTTGGTCTTCGATAATGGAATTTGATGAACACCACATGTGAAAAGAGTGAACATCATTGGTGGGGTCTTCTCCAAGATTACCTTCAAACTTAGGAATGTTAAAAGGAAGCTTGGTGAGAATGCGAGACCAATTTGGGTTATGGAAAAGAGGGTCATTGATAAGATGGATGAAATAATGGAGGCTCAAACCAGATGTATAGGGAAGCAAGGGTGTATTGGTGGCCATACCTAAAGAGGTTATACCTGTGGGGTTACCTTGGTTAAGACCTTAGTTACCACCTAGGTTTCCACAACCCACATTAGTGCTTGACATGGTAGCAGTGCAGGGTTGGGAAGATGCATAATCAGAGGAATAACTAGAAGAATCAGAAGAACTAGAGTGAGTATGGGGAATCAATGGAGGACTATGACGATGGGTTCAAACTCGACAAGAGGGAGTAAGATATCCTTAAGGAAACTGGGGGTGAAGGCCATGAAGTCTTCGCAACAAACACCTAGGGGGCACAATGGTGTCAAGATGAAGATGAATCAATAGAATAAAAGGTGATGATAGGATAAAAAAGTAATAAATAGAAATCAAACACTAGTTCAATGGTGCAAGTGTAAACTAACTATAATGATATGCTACTCTAATTCAGGAAAACACGTCTTATCAAATAAAAAATAACCTCTAGCCTAAAGCTGATCTAAATCCTCAAACAAGTCATAACTATATTGTTTCATATGGCCTTCCAAGAGACTTCTTACTCAGTGGAATATGATCCCTGCAAGAAAAGCTTTCTAGAGAAAGATGGGGCAAAGGACCAACTACTTGTCCATTGCCAGTCATATAGGGTGTTTTCCTAATATTGGCCACTAAGGTTACCTTTGTCCCATGGGGGTGGTCAAGTCTTAAGCATCTTGGTTATCAACCATGATACAAAATTCCCTACCATGAGTTGGGTAGCCTCAAGGGGAGCCTCTCACACCATGATCTAGCCTAACTCCCTCTTGTTAGTGCCTAGATTTACCTCAGGCTGAAAAGGTAGGATCTAGGGCCAACATCAAACCATGCTCAACCTCGTAGCTAGCCCTACGAGGACAGGACAGGGCTCTCTCCAAGTCAATATTAGCAAAATATAATCGATGGGGCTTGAGATGACTGAAATAAAAACTAATTTTAGGCTAGGTTTTGGGGTTTTGTTGGAATCAAGGGAAAGGAAAATTTTGGGGTGTGGGGATTGAGGCTCAGTTCTGCAGAGATCTCGATGGGGAAAGGTAGGCGATCATTTTGGCACTTAAATTTTAATGAGATGGAGGGAAAAGACAGGTGAGGTGTTGAAGAGTGCAAGGGAAATCATGAATCCTACCCAAATAGCTAAAAACATCAAACAACTAAAGCAAACTTCAAGTAGAGCACTGCACTTTCAATGGATTCTACTTACACTCTTGTTTGTTTAGTTCAGAAGAAATAAGATAGATAATGGCATACATAAAAAAATTCACAATTACAAAGAGAAGCATTGTACCAAGACAAATTTCCACATGAATCCCAAAGAGTGCTGCAAATCTTGGACTCAATTCCGTAGCCAAAATGAAAATATGAGTGTATAATGAAGTTCCTTTATTTCTCAAGAGTCCAACCATGCTAATGATTGAAAAGCAACATAATATAGAAAAAAATATCTCATCCTTTCCTATAGGGGTCGAGCTCATGAGTTTAGGAGCTGATCCAACTGATTCTAAACTGAGAACTAGAAACTAGGCAAGATAACAGCATGCCTCTAAAAACAACGAAACTGATCCATTCAGTTTGAAACAACCTCTAAACTGATGAATCTACCTCTACAAGTGGAAATCCAACATATTTACATCATAATCCATCAAATTTCATCAAATTACATCATAAATTTTCCATTAGGAAAGTGAAAAAGTCAAACTAGGTGAAACTGGGTGAAAAACAGAGCAAAACTTTGTCAAACTGGCAATTTTTCCTCTATGCGCCATGCCTGATTCTCTATGCATAGCGTCTGTTTGGACCCACTTTTGGAGGCCTTCCCGATGTCCAAAGGAGCTCCAAGTGTTCTTTCTGGAAAGGTCTGCCTGTCTACTTTTCAACCCAAGTGGAAATTTTAAATTTGGCCTCCCTTTTCCCCTCCAAAAGTCCATTCTCCCAACACTGCTTCCTGTGTGTCAAAGTAGGGGCAGTGAGGTCATTTTTTGAGTTTTTTTGAGCTTTTGAGGGCTCAAAACCTGCCCAAATTTCTTGGCCATAGGTAGGAAAGCATATATTTCCATGAAAAATCCATAAATGAAAAGTTTTTGTGATTTAGAGGCCTCTAGAAAAAGAGAGTGCCACGTGGCATGGCGCATAGGGAGGAAAACTCTGTTTTTTGTGCCAAAAATTTACAAAAATGAAAAAATTGCTCCAAATTTCTTGAAATTTGGGCTGAGTCTTCTCTATCAAGTGCTATAATGGGCCAATGAAGCCTCAGCCAAGATTTGAAGTCCTTCATCCTCTTTTTTCCTCCTTGATGCTCTCTTCAACTTAGCTTTCAAATTCCTGATTCTTGCTTGGCACACCAAATTCCGGGACAAATAATGATATGAAAAATTTCTAAGCATTTTCTTCTCATTTATTTCCTTCTCTAGCTTTCTCTCCAAGTGGGTATTGACTCTTTTAAGCCATGACTCTCGATCAACATTGTTCTCTTGCTCCAATGAAGTGAACTGTATCCTCCTCCTTCGGGCACTTTGGCGGTTTTGCCGAATGTTCTGTAACTCTGTCACCACCTGCTGATTCTCAAGCTGCTTGTTCCTCTGCTCCAAATACTATATATTCCACTGGACTCTATCCAAGTTGGTGGACAAGGCATCAATGTCTGCCTGCTACTCCTTAATGATATGTCTAAGGTTTGCACTTTCTGGGCCCATGTCAGTATCATCACCCTCAATGTGGATGAAATCAGTGTCTCACTCACCTGATGGTTCTTCCTCCTGTAGAGGCCTCTCGCCTTGGTCCTGAACCTACTGTGTTGATGGAGGAAGCGAGGCCCCTTCCACCCCGGGTGGAGATAGCACTTGCTTTGCTGCTGCCAACAACCGTCTAGTGCCCCTCTGATAGGAGATGAACACCGGCATACTAGTGGTCTCATGGCCTTGCTGATAAGAAGGTCCACCTGTCTCATGCCCAACCTCTGAAGGTCCTTGTGAAGCTTCGAAAAACTTGCGAGAGATGAAGTCATCCCATGTGATGCCCTGTAAACCAAGCTGATGAACGACCACAATTTTGATGAGAGCAAAATAATAAAGACTGTTAAACTGCTGCTGAGGGGTCTTGTGCTGCACAAGAGTGGTCATCCTTTCTATGTTTCGGCATATGAAATAAGAAATGTTCATCATCCATACCCTAGTGAAATGCATCAGTAGCCTGATGTGATAAGCATATAAGCAGGAGAACTGGCCCTCACAGGTGAAATACTTCATGATGAGTTTCATTAAAGGAGCATACTCATCCTTGAGATACCGAAAAGGAAACACTCTCTTGAGCTGCCTCAGAAAACCAGGTTTGATATATGGTTCATAGTGTTGTTGGTCAATCTTCTGCCTCTTATTCCATGGTTCTCCAATGTTTGGTATGCTGGTTGCCAATGAAATGGTTTCTAGTGTTAATGTGAAAGCAACACCAGCAAGAGTGGCTTGATCACCATGAAAATGCAACACAAATAAGTGGGCCAACTCACGATGAAACTGAATATGAGAAACCTTCTCGCAAAACTCATAGCATGACTGATGCTGGAAACAAAAGAGGGTAAGAGGGTAGGCTAGCAACTCGGTAAGAGTGGATTAGATACCATAATTGCTGATAGACAAATTGGCTTGGAAAATAGGTGTTGATGTGTCAAACTGTGTTGGACTACCTTTGACAATTGTTTGACCTCTGCTACCAAGGGAAAATAGTGAAACAAGGGACTGTTAGGAGAGGGAAAGATAATGGGAATTTAGGGACTATTGGGATAGAGTTAGCTAGGGAAAAATGGGACATTATGGGAGTTTTGTATAGGGTTAGGGTTTGGGATTTTACAATTAGGATTTTGGGAAAGGGAATTTGGGATAGGGGATTAGTGAATTTAGGGGGGTTGCGGAACTTAGGGAACAATGAAATTCAGGGATAAATGGGATAAGGGAGTAATGGAGGGATGATGAACCTCATAGCAAAACAGGTTTTCAAACCCTAAGTAGCAAGTTTTTTTTTTTTTTTTTTAAATAGTAGGGTTTGATTGCTTCTCACAAGCACCATAAAAAACACACCATCAAACCATCATCAAACTTAGATGAAATGCAACTTTGAGGATTCTACCTACTTGTATCAAGACCGTTCCAAGCAATTTCGGGCGATTAGAGCGAGTTTGGAAATTTTTCAGGCTCTTTGGCTACGTGCACCGCACATCACAACCAATGCGCTGGGCCCCACCAGTGCACTGCGCTTGTGCAAAAATGCACTGGGTTCTGAGGCCCAGTGCGTCACGCCTCACCAATGCGCCACGCCTCTTGCCCAGTGCGCCGCGCCAGTCACTAGGAGAGATTTTCACCCAATTTTTTCCTCTTGCTCAACAAAATCACTTTGCCTTACTTGTCTCTTGCAAATGAACTTTACAAATGAAGGCATTTCTTATAAACCAAGAGCTTTTGAAATTTTGGCTCATGAAACCCACTTTTATAATGTTTTGGATTTGACTTTATCTTTAAACTCTGTTTTTGAACTTTTTCACTGCCTTTTTCACTTTGTGATGAATTTAATGACCTAAGCTTGATTGTTTTTGTAGGTGTTGGGGCTTTTGGGCTAAGGAAAGAAACTAGGATGCAGATGAATGGATTTACAATGAGGAAAACA
This sequence comes from Pinus tabuliformis, assembly GCA_031772625.1. NCBI lineage: Eukaryota > Viridiplantae > Streptophyta > Pinopsida > Pinales > Pinaceae > Pinus > Pinus tabuliformis. The sequence goes on along the minus strand of CM062820.1, from coordinate 627,413,514 downwards.
AAAACTTTCATGATTTTGTACAATAAATGTTAAATACTCTGCTTTTTCCTCAAAACAAAGTTTTGAGGACAAAACACATTTTCAAATGCTTGGTGATAAAATTTATTGATGTTGCAACCTCCTCATGGTCTGCTGGCAATTATTGGACATTTTAACACATTTTTTGACGAAACCCTAATGAAACCCTTGACCTAATTGACCATGAAACCCTAAAAACAACTTTTGCAATTTTCAAGATATAAAGAAGACTATATATGTTTCTAAATGAACCAACATGAGCCAGCATGTATATAACATGAGGGAAACTGGAGGAATGCCACTACTGTTAGATGATCTATGCACCTAATGGAATGCAAATGACTGGGCGGGACACTTAACATGAAATGCAACAAGAGGATTTGATCTCTGATGGAGGGATGACAATACTGACTCTAACATTGGCTCCAATGGGGATTGTAGCTCCTTGGAGGTGCCAAGAACTACAGATCTCTGGGAAAGCAGGCAGTGCCTTCGTCCATTGGGCTATGGAGTCAATAACTTCGACAAACTAAAATTAATATCTTGACAACAAAACACAAGACTCAAGACTCATAACTGAAATGAATAAGACTAACTCAAACTAAAACAAGACACTCAAAAGCTAAAACTAAACATTCAGCAGCTGCAACTAGACATTTAGCAGCTGAAACTAGACACTCAAAACTGACGAAAACAAAAATCACTCAAGACTGACTTAACTGAAACAAGTACTTACAAAGCTTTTAAATGGCAGTAGACCATCAAGATTTGAGAACTTCAAATCCTGATGAAAACCACCTGCCTACTGATGAAATATGTATAATCATGTGTAGTGAGCATTCTAATGTAACCAATCCAACAAATGGCTACTCAATGAAATTTTGTTCTCACTTTCCCCGAGCAGGCAGAACGATGTACATGTAGGCAACTCACAATAACCACTGAAACCAAGGCTTATGATAACGAACCAAACAACATTTATCTTCTCTAATGCTTGCAAAAGAATGCCAAAGGGATCTTGATAATCCTGAAGCACTATTTTGTCTTGAGATCCAGTAGAAAAAATACAAGTACTCCCTTGATTTTGATCTGAAAGAACCACTGGTTGCTGAGTGATAGGAAGGCACAAAGAGGTATAAGCTTCTGCCATCTAAGTGTTAGCTGTAAATTCCTTGACCGTGAGAAATTCTGGCATATTGTCTCTCTCAAGCTCATATTCCTCAACTTCATGGTCTAGGTCATTCCTAAACAGAAAAAAATCTTCAAGATCATCAAACATGACAGCCTTATCATCTTCATGAAAGAAAATATTATCTGTTTGTTGATCTATAAAGCTAATTACAAGACTGTCATCATTTTCAAAAGAGGAAGAAGTTCCACCATCACCTTCTTGACCATGTGCACACTGCAAATCTGCGTTAACTTGAGCTATAACATGGCCTTTTAAGAGTTGATCTGTCTCATCTTCAGACAGAGGAGATAATACTTTTTGTTTTCTTTTTCTCAAACAGTGATTGTCTTCATTAATTTCAAGCAAAGGAGTATACAAATTTTCCTCATACCGCTGATTCATTTCATGTGTTTCCTATTGACTATCAAGATGCAAAATTCCTTCATCTTCAAGCAAAGAAAAACCTACTACATGCTGATTATGATCTTGTGTAACAAAGTGACTGGTTTCAATGATTTCCTCATCATCACGACCTGAATCTTCCTCATCATCGTGATCTGAATCTAAATCTGAATTAACCGACTTGACTTTATCACATTCTAAGATTGAAACTTGACTTTCCTGCATGCTGTTTTCTTCTATGGACAAATATGAAATAAAACCTTCTCTTTCATCATCTTCCACCATACTAAGATCTTGATCCTGCTGTAAATTTTCCTGATCATCTTGATAAGTATCACTCTCTTTATGCTACTGAAATGGATTTTTGTACAGAGCCTCCATGATCTCATCGTCCACGAAGTCATCATCTTCATAAACTTTCTCAAGATGTTCAATAAAACTATAAACATGTTTGCAATAGTTCTAAACCAAATTTAATGATGGATAAGATTCTTTATACCTTTCTAAGAACATGGTATGAAAATCCTTTAAACAGCAAATACAAGCAGGCGGCAAAATTTCATACCAAGATTGGGCTTCACCTTCCAGAGTGGCCATGAATATCTTCATCAAGCAATCTTCAGGAAAATCAACCTTCAACTTGCAAATATGTATGTGAAATCTAACCAGATGTAAAGCAACATCATTCCTATTATCATCTTTAAACATAGGCAAATTCCTTTGCCAATCTACCTTAGGAATTTTATTTGGAAAACTTGGAATGTGATCTCGACTCATGGGAGCATACCTTCAATCCAGTGAAACCATTTTGATAACAATGAATTCACCAAGAAATTCTTCAGGCTGCTGATTTTTTGAAGGGTAGAGTCACCATAAAAATTTCCAACCTTGGGATTCTTCGACACTGGAGTCGCCAGGTGAATGATTTTGGCCTTCCGATGTCTGATTGTTGTCCACCATCAATAATCAGATCTGAACTTCATTACATTTTACTGAGAAAATTTTCAATTCAGATGTTTCTGTTTATAAGACTAGACCGAAGATTCACTGAAGCAGCATTTATCTACTTTCGCTAATGCAACACAAGAGCGTTTCGAAGGCTACCTGGCATAACTTCAGTCTCCGTTGGTAGTCAATAAAACAAAGAACACTAACAAACAAATAAACTTTTTTCCCCAGTATCATCACCACTATGTTAGTGTCTAGATTTACCTCAGGCTGAAAAGGTAGGATCCAGGGCCTACATCAAACCACGCTCAGCCTCGTAGCTAGCCCTACGAGGACAGGAGAGGGCTCTCTATGGGTCAATCTCAGCAAAAGATAATCGATGGGGCTTGAGATGACTGAAATAAAAACTAATTTTAGGCTAGGTATGAAGTGCAAGGATTTGATTTTATTTTTTGAGGGTTTTTTTGGAATTAAGGGAAAGGCAAATTTTGGGGTGTGGGGATTGAGGCTCAGTTCTGTAAAGATATCGATGGGGCAAGGTAGGCGATCATTTCAGCACTTAAATTTTAATGAGATGGAGGGAAAAGATAGGTTAGGTGTTTAAGAGGGCAAGGGAAATCATGAATCCTCCCCAAATAGCTGAAAAAATCAAACAACTAAAGCAAACTTCAAGTTGAGCACTGCACTTTCAATGGATTCTACTTACACTCTTGTTTGTTTAGTTCAAAAGAAATAAAATAGATAATGGAATACATAAACAAATTCACAATTACAAAGAGAAGCACTGTACTAAGACAAATTGCCACATGAATCCCAAAGAGTGTTGCAAATCCTGGTCTCAATTCCTTAGCCAAAATGAAAATATGAGTGTACAATGAAGTTCCTTTATTTCTCAAGAGTCCAACCATGCTAATGATTGAAAAACAACATAATATAGACAAACATAGCTCATCCTTGCCTCTATGGGTCGAGCTCATGAGTTTAGGAGCTGATCCAACTGATTCTAAACTGAGAACTAGAAACTAGGCAAGATAACAACATGCCTCTAAAAACAACGAAACTGATCCATTCAGTTTGAAACAACCTCTAAACTGATGAATATAACTCTACAAGAGAAAATCCAACATATTTACATCATAATACATCAAATTTCATCAAATTACATCATAAATTTTCCATTAGGAAAGTGAAAAAGTCAAACTAGGCGAAACTGGGCAAAAATCAGAGCAAAACTTCGTCAAACTAGCAATTTTTCCTCTATGCGCCGCGCCTGATTCTCTATGCATAACGCTTGTTTGGACCCAGTTTTGGAGGCCTTATTGATGTCCAAATGAGCTCTAGGTGTGCTTTCTAGAAAGTTCTACCTATCTTCTTTCCAACCCAAGTGGAATTTTTCAATTTGGCCTCCATTTTCCCCTCCAAAAGTCCATTCTCCCAACACTACTTCATGTGTGTCAAAATAGGGGCAGTGAGGTCATTTTTTGAGTGTTTTTTGAGCTTTTGAGGGCTCAAAACCTGCCCGAATTTCTTGACCATAGGTAGGCAAGCATAACTTTCCATGAAAAATCTAGAAATGTAAAGTTTTTGTGATTTAGAGCTCTCTAGCAAAAGCAAGCGCCACATGGCGCGACGCATAGGGAGGAAAACTCTGTTTTTTGTGCCAAAAATTTACAAAAATGCAAAATTGCTCCAAATTTCTTGAAATTTGGCCTGAGTCTTCTTTATCAAGTTCTGTAATGGGCCAAGGAATCCTCAACCAAGATTTGAAGTCCTTCATCCTCTTTTTTCCTCCTTGATGCTCTCTTAAACTTAGCTTTCAAATTCTTGATTCTTGCTTGGCACACTAGATTCCGGGACAAATAATGATATGACAAATTTCTAAGCATTTTCTTCTCATTTATTGCCTTCTATAGCTTCCTCTCCAAGTGGGTATTGACTCTTTCAAGCCATGACTCTCGATCAACATTGATCTCTTGCTCTAATGAAGTGAACTGTATCCTCCTCCTTCGGGCACTTTGGCAGTTTTGCCGAATGTTCTGTAACTCCATCACCACCTGCTGATCCTCATGCTGCTTGTTCCTCTGCTCCAAATACTGTATATTCCACTAGGCTCTATCCAAGTTGGTGGACAAGGCATCAATGTCCTCTTGCTGCTCCTTGATGATCTGTCTAAGGTTTTCACTTTTTGGGCCCATGTCAGTATCATCACCCTCAATGAGGACGAATCAGTCTCGCTCACTTGATGGTCTGTCCTCCTGTAGAGGCCTCTTGCCTTTGTCTTGAACCTACTATGTTGATGGAGGAATTAAGGCCCCTTCCACCCCGGGTGGAGATAACACTCGCTTTGCTACTGCAAACAACCATCTAGTGCCCCTCTGATAGGAGATGAACATCGACATACTAGCGGTCTCATGGCCTTGCTGATAAGAAGGTACACCTGTCTCATGCCCAACCTCTGAAGGTCCCTGTGAAGCTCTGAAAAACTCCCGAGAGATGAAGTCATCCCATGTGATGCCCTGTAAACCAAGATGATGAACGACCACAATTTTGATGAGAGAAAATTGATAAAGACTGTTAAACTGCTACTGAGGGGTCTTGTGCTGCACAAGAGTGGTCATCCTTTCTATGTTTCGGCATATGAAATAAGGAATGTTCATCATCTGTACCCGAGTGAAATGCATCAGTAGCCTAATGTGATAAGCATACAAGTGGGAGAACAGGCCCTCACAAGTGAAATACTTCATGATGAGTTTCATTAAAGGAGCATACTCATCCTTGAGAAACCAAAAAGGAAACACTCCCTTGAGCTGCCTCAGAAAATCATGTTTGATATATGGTTCATAGTGTTTCCTGTCAATCTTCTACCTCTTATTCCATGGTTCTCCAATGTTTGGTATGCTTGTTGCCAATGAAATGGTTTCTGGTGTTAATGTGAAAGAAACACCAGCAAGAGTGGCTTGATCACCATGAAAATTCAACGCAAATAAGCGGGCCAACTCACGATGAAACTAAATATGAGAAACCTTCTCGGAAAACTCATAGCATGACTGATGCTGTAAATAAAAGAGGGTAAGAGGGCAGGCCAACAACTCGGTAAGAGTGGTAGGTTCTTCTCTGATATGTCTGCCACCTCTATGAGGCCTCCTGGGTGCATGTCCCTCCATGGGTGAATCACTTTGGGTCTCTTCTTCATAATCATATGAAGGATCAGATGCCATAGCTGCTGATAGACAAATCGGCTTGGAAAATAGGTGATGATGTGTCAAACTGTGTTGGACTACCTTTGACGATTGTTTGACCTCTGCTACCAAGGGAAAATAGTGAAACAAGGGACTGTTAGGAGAGGGAAAAATAATGGGAATTTAGGGACTATTGGGACAGAGTTAGCTAGGGAAAAATGGGACATTATGGGAGTTTTGTATAGGGTTAGGGTTTGGGATTTTACAATTAGGATTTTGGGAAAGGGAACTTGGGATAGGGGATTAGTGAATTTAGGGGGGTTGGGGAACTTAGGGAACAATGAAATTCAAGGATAAATGGGATAGGGGAGTAATGGAGGGATGATGAACTTGGTAGAAAAATAGGTTTTCAAACCCTAGGTAGCAAGTTTTTTTTTTTTTTTTAAATAGTAGGGTTTGATTGCTTCTCACAAGCACCATAAAAAACACACCATCAAACCATCGTCAAACTTAGATGAAATACAACTTTGAAGATTGTACCTACTTGTATCCAAACTGTTCTAAGCAATTTTAGGCAATTAGAGTGAGTTTGGAAAATTTTCGGGCTCTTTGGCTACGTGCACCGCGCAACACACCTAATGCGCTGCACCCCACTAGTGCGCCGCACCTGTGCAAAAATACACTAAGTTCTGAGGCCCAGTGCGCCGTGCCTCACCAATGCACCGTGCCCCCTGCCCAATGCACCACGCCAGTCACCAGGAACAATTTTCACCCAATTTTTCCCTCTTGCTCAACAAAATCACTTTGCCTTACTTGTCTCTTGCAAATGAACTTTACAAATGAAGGCATTGCTTATAAACCAAGAGCTTTTGAAATTTTGGCTCATGAAACCCACTTTTATAATGTTTTGGATTTGACTTTGTCTTTAAACTCTGTTTTTGAACTTTTTCACTGCTTTTTTCACTTTGTGATGAATTTAGTGACCTGAGCTTGCTTTTTTTTGCAGGAGTTGGGGATTTTGGGCTAAGGAAAGAAACCAGGATGCAGATGAATGGATTTACAATGACGAAAACAAAAACTTTCATGATTTTGTACAGTAAATGCTAAATACTCTGTTTTTTCCTCAAAACAGCGTTTTGAGGAAAAAACACATTTTCAAATGCTTGGTGATAAAATTTATTGATGTTGCAACCTCCTCATGGCCTGCTAGCAATTATTGGACATTTTAACACATTTTTTGATGAAACCCTAATGAAACCCTAGACCTAATTGACCATGAAACCCCAAAAACAACTTTTGCAATTTTCAAGATAAAAAAAAGACTGTGTATGTTTCTAAATGAACCAACATGAGCCAGCAGGTAGATAACATGAGGGAAACTGGAGGAATGCCACTGCCGTCAGATGATCTATGCGCCTAATGGAATGGAAATGACTGGGTGGGACACCTAACATGAAATGCAACAAGAGGATTTGATCTCTGAGGGAGGGATGACAATACTGACTCTAACACCTCTGAATCGACTTTATGGCATGCTCTAGTTTTGGACTGTGGGATGGTGAAGGATTTTAAGCTCCCAAATATGTTAAATTTATATATCTCAATTTAAATAATCAATGGGTGCTATTTGAAGCCTATCCCACTTATCCTACACCTAACTACAAAGATTGTTTTGGTCATGGTTCCTAAGTGGGCTTAATCTATGTGAGTTAACTTATTAAGGTGGACCATTTCAAGCCTTGGCTTGGAATAGTTGACAAAGCTCACGTTCACTTAAGGTGTGCATGTGTGATAAATGTGTCAAGTGGATGAGTTAATTGACCATGTTTTGATGATGCCAATGTTGCTGAAAATAAAGTGCATTATATGTAAATAATTTAAAAAATGGACAGTAAGTAACCAAAAAATCAAACACACAACACTCCACCCAACAAGGCTATCAAGCATAAAAAAGTGATGGAAAACAAGAAACTCAAAGACATAGAAAATGGCCAAAATATATAATGTCTAAGGGTCTCAGATCTAAGGGAAAAAGTATGCTAAAAATGGAGCAGAAAGCCATAAAAATATAGTGGAGAAAATGCTAGAAAAAGATAGGTAAGAAGATGCAAAAGAAAGGATACACAAGGGGATTTTGAGGGGGGAAGGAAACAAAATATTCTAAAGAGAATAAATTGTTTTAAAAACCTGTATAAAATGACTACAGAATAGTGGACAAAACACTGAAAAACAAACACTAAAAATTTTGCACACTAGATTCATTTCAGTAATTCTCTTCCTAAATGATGGAGGTGTACTTTTGAACACAAGGGTGTTTTTATTTCCTCAATTAAAAACTAGTAAGTGGATCTAGGCCTAGAGGTAACTTTAGAAATAATAGAAAGCCTTCATGACACTAGGAAAATTTTGAAAAAAACTCAGAAAAATTGCAGTGTAGAAATCAACCTAAAAAGTGCGCTAGGCACGGTTTCTAGGCCAAAATGTGAACTCTATTCCTGCTTCTCTCACTCAGCAGATATGAACTATATTTTTCTATCTCCTACTCAGCTGGTACTTTTAACCCATAGAAAGATGTGAAATTGCAAAAGAAATGGTTTTTTTTCCAGAAAATAGAAGAGATCTAAAAACATAAATTGAGAGGAATAAAAATTATGAAGAGACACTGAAAATAGTTGAACCAATAGTCACCAAGGTTATAAATTGATACACCACTGGAGTTGCCATTTGTTAGTATGAAAATTTTTAGTATGTTTACAAAATATTCTTCACTTAATTCACTTGTGACTAGTGACCCCAACAACATAAAATGGTTGTCTATGTTTCACATTTGCAATAAAAAAATGAAGAAAAAACCTACAACACAATAGGTCTTGCAAACAAAAACATATAACAACAAGAAATTAAAGTGAAATAACCCAATGGAGGAATTAATCACATAACAATTTTATTAAATCACCTGGTGGACAAGAATTACAACATGGGTACATAATTCCCCCTCCGTGGGATGTGTCCTTGTCCTTGTGCTTCAGCTACGTGGTTCTCTCTCAAACTTGCAATGGGAAGAAAACAAAAAGAGGAGTTGAACTCAAGTGGGAGCTCAATTGTAATGAGACGGTAGTGGTAGCGATGAAAACGGTCATCGTGAATAATGGATAGAAAACCCTCTATTTATAACAAAGTATTGCACCAAATTAGAAATTAGAAAATAATAAACTCTTATTGACTAAATCAAAATCTAGCCATTGCGAATATTTATTATATTTTTGAGAGGGAAAAGATATTCAAAATTTTCAAATAAATTTATTTAGAAAATGATTGAATTAATTAACAAATACAATGAGGTATTAATCAATTTGTGAGAACTAAGAAAGAAACAAATATTAAATAGTGGTTTAATAATTATCTCATAAGGAAAATATAGAATAAATAAAGAATGATGAATAAATAGTGATTTATTTAATTATTCCAAGGTGATTAAGTAAAAAGTGATAAGAAATAATTATCAAATAATGATTTAATAATCATTTCTAGATAATATTAAATAAATAATTATTTGTTTAATTATTCTCACCAGATTTTTGAATTTTAATGAGAAATAATTTAGGAAAAATGGTTTACTAAATTATTTCCTATGGTGAAAGTGGGTTTACCATGGTAAAATTAATCCTACATGATGTATTTCGATCCACCTAGTAAAAAATGTCTAGGTGATCATTCTTTGGGTGATAAAAATTTGCAAAAACCAGTAGATGCTCAAAAGTGATTAAGATAAACTACTTCTATGCTACTGAACTCATAACCAAAGCAATTTACCCTAATTGTAGAATTGAAACTACATCAATGAAAGGAAGGTATCTAAAGGGTCTTTGATCTTCTAAATTTCATTTTTAATGATTAAAGGAAGTTTTAGAGTGATGATAAGTGAAGAATAGGCTTTAGAGGTAATTCGGGCACGTTTTAAAGAATTATGTGTAATGCTACAAAATTGTTATAAGATGCCCCGTTTTACTACATGATTTCATATGAGAACAATCTAAGGGTTCTATGAGAAATATGAAAGTGGTAAAAGGTGATATGAGGTTGTGGATGGGTTCAAGAAACCTTTCCAAACCCATATCTATTAAATAGGCCAACCTGTGCAAGGGAAAGGAACAAGACTAACAATCTCGCATAGCTTGGAGGTGTAATTTTCAGTACATAGACAATTTGAAGAAATGAATGGAGATGGAAGGAGGAATGATAAAGGAAGTGATGCTCATGCATAAAATATGATTATAATATGCTCTATGAACCAATAAATCTCACCTAGATACAAAATAAATGTTCATATAACATAAACAAAGTGATTGAATGACTACTAAAACACTAATTGCATAAAGAAAAATGCATGTGAAAGGATGAGTTGAATTCGGAAGAGAATCTATCTATTTCATAAAGAGGAACTATTTTTGGTGCTTACCCACATAGGGTACACAACTAAGCTTCCCAAGGGATCTCAACCACTTAATTTGTAGATAAAATGCCTTTCTTATAAACTAGATTTGCAAGAAGAAATACAACTAGACTAAGTGCATGCACAAGAAAGGCATAAAGAAATGTATATAAGAAGGGTCTTGAGTACTTGGGTTGGGACCTGTTAGAGTCGGTCTAGTCAACCCTCCGTCAGATATCAAAACTCTTTGTGCATTTCAATTTTAGGTATCCCGCTCCATTCACTCAGCTGCATTTCGCCAGGGGCATGCCATGATCTAACGGAGAAATTCATGCTAATCATTTCCCCTCATGTCTGGCTCCTGCTGGCTCAGGTCTTTTGCCAATAATCACCAAAATTCCATGACAGTCAAGGTCTGGTCCTTTACAGGACAAAGTCATTTTCTATGTTTGGGTCTAGGATTTCATCAATTTGGTATTTGAAACATGTCCAGAAAAGCCATGCAGGCCAGAGAGAGGCCCTTACATAGCTATGGTTCAGAGAGCTTCATCGTCACATGGATAGACTTCAACTCTTCTTCAAAACTCTGTTTTGAAGAAAAGTCAAACAAGGTCATTTATGATAAAATTTTCCAACAAATCACCAATTGACTTTTCAGATGCAGTTATGGTTTCCGTGGCCAAATGCCTCTGTCATACAGTCCCTGCAAAGATGTGCCGAAAATTTCATCATTTGAGCCAAAATGTCAAAGGGAAAGTGAAATCAGTGTGTTTTAAAGTCAGTGAAAAAGTGCAAAACACAACATTATAAAAATGGGTTTTCAAGGAAGCAAAAATTAAACCCATCTCTTCCAAGGCTATAAATACATGTTTTGACCCAAATCAAAGGCATTGCGCTGCTACAAGACTTGGAGAAGACATTGCAAAGGCATGAGTGTGAGATTGGAGCGTTTGAAGTGAGTGGGAGCAGGTTTTGGAGGGCGCGACGCACATACCCAAGAGAGCGGTGCACTCACCGAGCGCGACGCACACACATCCAGCCCGCAGTTCAAGGTTTACATAGCCGTGATGCATACCCAGTGCACGGCACACTAAGAATTGTGCACGGCGAACACAGACCAGGGGCCGAGGAACGTTGCCAAACCACACGAAATTTTGGTGAAGGCTATCAAATCGAGAGGTAAGCCTTACGAAATCACCTGCTCATCAAATTTTATCAAGGATATGGTGTTTGTGGAGATGTTTGAATGTCACCCAAAAATCATAGGGGCAACCATAAGAAAATCACCAAGAAAATGATGGCCGGGGTTGTAAAATTGTGTTGTTAGTGCCAAGGTTTCACTCCACTCACCTTTTTCCTCTCACCTCTCATTTTTCCTGTCTCCCCTTGATCATTTTTCCTAAACCCCTGCCCTAAGTCACTACCAAACCCTATACCTATTCCTCCACTATTTGATCAATTCAAAATCACCATAGAACCAACTCATTATGCAAGCAAGGTTTGTGAAAGAAAAGTGCATGGTCGAAGGGTTGAAGAGTCAAATGATTAGGAACAATTTAGGGTGATTTAAGGGTGCGCGACACACATAACAAGGAGCGCGGCACACTCATAGGGTGCGGCACACACAGAGCCCGTCCATTGTGTAAATCTGCCACTAGCGCGGCGCACTGGGCATTGCGCACGGCGCACAGAGATATAAAGCCCAAAAACCAATCAATTTGCCTAAAAAAATTTGGTTGCTCACCAAATTTGCAAGCTAGGAAACCTACCTCCACTCTTGCATCAAACTTGAAAGGAATGGCATGGTTTTAGGAGTATAAATCAAATGCAATTTTTTTTTATAAGGCAAACAAAAGAGGACACAAAGAAATCATGATCCTAGGGTTTATGCTACAGTGACAGTGCTGCCAAAGTGTTTCAAACCCTACCCCATCAACACTATACCCCAAACTACTCCCAAATCCCTGACAAATCTCTCCCTTTAACCCCTATTCCCATTGCATCATTTCCCTCCTAATACTCCCTGTTTTATTGTCCCCTTGGTGGCAGATTTTCAGAGCAACTATCAGCTTCATTGGAATCCAAGGGCAGCATAAAACTCAGGGTACAAACAGCAGTAATGGCATCCGAGAGAAAGGGCCCAAAGGAGACATCATGGAGTGGCAGACATCTTAGAGATGAGCCAAACACCCTCACCGAGTTGCAGGCATTCCCTCTTGCTATGTCTTGTTTCTAGCACTTAGCATGTTTTGAATTTTGTCAGAGGGTGGCAAATGTCAGAGTTCATCATGAGTTGGCCCATCTTTTTGCACTTCACCTACATGGGGGACAGTCTATATTGGTTGGGGTCACTTTCACATTGACACCCGAAACCATATCAGTGGAAACAGGCATACCAAACATTGGAGAGTAGTGGCACAAGAAGAAGAAGTTATAGAGGCATCATTATGGGTCTTACATCAAAGATAGATGTTTGAGCCACCTCACGAGAGTTTTTCCATTCAGATTTCTGAAAGATGAGTATGCCCCGCTCATGAAATTGATCATGAAATACTTCAGTTGCGAGGGGAGGTTTTCTCACCTTTATGCCTATCACATCAGGTTGCTCATGCACTTTACCAGGGTGCAGATGATGAACCTCCCATTTTTCATCTGCTGGAACATAGAGAGAATGAGAAATTTCATGCAGCACAAGACCCCTCGACAACAGCTCAATAGTGTGTATCACTTTTCACTTATCTGGATTTTGGTGGACCATCATATGGGATTGCAGGGTATTTCTTGGGAGGAATTCATCTCCCGTGACTTCTTCAGCGCTCCACAGGTGGTTTCAGAAGCAGAGCATGATCTAGGGGGCCCATCTCATCAGTATGAGAAACAAGAGACTGCCACTATGCCAGTATACATCACCTATCAGAAAGGTAGTAGACCCTTATTTGCAGCAGCAAAGCGAGTGTTATCTCCACCCGGGGTGGAAGGGGCCTCGCTTTTGACATCAGCATCACAGGAGCAAGGTAAGGGTAAGGAGCCAGTAGATGAGGAAGGGCCATCAGGTGAGTGAGAGACCGAGTTTGTTCTCCTCCAAGATGATGAGACAGATGCAGAACCAACAAATGAGGAGCTTACAGAGATCATCCAAGAGCAGTAGTCAGTGATTGAGTCCTTGTCCCTTGACTTGGAGAGGGCCAAGTGGAACATGAAATAAATGGAGTAGAGAAACAAACAGCTTGAGGACCAACAGATGATCATGGAGTTGCAAAATATTCGTGAGCATCGCCAAGCTGCTAAAAGAAGAAGGGTTGCGCTGACATCTTTGGAGCAAGCAATCAATGAAGATTGGGAGGCCAACTTTGAGAGGGTCAACATGCATTTGGAGAGGCTGATGGACAAAGCCAACTAGGACCTTTCTCTATTGAGACATATGGCTTTCCGTTACAAGGTGCGAAACATGAGTGCACAGGCCCGGATAAGGAACTTGAAGGCAAAATTGAGGAAAGCAACAAGAAGGGCAAAGAGGGCAAAAGAGCAAGATCGAATTCAAATCTTGGCTTAGGCTTCCTTGGCCCATCATAGCACCCCATAGAGATCCTCCAGCCCAAATTTCAAAAAATTTGGGGAAATTTTGGTCACTTGGTAATTTTTTGGGTAAAAAAAGGGATTTTCTCCCTATGTGCCGCGCCACTGGCGCGACGCTAAAATTATAGGGCTCCAAAAGAGGAATGGCTTGTAGATTTGGATTTAGCATGGAAAATTACGACTACTGGTGTCCGAGAAAGATATTTGGACAAAATCTAGGTCTCCTAAAGGTCAAAAAACACCCAAAAATGGCCTCTCTGCCACCTTTTTGACACACAGAAAGCGGTCTTAGGAGAATGGAGATTTGGAGGGGCAAATGAGCACCAAAATTTGAAAATTCTAGCTGGGTTAGGAAGTAGACAGGACAGGATTTCCATCAAACCCACTTGGGTACATTTTGGACACCTGAAAGTTCCCCAAAACAGGTCCCAAAGTAGCGCAATGCACAGAAAAAATGGCGCGACGCACAGAGGAAAAAATTGCCAATTTGCTTCCGTTTCGCGAAATTTTGGTTCACGACTTCTCCAAGTGGGCCCGCTCATCTACACTTCGGTTTTTTGGCACCAAAGGCGGAATTTAAAGAGTTTTTTCTCCAGATTGGCTTCTATCCAAGTGGCGAAGGAACGCAAATGGTCATCCCAAGCCAAATGTCATGTTTGCAGCGCTGCACCTGTAGTTGATCGTTGGCTCTCCATTTCCATTTTGTAATGATTCGAGTAACTCCCCAACCTTTGGGCATTCTATATCTTCCTCACACATTCTATATATTGTATGCAAGTTATTTGCAAAGGGTTGGTTGGCTTGTAACTTCTGGGAGACTGTGGGAAAGAAACTCTGTGTATTTTTGACAGAGAATTAATGAAAGGCAACGACTCTGTTTCATGAGATTCTTGTGGTTGTGAGTGTAGCAAATGTGTCTCTTATGTTTTCATATGTATTTCATTATGTTTCATAATTCAATTCATGTTCATTTCCAGTGAAATTTTCTGAGTGAGATTAGGTAGAATTCAATTTTATTGCTCTGCCTGTGGGAAAATTTCATGTTCAGTGTTATTCTTCTATTGAAAAGGATTCATGTCACTATGCCCTTTTCACTTTCTTCAGCAATCTATTGATTCCATGTTACCTCAAACTAAATTGCTACATTTTTCCGCCTGCCTTGCTTCACGGAATAATATGTGATTTTGTATTAAATTCTCTGCTCCTTGCTGACCGTTGGTCCCATACCATCCTAGAAGCTCGGTCATTCATAAAAATTGTTTCTTGTATCCATATTCACTTACTAGCCTAAGATCAATATTTCATTGTAAGTCATCTCAGACCATTTTTTGCTTACCTATTCACTGGGCGTGACTCAGAGAGAGCCCTCTCCTGTTCTGGTAGGGCTAGCTACCAGACTAAGCGTGGTTTGTGGTTACCCTAATTTTTGCCTTCCTTCAGCCTAAGGCAGATTTAGGTGCTAACATAGTGGCGACTCCACTGGGGACCAAGTCAAAATCAAATCCCCTTGTTTCATAATAATTCTAAGCTTCCGGATGATGAGCTTAGGATTGGAAAGGCTGAGTAAGTTGGTTGTGTCCTGTGATTTTTCTCAATAACACGCTGGCTTCGAGACGATATACCAGAGAAAATCCAAACCCAAATCCTCCTCATATTTACGAAAACCCCAATTTGATCCCAATACTCCTTCATCAAGAAAGCACCATAACTCCCGTGTTCAAATCCCATTCATGTCCCGACATTTTTGAGTATCTTGAAGAGCTTGAGTTTGACGAATGGTTTGAGACATCATTGTTTGAGTCTAAATCCAAAAGGGCTGTTGATTATACTGTCCCCAACCTGCAATTTCTTGTAGACCTCGAAACAGAAATAGCTAATAGATTAATTGACAATTACATTTCAACATAGCCCCAAACTCCAATTGCAAGCCCCTTGCAAACTGTGCACACTCCTCCAACACCTCCAAGGCCAAATCCACCGAGAATGATGGCTGCCCATTTTGCACCCCTTGTTCTACCCCAAGTTCTAAATGATATGCCAACAGATTATCAAAGTAAAATCCCATTTTTTCATGGCACTCCTAACAACATTACTGCTCAGCAACATGTAGACAAAATGGCAGACTTCTATGAACTTCATGAGATTGATGCAGAGAACGTGGCAATGAGGCTCTTTGTACAGAAATTTGCTGGTGATGTGAGGAAATGGTTCAGAGGTTTGTCGACAGAAAGTATCACTACCTTTGTTGAACTACAAAGACAATTTTTGAACCGGTGGGAAGTGAAAAAGAATCCCCTTCAAATTCTGGCCGAATATGAACAAATCAAACGAAACACTGGTGAGTCGGTCCAAGACTAGTGTGTTGGATTTAATGCAGTCTATAACGAAATTCCAGATCATCTAAAGCCACCTATGGGACTAGCAATGATGAAGTTTCCAGATGGCTTTGATGCTGACATGGCGTACCAATTAAGAGAGAGAGAACCGGCCACAATGGAAGACATGTAGAAAATTGCGGTCAGCGTTGAAGCAAATTTGCTGTCTAAAAGAGCTAGAGCGAAAGCAGAGAAGAAAACCACTATGAAAGAAGAATATTCTTCAATGGATCAACTTCTCAAAAAGGTAGAGCAGATGCTTGAAAGGGTAAAACTGGACAAGTTGGATCAGATGTGAAAGGCAGTTTTGGGTCCGGGGAATGGACTCTGTCTTGCAGAGGTTTCTGTGGGGCGAGGTAGGAAAATGTTTTAGTACTTTGAATTAAGTGAAATGGAAAGTCTTAAGACTGGTGAGGAGTTGGAGAGGGAACGAAAGTATCAGGAATCCTCTTTAAACAGTTGAAAACATGTACAACCAAATAAACCCTAGGTAGAGCACTGCAACATCAATGATTTCTACCTTTATCCATGATTCATTTAGTTAATCTGAAAAGAGAGAGATGATGGCACACATAAAAACATGTAAACTTGAATTACAGAAGGAAAAACAATACTAAATCACCTTGCCATAAGAATCTCACAAAATGCTGCAAGCCCTGGTGTATTTCCTTGCCAAACTGCAAAGATGAATATACAATAATGCTCAAAGCATTCACAAGAGTCCAACCTTTACAAATGACTGAAAAAGTACTAGATATAGGCAAAAAAAAACCCAGGCTAGCCTTTAGGGGTCGAATTCATGATTTTAGGAGTTGTTTCAACAAGATCTAAACTAAGAACTGAAAAATAGGTAGTGGAACAACTTGCCTCTAAAACCTAGGAAACTGATTCATTCAGTTCAAAACCACCTATACATGATGTATCTACCTCCATGAGTGAGTTTTCATCATTTTTACATCAAATTCCATCAATTTACATCAATTTAATGATGAGTTTTACCATGAGAGAGAAAAAAATCAAAATGGGAAAAAACTAGGCAAAAAGCAGAGTTTTTTAAGCAAAGATGGCACTTTTTCATCCTATGTGTAGCACCACTTTTTCTGTGCGTAACACTTTTTTCTAGCTAATTTTGGAAGCCTTCCCATTCATAAACTTTGCTCCAAGTGGGCTTTTTGGAAATTTATGTTTTTCTAATTTCCATAGCAAGTGGAATTTTTGAGTTTGGTGTCCATTTTCCCCTCCAAAAATCAGTTCTCCCAACACTGCTTCTTGTGTGGCCAAAAAGTGGCAGAGAGGGCAGTTTTGAGGTGTTTTTGACCCTTTTGGAAGCTCAAAACTTGTCAAACATTTCTAGTAATTTTTGGGTATGCATGATTTTTCACAAGGAATCCAAAAATGTTGCGTTTTCCTCTAGAGAAGGTCCCTATCAAAAGCAAGCGCTGAGTGGTGCTATGCACCAGGCAGAAAAGCCTGTTTTTTCCTTCAATATTTCAAAACTGCCAAAAAGTGTGCCAAATTTCTTAAAATTTGGGATGAGTGACCTGAATCAAGTACTATGTTGAGCCAAGGAAGCTTCAACGAAGATCTTGAGCTTATCTTGCTCTTTCTTGCTCCTTAAAGTTTTCCTCAACTTGGCTTTTAGGCTCCTTATTCTCACTTTGCAAATCTTGTTTCTTGCCAAATAATGAAAATCCATGTGCCTCAACATCTTTTTCTCCTTGTTGGATTTCTCAAGAAACTTATCCAAGTGCATATTTTCCCTCTCTAGCCAAGTTTCCTTGTCAGCATCAACCTCTTGCTCAAGCAGTGTCAATTTGACTTTCCTCCTCTTTGTTGCTTGTCAATTTTCCCTTATGTTTTGTAGCTCCATGATTTTCTGCTTGTCCTCCAACTACTTGTTCCATTGCTCAAGGTAATTTATGATCCACTTAGCTCTTTCAAGGTTAAGAGATAAGTCATGGATGTCATCTTCTTATTCTTTCATGATCTCCTTGAGTTTTGATCTTTGGGAGCCCAAATCGATATCCTCATCCTGAATCAAAATGAAATCTTTCTCTTGACCTTCAGAAGGCCCTTCATCATGCAATGGTTGTTTCCCTTTATCCTGTACCTTCTTTGCTGAAGAAGGAGGAAAAACCCCTTCCACCCCAGGTGGAGATGGTATTCGTTTGGTAGTTGCAAATAATCTCCTTGTTCCTTTTTGATAAGTGATAAATACTAGCACACTGGTGGTTTGAGTCTCATGAACCTCTTACTGACTTGAAGGCTCTCCTGCCTCTTGAAATACTGATGGGGTCACTTGAGGGGTTTTGAAAACCTCATGCGAAATGAAATCATCCCATGAAACATTCAACAAACTCAGCTAATGCAAAACCACAATCTTGATCAATGAAAAGTGATAAATGTTGTTGTACTGTTGATGAGGAGGTTTTCTTTGCACCAATGTAGTCATTTTATCAATATTTCTGCATATGAGATCAATGCAAAGTGATAAATGTTGTTGTACTATTGATGAGGAGGTTTTCTTTGCACCAATGTAGTCATTTTCTCAATATTTCTGCATATGAAATAGGGGATGTTCATCATCCTCACTCTAGTGAAATGTATCAATAGTCTAACATGATAAGTTTACAAGAAAGAAAATATCTCTTCATAGCTGAAGTATTTGATAATGAGCTTCATGAGTGGAGCATAAGTGTCCTGTAGGTATCTGAAAGGGAAGACCCTACTGATTGGCTTCTGATAGCTAGCCTTGATATAAGGCTCATAATGTTCTTTGTCCACAAGCTATCCTTTGTTTCATTGTTCCCCCACATTAGGAATACCTGTTGCTTTAGCTATAGTTTCATGTGTCAAAATGAAGGTAACACCTGCTAAATTGACTTGGCCATTGTGAAGATGAAGGAAAAATAGTCTAGCAAGCTCATGGTGGTTTTTCATCGTTTCCACCATCTCACAAAACTAGTAGCAAGATTGATGTTTGAAACATGCTACTACAATAGGACAAGCCAATAGCTCTATGAGTGTAGTGGGCTCCTCCCAAATGTGTTTTCCTCCCTTGTGTGGTTTTCTTGGTGCATGAATTTCTTGGGAGGAATTGCTCATAGTTTCCTCATCCCTTTCATAAGCTGAATTTCTTTCCATATTTGCCACTATATGGTGTTCAATGATGAGTATGAAGAGAATTGATATCAAGAATAGGTGACTGCTTATTGATGAATAGGACTGATGAGTGGGACTTGATGTTGGATGTAGGGTTTTTAGGGAGTGATAGGATTTGGGGATGCAAATTAGGGTTTGGGAATAGTGGGAATTAGGTATTAGGCTTTTAGGGTTTGGGGATAGGGGGATAGGATGAGTGGAAATGAGAGAGGGAAAGGGAAATGAAATTTGGGAAATGTAGTGGAGGGGAATGTGTAAATGATGCAGGGGAGAAAAACAGCTATAATGACAACTTTCAAAACCCTAGATAGTTTTTTGCAATATAACTATACAATAGTTAGGGTTTGTTTTTTTCACCTATTAGAACACCATCAATGAGGAGTAAATATCTTGTAATGACACAATGGGAGGTTCCACTTACTTGAGGAATGATGATTGCAAAGTTTTGGAGCTTGAGGAGGTCGATTGGGTGAAATTTAAGCTTGGAGGATTGGTGCCCCATGCCAACACCAAAGTGCACCGCGCCAATACAAATTTCAGTGCAAATTCTGTGCTTTGTGTGTCAAACTGAGCAGGTGCGCCATGCCACTACACAGGTGCACCGCGCCAAGAATATTTTCATAATTTTGCTGCGATTTTTCTCCCTTTACCTCAAAAATGTGATTTGCTCTTGTTCACTCTCTCTTTTGGCACAAACTAAGTATACAACACAAAAACACTTTATATACAAGAGACTTTAATTTTTTCATTTAAAAAGAACCCACTTTCTAAAGTTTTCTTTTCACTTTATCCCTTAAAAACTCTATTTTGTTGTTTGGCTCTTTTTTTGACTTTTGATGGACTAATGCTTTGAATTTCTTGTCTCTTTTGTAGGAGCTGGAGTGCAGGAGTTTGGCAAGGTGACATAGGGCTACATTTCCGAACTTATTACATATAGGAAAAATAAACTTACATGAAATTTTATACATAAAACATAAAAACTATGTTTTTCCTCAAAACAAGGTTTTGAGGAAAAATCAATTACTGAGAATGTCATTATTGAATTTTTTGATGCTAAGACCTTATTTGACCTCCTCATGTGCCTGCTGATCATTATTGAGATTTTACAAGACCTTGCTGACAAACCCTAGACCTAATGATACCTAAAACCCTAAAAATGGCTTTTGCAAGTGTAAAGACAGAAAATGACTGTAAATGACCTATACATGTGAAAATAGGCCAGAAGATGAAAATCATGAGGGAAATTGACAAAGAACCACTACCATCAGATGATCCATGACCTAATGGAGTGTAGCTGATTGGATGAGACACCTAATATGCATGCAAAAAGAGAAATTTGATCACTGATGGAGGGATGAAGATACCGACACTAACAACCCCAACAGAAATACATTCAAATGTGGTGTGATAAGCATACCACTCAAATCAAATGCACAAGATCTTACCCAATGATGAACTCACTTCTTCATACCTATAACCAACCGCACTAACCAAGACTCTGAATGCAACTCTTTACTCAAACCACACTTATCCACCAAGTCAGGCCTAACATAGCTATAATTATATCCAAGCTCAATCAAAATAGAAATAACTTGATCAAAAAGCTTACTGTCGATCTCAATGATAGATGCCTAGTGTTATGCCTACCACCCTGATTCTATGGACAATATATCTTAAGGTGTTCCTTGCCACATGTCCAACACTCCAACTGACCAATAAGCACACCTCTATGTTGTTGCTATGACTCATGTCCTTGTCTAGCTGCATTCTCTTTTTCATCTGTATTCTAGGGCCTTCTTCTCTTAGGCTACCATTTACCTTTACCCTTGTCCTTCCCTTTCCATCCTTGTTGAGATTCATTCTTATGCTTTGATTGTTCATAGTAATGCTTCAATTTCCTAATAACTTCCTCAATTGACTGAGGCTCATCATTCTCAGTCCAATCTCTAAATAATAATTGTAAACCACTAAAAAAACACTAAACTTTAGAATTCTCATCAGTAAGATATGGTACATACCTTAATAGCTTCAGAAAATTGGTCATTTACTCTTCATCTATCATTGATCCCATATTTAGCTCCTAGAATTCCTTGGCCTTACTGTCGTAATACCTCTCTGACAAGTACTTCTTCCTGAAAATCCTCTTGAACTTCTGCTAACTCAAGTCATTTTTCCTAGTGTCTCTAGTCTGCTTAACATCTTCCCACTGGATGTCTACTTTACCTTTAATGTTGAAGATAACTACTCTAGCCTTCATGTTATCTGTGTACTCATGCAACTCAAAGAATTTGTTCATCCCAAGTATCCAAGCCTTTGCATCTTCCAAATTCTTCACATGTCCATCAAAAGAAGGTGGCTCCTCTTTCTTAAATTCATCTAGTAAGTATCCCCTATCATTCCTTCTATAAGGATGATAGCGATGATGATCACGATGTCTATCAGAACCAGAACTATAATAGTACCTATACTCATTGCCCCTCCTATCCGGAGTGTCCAACAAACTACAATCTCTCATATTAGATCTATCTAACCTGTGTCTACCAGGATACCTATTGACATATGCCCCATTAGTTATATCCTCATATCCATGGTTGATTTGAAGTAGCCCTTGTCATTGCAATTCTAACAAACTCTGAAGAAGTACAACGTTAACCTCTACTTGTTTCTCTTGTGCCTATATTATCTGGTCATTATCTGCCTTACAGCTCCTTATCTCTTCCTTCAAGCTTCTCAATGTATCAACCAAATCAGAAGTATTCCCTACACCATGTTGCTCATCTTAAGCATAGGGAAATTCTATGTATTCTACCACCTTGCTAGCCATTTGGTCTCTTTCATGCAATGCATAATATGTCAAATAAACCAAATCAAAATAATATCAATGTAACTTAGTATAATTTGGGGAGGATACCTCATTTGCAAGATCATCAAATTGTCATAATACATGTATAACATAATCATAATAGTAAATAGACAAATAACAAGTAAGTGCATCAATGCATAAACATCATTCTAGCTAGGTTCTAGTCATCAATGCAAGGCCATATCAAATGCTATGACCTAATGCATGACAACACCCATTACTCCATTGTTCACATTTCCACATGCAACCATCAACATGCATATGCAATGCCAAATCAACCACAAATACGCATAAACACATGTAGTCGATCATAAGTGATCAATTCTTGTAATCAACCTACAAGACTGATACATGTAATCAAACCTACAAGAATGCAACCTAACATACAAGGATGTAAGTAGGCAACATAAAATTAACATGTAAGAGACATGTAACAATATGTAATCATTCATATAATCATGATGATGCATTCAACAAAATCAATATCAAATTTTCCATGGAAACATTACTACAACCATAATCAATCATCTAGCAAATGTAGCCAGCACATGGAATGCAAGTGAAAAAGACACACATGTAACCTACAAGCATGCATGACCATCACACACTGCCCATATAGTCTGAGGGGTGAACCATGCTCTGATACCACTCGGTAACACCCTCCTCCCACATCTATCCAAGTAACTAGCTGGTCGGAGTAAACATGAGACATGAGGCTACTATGATTGGATTTGACCTCCTCGTTGACCTTAAGGAAGTGGAATCAATCGAAACATCACACACAGTCATCCAACATTAGCTTCAAAACCCTCAGTAGATCTTTCAGCCACTTAGACATGATGTCCCTGAGTCCCGCTGATGTTCTATACATCTTAGGCCTCAGTCACTCCCATGCTATAGGAAAGAGAGCATCCATAAACCCAAGGTCGCTCTGACAGGATTGCCTGCCAGTGACGAGAGACTAAAATTGCCAAATTTGTGCCAGTGATCCTAGGATTTAAGCCACTTTTTTAGGACCAGAGCCTAGGTCACTACCCAGAATTGAGTGATATCTTAACATCAGTAAACATACAGGGAAACAATGATGCAAAAGAAATAAGTTGAACAAGACCTTAATCAGACCCCTACTAGCCATGATAGACATTTCATCAAACATATCATTAAAGTGTAACCTATAGGTGTAAACAGCAGAATTAAGTGTAGGGATCTCATACTTATTTGAGAATCACTATGAACCATTGTTCCCTCATGTAATTTGCTCCATTATCATCTATTAGGCCATAGATACATTATCCATTCATTTACAAGTAAAACTGTGTTGAGAGCCATACATAGATGTTGTCATAAAACATACATATAACTAGCATAATAAGGACAGAAATATCATAAGCATATGAGCCATAAAATCCACATATACATCAGTAAATTTACACATGAAAATCAAGGGAATGAATTTCTCAATAATGAATGCAATAAAACAACTGGAGATGGGACTATCACGTTCCTCCTGACCATAGAATGGCAGAGTGAAATCTCTCTTCATCCATTCACCCCCGTGCCATATTCCAAGCATGAATGTTGGACTCAAACCAATAGAATCAATTGATGCATATTGATGCTAAACCACCTCACTGTCATCAATAGAAACTAGGCTTTACTGCAATCCATCCCTGATTACTAAGCCAGCACAATGAACACATCATAACAAGCTTTACTATTATCTCCACCCAATCACTAGGTGAAACAAGCATGGATTCCACCAAATTTATTCACCTACATAGTGAATAATTTTCATGTCTCCTAGTCTCTCAGGATTTACCACAATCTAAACCCGAATCACTAGTCCCTAAAGCAATAACCACTCGCCAGGCCCACCACATATCCCAAACCCGAGATTACTAGACACAATGGGGAGAAAACTTCCTCTTGGCTTTACTGTACATACTACCATTCATTGGCAAGGAATCCTAGATCCACCAAAGCAACACAATCTTGGATTTACTACAACCCAGAGTCTAGCTCAGGGGTCACTAGGTCAGTGGCTTTACTGTGATCCATGGTCTAGTTCAGGAACCACTAGACCATGTGCTCTATCATTCGGAGATCCACCCCACTCAGTTTTAAATGCACTCGACAATCTAGCTCAACCAAAACATGAGAACCCCAACAAACCATGGTTATCTGGAAATGGCAAGGCTAGGCTGAAGAACACTATTACACCTGGCAAAACCCACACCATGATATAAAAGAACCACATGAAATCAAATGCATGCCGAATATAACAAGGAAAATACACGTGCAAGTCGATACCTGCAATGAAGCCTAATGTAGTTGCTTGATCCTACCTTTCACAACTTGTTATTTGCTTCCTCTTGCCTTTTTTTGCTTTCCTGAACCAATACCAAAATTTCTCCAAGACAAATTTAAGTGTCCAAGAGTGAGAGAGAGAGGGAATAATGAGAGAGAGCTAAAACTCAACTAAAAAAAGGTTACCAATTGATCCTCATAAGCCTTTTTATGAATGAGACCTCTATTTTCTTCATTTTCTATTATTTTCCTTCAGTTTCCTCCGCACATGCAGCCTATGACATTTCACCTTCCTTTTCTCCTAATTTCCATTATTTTCATAAATAAATGTGCCAAAAATCCCATTTTTCCTTTACAAAGCCTTAGCCATTTCCTCTTCCAATTTCCTTATCCATAGACAATCAAATGAACACCAACACTAGGATCTCTTGCCCAACATTCAACTTGGAATAAGTGTCCCATCAACCATGGTTATTAGTTTTTCCTTTATTAACTTTTATTACATGGAATTTTCACCAGGGTTGTTACATGGAGACATAATCTTCTAGAATGGGCCATATTTTTTTTATCCAAAGGTATGTATCTCAATACATGGTCTTTGTATTCTGATTTAGGTGAGGATATTCCCAATGCATTTCTCATTTGGGTTAATGTTGTGATTTCCTCTATCATGCTAGAGAAACAATTCCTTAAGATAAATTGACAATGGAGTAGGAAATAATATAGATCGAGTTGAGACAAAAGATAATAATTTTGCATGTGCAAAAAAATTTGTGGAGGTGGATCTAGAAAAAGGGCTTCCCTCATAAATCAATTTGACTCAAGACGAATGGAGTCATTTCTAGGTTCTCAACTATGAGAAAAGTCTTTTCAAATGAATATGGTAAATTTTCTAGGTACTCTATAATTCTTAGCCTAAAAAGGGAGAGGTGAAAAAGGAGGGTCAAGAGGAACAGTGGAAAACAAAAAAATAGGGTGAAAAGAGAGAGGAAAGGACCCCCTAAAAACCCTCAACGCTCAAGTCGAAAGACAACCTGATCCTTTGGAAATTCATTCTAAGCTCTCCAATATATAGAAGAACAAGATCCAAAAGTCCTTTCACAAGAAATCATAGAGGGCTATGAGGATCCTAAAGGAGTTGAAGAAGGAGAATTTTGGAATATTTCCCTGAGAATAATGTGACCCCTTCATAATCCTCTCTAGTAAATGATAAAGGCACCACTTAGAATTAGTTCATATTAGAGCCTTTGTCTACTTGCCTTGGCTCTTCTCCCTCCAAAGGCACCCCTGAGGGTGATCCAAAAGGCACCCGAAAGTCATCCAAAGGAGCGGCCTCCGAATCTGGGGTGATAACAAAAAACAAGGAGAAAAATATGAGTGGAGGAGATGAAAACACTAGTCTATAATCTGAAGGAAATAAAAAGAGGGTGATACTCTAATAAAGAAGTTAGGGAGAAAGAGGTGAAGATGAATAAAAAACTAGAAAATTAGCCTCAAATCTCAGAAGTGCTAAAGTCTAGAATAAATCGAGAACAAGAAGTAAAATGAGAGGAGGTAAGAACACCCCCTCCGGATTATAATGAAGATAGTATCTTGGAATACAAGGGGATTAGGACAACCCACCAAATCCTAAGATGTGAAAGAATTAGTAGCAAAGGAAAAACCTCAGATCCTATTGCTTTAGGAGACTAAATTAGAGGAAGGTGAGATGATGAAACTATCAAACAAGTTTTCATGAGTCAATAGTGGGTTTTCTTAGAGCTCTAGAGGTACCTCAGGTGGCATTATGGCCTTCCGGTCAAGTGTTCACTTCACTCTCAAGGGCAATAAAAAGTCTCTATTTTAGATAAATATGCAACTGGAACAACTAGACACTAAGGAGAATTCATCAAGAGTAATTTTTTATGCACGAGTAATCCTTAGAGATAATTCAAAAATTTTGGACTCCCTGATCTCTCTCAAGGAAGAGAATTGCTAGGAGGATAATATCATCGATGGAGACTTCAACACAATCCTATACTCTTCGGAGAAATGTGGAGGAACTATAATATGTGACCCATTCAAGGAAAATATGTAAGACTTGATTGATCAATGGGATTTGATTTATATTTTCCCTAATAAAGGGAAGTATACATGGTAAAACATAAGAGTAGGGGAGGGACACATTGCTGCACAATTGGATCACTTCCTCTTGCACAAAAATTAGCTAACTAGAGGGATTGCGTGCATATCATCCATTATTCTCTAAAGTGAATCAGATCATCAACCTATGTTAATTGATATTGATACCTTAGAATATTTGGGCCCTATCCCATTTAGATATAATCCACAGTAGATCTAGGAGGAAGGCA
The DNA here is from genome assembly GCA_031772625.1 of Pinus tabuliformis. Lineage (NCBI taxonomy): Eukaryota > Viridiplantae > Streptophyta > Pinopsida > Pinales > Pinaceae > Pinus > Pinus tabuliformis. The sequence goes on along the minus strand of CM062820.1, from coordinate 627,386,730 downwards.
TTGTTAATGTGATAAAAGAAGCATGTATTTCTGCTATTGTTGGTTCACCTACCTTTATCTGGAGGTCTAAGCTCAAAGAAGTCATAAGAGAACTTGGAGTGTGGGTCAAAGAGAACTATACACCTTTATGCCTTCAAAATAAATATTTATACAATCAATTGGAACACCACTATGAACTGTGGGAGGCTGAGAGAGTTGAGGATTGGAATATAGAGAAAGAAAAATAATTAACCAAAAGAATCCAAACTATGTTTAAGGAAGAAGAGGAGTATTGGTTTTTAAATTAGAGGAGCACATGGTTAAAAGTTTGAGACAAAAACATATCTTTCTTCCATAAACAAGGAAAAGCGAGGGAAGTATTCAACCAGGTAAAAGAGATCACCTTAGAAGGATGCAGATTCATGATGGTTTGGACATATTTTGAAGTAGGTGTTGTTCAGATTGGACAAGGCATCTCTAACATGGGGCCCTTCGGGGATAGCATAAAGTGGCATTCAAGGTTAGAGACCATCATAATTATAATTTCAATAAAAGTCTAGGTGGGGCCCATGGAGAGAAAGATCATGCAGGGCTATATTTAAACTAGATTATTCTAAAGGTCTAGGACATCCAGGTTGAGTGCAAGAAGGCAAGGTTAATGGGCCCAGATGTAGGTCAGGACCGAAGGTGGATGCTGATGGGAGTTAGTCTAGAGGTGTAGGGGTCTGAGGAATTTTCCATACAAGAAGTCATGGGGACATCAAAATTCCCTAAATCTGAATATAATGTAAAATATTGACATATCATGCCAAGGGCCAGAGTTGTTGGGTCACTGGCTAGGTGACGTGGTAGGTTCAATGTGGACTTGTGTTATCAACATGTTGGAACCTAGGGGTGATGTGGCACTACCTAAGAGAGTTAGGGAATAATGTGGGTGCCACGTGGATGCCACATGGAAGGTTCTTGCCTATGTGGAAGGGTTTAAATGTTGAAACTTTAAATGGCCATAAATTTTGATCCAAGTATCATATTTTGATAAAATTTATATCATGTAAAAAATCTCGACTAGTTGGACATAATGGTCTTGTGTAAAGTTAAATCCACTAAATTTTGGAATGGAATAATTTTGTAACTACATTTCGATAGTGATACCATCGAGGTTGGGTTCGAGAAAAATAACACCTCCCATTTAGCCAAAAGGTAGCTAGGGGTGGGAGGGAGTGTTACAGGTTATATGGTCGTTGTGTTTTACCTATTTGGGAGGCCCCATCAGGGTTCTATAAATTCCATACCCATTTATCAAAAGGTTCTATTGACATATGTTGTTGTAGTGGCATGCCATTTATTTTAGTATTCTTTCTTGAGTAATGTCCAACACAATGAGAGGTGTATCTTTGAGCATCCTTATGGAGGGTAGGCTAGAGGTAATGGAATTGCAAGATATTGTATTCTAACAATTTTTCTACATAGTGTCATCCACGCTTCTCATCATGGTAAGCTTCTAGAATATTATCTACCTCATCCTCCCTCATAAATATTTCCATAATATGATGTAGTCCCAAATTGAACATACATATTGAAACCCTTGCATAGGAATCACTTTTCCTAACAATTTTACATCTTTCCTAGTACGAAAAATGTGGAGAAAACCTCCCCATTTTCGAATAATTGGTTGTGTCTACAAACCAAGGGGTACGTATTGAGATGGAAAATATATTTTTATCTGGAAAGTGGTCAACTATCATCCCTTAATATGTAGAAATTTTTAATCCTGACAAAAAATATGCAACATTTTGTTTCCTTTGTTTATTAGCTATGGTTAGATCAAATTGCTGCAACAATAAGATCCATTTGATAACTCTACTATTGATATCATGTTTATTCATTGGTTATGATGGAAGCATGCCTAGTGTGCAAAAAAAGTTGGTATCAAATAACATAGTACTTAAACTTTCTAAGAGCGTGAACAATTGCAAGAAATTAGTTTTCTGATAACTATGTAATTTAGCTCTACATTAGTCAAATTTTTAGTAATAAAATATATTTCATAAGGCATTATATCCTCTTGTTAGCTAAGAACTTATCCTACTCTTTTTGTGGCATCAATATGGATATGGAAGGGTAGGCTCCAGTAAGCACCTTTTCTTGAAAGTGTCATTGTAAGTTTATGTAATCAAAGGCTCCATAACATTGAGGTATCCAATAAGAATCTATGACTTTAGCTAGAAATGAAAATAAGGGAGAAGTAATTTTGATAAAATATTTGATAAACCTTATATAGTATCCTACTTGGCCAAGGAAACTTCTAAAATCCTTTTTCTTTTGATGAATGGGAATATACTTTATGATATTTACTTTGCTTGGTGATGAGGCTCATCAATAGGTACATCATAAGGGTCATAATTCCATCAACTTCAGAACTATCCATTTCTTACATTTATTTACAACTTTTGTTATATTATGTTTATTAAGAGGGTTAAAAGATGTTTTTCTATGTCATGTGGCCTAATATGGTTTAATTGCAGGAAATGGAGCATTTTTTAGATGGTTTCCATGTAGGAGCTCGAAGTAGACAACATGGAGAGATTCTAGGAGGTTTCCCACCTTCTTAACTCCTTCAATAAGTCAATATCACCACACTCTCTCTCATCAACTCGAGGTCATTAGAAGACGAGAAACATGAGGTCATTGGCAGCCATGCAAGTACAGTTAAGGAAGATCAAGATCCATCATTCTCAAGCTTTGGGAGACAAAAATTCCTGTTTATTAGGGAGATACTAGTAACTACCATTTTTTATAAATAAACATGCAAAAGAGCTCATTAGGATTTGAATTTTTTTTCAGCTAGGAAGCTATTTATCTCAAGCACTTAACACTATTATTTTTTACTCATTATGTGATGTATTTGAAATTGATGCAACGATAATGAGAAGTTTCATATTGGCTAATCACTGAGTTAGTTCTATAAGGTTGAGGCTCTTGGGTTTGGGCCCAACCCTAGTGGCTTATGTCCCTCTTATGTATTGGTATTTCTTTTTAGCTTATAGTTCTTATTAGTTTTTTGCATTTCATCATAAAACAAACCCTCAAAATATAGTGATTGAAACCTCTATCTCATCTCTCCCATGGGAGCGTGAATGGAAGGATCTATAATCACAATCCAAAAATATTATGTTTATGATTACTTGAAAGAAGGTATATGTTATTCATCTTGTTTTGCGTGTGCATACTTTAGCTTATGATTTTATTTATTCACTAGATAAGAGTTTTCGGCATAGATTAGATGGCATTTAAATTCAACTCATCTTTTCCACAATTAGCTGTTACACTTTGTCAATGATAAAAGGGTATATGCATGTGATGTTGCAGGGATGTTTGGATCTTCAGGAAAGGTGCCTTTCACCATCTCCATCCTGGACTTCCTTACCCTCTTTGATGAATCCCAAATTATGTCTTCAAAGTTCTGCTCTTGAGATCATTCCCTTAGGTCACCGTGAGTAGCTCTCTTAGTGAAAAATAGGCCTTCTGAAGGCTCTAATATTGGCTAGGGGTGTTGGCCACCATTCATCCATCTACCAAAACCTCCATTCACTTTTTCATCCCTTGAACTCATCATTCCTACCTCATAAAGCTTCTCAGCAACCTTCCTGTAGCATTACATGCCTTCTTGTAGAAATATAGGGCACCTATAGCATCCTCTTGTAGCATACCTGTAGCAGCCTGTTTCAACACCTTTTTTGACATTTGATGCAATTTGGACTTATTTAAGAAGTAGGTTGACCCCCATCTATGACTCCATGATCAAGGGAAACACTTAGGCCACTCCAACCATCCATTTCCTTCACTGCAAAACAGAATAGCATTAGTTTCTTTATGACATATTTAGAGCAAACAGAACATTGATTTATATGCAAGTGTGAGACAAATACATGATGCGTGGAATATTGACTTATGATTTGGTAGGATAGCTTCCTATCTGCAAGTAGACTTGGTAGCCAGATGGTTTATTTCAATATAATGTAGTTTCCTTTCTGCAAGTAGTGTAGCTCTTATCTTTTCATGAATTGATTCAATAAAATTTACACGTTTAAGTTCAAAAGAATTTTCCTTTTTATCATTAGAGATAGCTTCTAAATTTCACATTCATTAGTTAGTTTTCCTTCTAGTTCAATAGGAAGAATGTTCTTGGATCACTATTGATAAAATTACCTAGTTGAGGGTGGCATGAGTAGAAACCCATCTACTGTGTATATAGCAATGTCACCTCGAAGTTTGTATGAACCCCAGGTTGATAAATAGAATTAAGGATCCCTTAGGAGTTTCAACACTCTTGGTGCAATAACAGGTCTCACAGCTTTTTGGCGTCGTTGTCGGGGAGGTGTTATTTTTTCTTAAGCATTATTTTATGTTTTACATTCAGCTTTGAAAAATTCACATAAAGAAGAAAAAAAATTATTTCATGCCTCATAGGAGTAGAGATACTCAAGGAAAATTCTTACTAAACACCCCCACACCCTCAAACATTCAACCTTCACTCTTGTTTGGTGATTTCCACCTTCCCCCTCTGACTACAGGGAAATTAAGAGGCCCTTTAGGTGAAAAACCTCTGATATTTGAAGAACCTATTGGGGAAGAAGAAGAACCCATTTTACGTACCCAAACCATGGCTGAAAATAGGAAAAATGAGTTATTCCCTATCAGAGAGACTAATGGAGAGGCCAAAATGAATAATATAAGCCCTACATCTCTTCCACACTTCCATGGCTTAACCTCTGAGGATCCTGATACGTTTATGTTTGAATTTGTTGTTGTCTATAGGACCTATGACTATGCCTCTAATGACCAGAAACTAAATTTATTCCCATCTACCCTTAAGGATGCAACCTTGTGTTGGTTTATGGGTCTTCCCAGGGACAACATCACTACCTGGGCTCAAATGCAACAAGCCTTTAATAAAAATTACATGGACTAATGTAGGTCCAAGGAAACCAAGGAATAAATATTTAGAATCACTCTTGGACCTGATGAATCCCTAGAGGACTATGAGGAGAGATTTCAACTCAGTTATAGAGGGACAGATGCACTCTTGATCCTGAATCACTCAAGCTAGTTATTCTCCAAGGGATCAGGCAGGACATTCTTAAAATTGGCAACTAGGGCCAAAATCCATGTGGGACATCTTATTTAGGGCAACTGATACTTTTATTGGATCCCTCTCATTGAGAGGTGTAGGATTGATCTAAAGATCATCCATTTCCGATAAATATTTATGAAGTTATGAATTTATTTGTGTTATAAGACAAACTGTCAAGTTGGCCAGCAACTTGAGTAGGCTCAAAAGCCCAATAGACATGTCTATTCATCATCTGCATTTTAGTATAAATAAGTGAGGACTTGAAGTCATTTATACACATTCTTCATGTGATCTCCTCCTCTCCACGTCTTGGGTTTTTGGAGAAGGAGAGACAATAAAGAATACGTTGGCCTAGTATGATGCCCTAGCTATAGATGATGCCTTAGCTAATCCAATGCAGTCAATTACTTATACTATTCATGAGAATACCTTATACGCTAATCATGAGGAGACCTTATACACAATACATGAGGATATATGCAAAGGGTAGAGAAACTCCTTACATGCAGTTAATGTAGACATTCATACATAGTCAACGTGATGCCATAATCTGCTCCGTTGTCATATGGAAGAAGCCGCAGTCATAGTAATGTCAAGGAGATTTTCTCGTAGTTAAAAGGAGACCTATAGCTACCAAGAGGAATACCAATACACAGTGTGAAGGTGTCATCATTACGCAGCCCTAAATCTAAACACTGTAAAGGAGAAGACTTTATGAAGATTTATACGTTGTTCATGTGATATCTTTATACGTTGTTCATATCACACTTTATACGTTGTTAAGAAAGACATATAGCCATAGAGAACCGATGTCATGAAAATGAGCCGTAGTGAAGGGTTTGACTACAGCTCACTTTAGGAACCGCCATCAACTCAGGTGCTTGAGGAACAACAACCTCAGCATATAAATATGTATCTCGGTGCTCTCATTCCTTACGCAGTCACAGTGAGGAGAACTCGGATTAATGAATTATTGGAAGTCTGGGTACAAGGAGAAGCAGTGACAAGGGTTTCAAGCAATTTTATATTGTATTGAAACCTCGGTGGCATACCTGTAGCAGCCATATCACAATAAACAACAATGATAAAACTATTCTCTCTAATGAATGAAGATTATGCTAGAAGTCAGTCCTGGCATAACGAAATAGATTTTGATGATGGTCAAGAGATCCTTGGTATACCTGTAAAAGGACTCAGTCTCAACATCATGAAAATGATAAGGATGAATAGTTATGGTGTATAATCCTCTCATCAAAGCAGTGATGTATGATGATGAACGAAATGGTGGACATGATAAATAATGAGCAGCATGATGATGAGGGTAGAAGCAGCTCAGTCATCAAGGTTCAACACATGTGACAGTACAACATGGTGTCACACGGTTATGTCCAGCAAATGGAAAAAAGGTAGCACTACGATAGGTGAAGGAGTCACCTTAGAGAATCAGTTGAAGCAATATGTCTTCAACTGATCTCATGCGATATCAAAAGTCAAAATATTGACTTCTATTGTAAATGTAGTATCTCTCTCACTTTCTCTGCTGAACTTTGAAGAACATAAAAGAAGAATTGATCAAGGGTTCCCCACATTGGGGTTTGTCCTTGGCTGGAACCACATCTTGTGTCCTCTTGTCTTGGCTTGCCTTCCATTAATTTATATTTATGTTCTATCTGCAGTTTACTTTAATGCTGATGTGATTGCTAACTATGAAAATTTAAATAAATTTCTCTAGCATAGAACATACCTAAAATTAACATGGTATCAGATCTGAGGTGAAGACAATGCCCAAGCAAGAGTGAAAGAGCAATCACTGAAGACAGTTGGGAAAGGACAAAAGGATCAATGGATTCCACATCCCTCTTCACCGAGGGTGAATTTGAAGCAGAGAATATTATTAGAATGGAAAAGCGAAAGTTTCTGATGGCCTACCTAAAGATCACTTCTTTGGGAAGTTCGGATCCAAGGGTGGAAGGAAAGGTAGATGCCTTGACTGCAATAAGTTCGGCCATTATGCGAAGGAGTGTCTGAAAGGCAGAGACACATCTCTTGATTACAATCATTCCAGGGACATCTAGAAAATGGCGACTCTCCAGAGAAAGCAAGGATCCCCAGGATTATAATTGGAGCCGATGCCACCTATTTCAAAAAAGGGGTGTAGGGAATGTTACCTCTAAATTGAATGATGGTAACTCGATTCATTTACAAAATCTCTTTTATGTACCTGTTCGTAATAAGAACCTGCTGTACATTTCAGCAATGGAAATCGAATGTTTCAAGGTGACACTCGTCGATGGAAAGGTACGTGTTTGAAAATAGAATTTTCAAGATGTGTTTGAGTTTAGGGTTGTATCAAGTTATAGGAACTTCACTGGGTACCGTGTCCATTGACACATAGCACCGGAGGTCTGTGAGTCAGATGGTGATACGGAATCCTCAATTCAAAAAGAGCATGAAAGTACATGTCTGAGATGTACTGAAGGAAAATGTTACAAGGGACCATTCCCCTCATGTAGCAGGTCCATAGGTCTGGAACAACCCGAGGGGTTTGAGATTGATAATCAGGAATGTCGCATATGCAGGTGGAAGAAAGCCCTCTATGGCTTGAAGAAAAACACCCCGAGCATAGAATGAGAGGATTGATAGCTGTCTAATAAAGCTGAGATTCACTGGGAGTGAAATGGATCTAAACCATCTGAAGGTTGTGGATAATAGACCTCTCATACCAGCACCTTATGAGGATGACCTATTTCTAACAGATGCAGACCCTCACACTTGCAGAAGTAAGAGGGAGTTGGATTCTAGATGTGGAATGGTGAACTGCCAGCCTGTGACTACCTCGAGGATCTTAATTTTTAGAAGTTACATGATAGTGATGTCAGACCAGATGTGGGAAATTCCTCTAAGTTTCATAAACTCATTTGCGTTGATGTTCTTAGTGAAATTCTGTCTGGAAATATGTTTTTGCAATTGGCATGATGAGTTCATATTTGGTTGAGCCTCATTGGATTGATGCCAAGAATCCTTTAAGATATATTCGGGGCACAATCTCCCATAGATTGAGATACACTGCCAAAAATATGAAACTGCATGATTATTCGAATGCTGAGTGGGTAGGCAGTGTGGAGGATCACTAGAGCACTTCTCAATGCTGGTTTTATTTGGATTCTTCTTCGATATCATGGATAAGTAGGAAGCAGAAGTCAGTTGCTGCATGGTTGTGGAAGCTCTTCGGTGAGCTATTTGTACACATGATGAATACCACTGTGATTCTCTGTGACAATCTGAGATAGGATTCAATTATTGAGGAATCTCGTATTCGATGATTGCTCTAGAAAATAGACATTAGATACTGACATATCTGGGATATGGTAAGTTGATGAGAAAGGAGGCTCCATCACACTGAGATGATGTACAGGTCGCTACACTTTTTCAAAGCCCCAGGGAAAGATCAAATTTGTGATTTTCCTGAACGACTTGGAGTCGTCGAGAGACCCTTGTACAAGGGTCCTGCATGTTGTATACATTGAGCTCTGGGAGCTCTGGGGGCTTGTGATTCTTACTGGAGCAACATACGACCACAGGGTGACTCACCCTCCCCTGGTGATGCGCACTTGACAAGATGATTCACTCTCCTATGGACAAGGTGATTCGCTCTCTTGTGGGACATGATGATTCGCTCTCCTGTGGACAAGGTGATTCACTCTCTTGTGGGACATGATGATTCACTCTCCTATGGACAAGATGATTCTCTCTTGTGTAGCAGGATGATTAGTTCTCCTATGAAGTCTGGATGAGGTGTTATCCATGACGATTATGTAGCAGGAAGATTAGTTCTCCTGTGAGGTCTAGATGATGTGCTCTGCATGACGATTATGTAGCGGGATGATTAGTTCTCCTGTGAGATCTGGATGATGTGTTCTCCATGAAAATTGTGTAGTAGGATGATTAGTTCTCCTATGAGGCCTGGATGATGTGTTCTTCGTGGCATCCACTGGACAGGATGATTTGCTCTCCTGTGGATAGGATGATTAGTTCTCCTGTTGATGCATCCTACCCATGTAGTATGGGACTCATGGGAAGTACCTCTCATTTGATCAATGAGCAGGGAAATGAGGATAGGAACCATAATAGTACCGATGGACGCATCATTGTATCTACCATACTCCCTATGCTATGATGACCTTCATTGATCTGGGATCAATGATACTGGTCTGGGACTAGTTGTAGGAGTTTTACCCACTATGACACTGACTTCAGGTCAGTAGAGGACTAGTCTGGGACCAATAGTACATACTTTAATACTAACTTCGAGTTAGTAGAGGACTGGTCTGGGACCAGTGAGAGTGGTACATACTATGACACTAACTTTGGGTCGGTTGAGGACTGGTTTGGGACCAGTGGTACACACTATGAGACTGACTTCAGGTCAGTGGAGAATGTTATGACACATTCTCCATCAATTATTCTTCTTCATGGTTCAGTAGAGAAGAGCTGAGCAGAGTTGAGCTGACCAGAGCAGAGCTAAGCAAAGCTGAGCTGACCTGAGCAGAGCTGAGTAGAGCAGAGCTGAGTTGACCAGAGCGGAGCTGAGTAGAGATGAGCTGACCTAAGTAGAGCAGAGCAGTGCATGGCACTGATGGCAGAGATAGTACAGTTGATTATATGGATCAGCGAATAGAGTTCTCCCTATTCGAGAGGAAGTGTTAAAATTGGAAACTAGGGCCAAACTCCATGTGGGTCATCTTATTTATGGCAACTGATATTTTTATTGGATCCCTCTCATCGATAAGTGTAGGATTGATCTAAAGATCATCCGATTCGGATAAGTATTTATGAAGTTATGAATTTATTTGTGCTATAAGACAAATTGTCAAGTCGACCAGCAACTTGAGTAGGCTCAGAAGCCCAATAGACATGTCTATTCATCATCTACATTTTAGTATAAATAAGTGAGGACTTGAAGTCATTTATACACATTATTCATGTGATCTCCTCCTCTCCATGTCTTGGGTTTTTGGAGAAGGAGAGACACTAAAGAATATGTTGGCCTTGTATGATGCCCTAGTTGCAGATGGTGTCCTAGCTAATCCAACGCAGTCAATTACTTATACTATTCATGAGGAGACCTTATACGCTGATCATGAGGAGACCTTATATGCAATACGTGAGGATATATATGGAGGGCAGAGAAACTCCTTACATGCATTTCATGTAGACATTCATGCACAGTCAACGTGATTCCCTAATCTGCTTCATTATCATATGGAAGAAGCCGAAGTCATAATAATGTCAAGGAGATCCGGCCGCAGTTAAAAGGAAACCTGTAGCTACCAAGAGGAATACCAATACACAGTGTGAAGGTGTCATCATTATGTAGCCCTAAACCTAAACGCTGTAAAGGAGAATACTTTATGAAGATTTATATGTTGTTCATGTGATACCTTTATACGCTATTCATATGACACTTTATACGCTGTTCAAAAACACATACGCAAAGAACCACTGTCATGAAAAGGAGATGTAGTCATCTCCACATGAAGCTGAGCCGTAGTAAAGGGTTTGACTCAACCTCACTTTAGGAACCGCCATCAACTCAGGTGCTTGAGGAACAACAGACTTAGCGTATAAATATGTATCTTGGTGCTCTCATTCCTTATGCAGTCACGGTGAGGAGAACTCAGATTAATGAATTACTGGAAGTCTGGGTACAAGGAGAAGCAGTGACGAGGGTTTCAAGCAATGTTATATTGTATTGAAACCTCGGTGGCATACCTGTAGTAGCCATATCACAATAAACAATAGTGATAAAACTATTCTCTCTACTGAATGAAGATTATGCTAGAAGTCAGTCCTGGCATAACGAAATAGATTTTGATGATGGTCAAGAGATCCTTGGTATACCTGTAAAAGGACTCAGTCTCGACATCATGAAAATGATAAGGATGAACAGTTATGGTGTATAATCCTCTCATCAAAGCAGTGATGTATGATGATGAATGAAACAATGGGCATGATAAATAATGAGCAGCATGATGATGAGAGTAGGAGCAGCTCAGTCATCAAGGTTCAACACATGTGACTATACAGCATGGTTTCACATGGTTATGTGCAACAAATGGACGAAAGGAAACACTATGATAGGTGAAGGAGTCACCTTAGAGAATCAATTGAAGTAATATGTCTTCAACTGATCTCATGCGATATCAGAAGTCAAAATATTGACTTCTATTGTAAATGTACTATCTCTCTCACTTTCTCTGCTGAACTTTGAAGAACATAAAAGAAGAATTGATCAAGGGTTCCCCACATTGGGGTTTGTCCCTGGCTGGTGCCACATCTTGTGTCCTCTTGTCTTGGCTTGTCTTTTGTTAATTTATATTTATGTTCTATCTACAGTTTACTTTAATGCTGATGTGATTTCTAACTGTGAAAATTTAAATAAATTTCTCTAGCATAGAACATACCTAAATTTAACAAACATGTTGGAAACCATCAACATGTTGTTTGGGGGAGACATATATTAGTTATCCTATGATGACATGAAAATAGTGTTCAAAAATTAATCTAGGGCCGCTCAGAAGAAGTGTATGGCTAGTCAAGGCTCGGTGAGTTCCTCTCATTCCACAAACTCCATCAAGGATGAGATTGTGAACATGCTGGAGAAATTTAAAAGTGATATGTTTCATAAATTTTCTTTGCAAATGGATACGGTGTAGATCAAGAGGCAAAAAGAGGAAGCAAAGAGAGCCCTAACTAGTTTCTGCCCTTAATGTACAAGAAGGCACCCTAGAAATGAATGGCCATTAAATTTTATAGATCTATTCTTAGACTATGAGGAAAACATTGCCACAGATAAATTCCCTTCTTTTCCTGGCTTAGAAAATCTATACCAAGGGGAAGAAGGTGGGGTTTAGGAACTCTTCTTTATAAATCAAAGGATGTAACAACCTTGGTGAAATTCCAAGTAATAAAAGTTAATAAAGGAAAGAATAATACCATGGGTAAGGGACACATATTCCAAGCTTAATGTTGGGAAAATATATACTAGTGGACATCACTAGATGTGTTTATGGATAAGGGAAATTGGCAAAGGAAAAGGCATAAAAAGTAAAAAAGGCATATTTGGCACATTCATTTATGCAAATAAAGGAAATTAGGAGAAAAGTAAGGTGAAAGTTCACAGGTTTCATGTGAGGAGGAAAATGAATGAAAATAATGGAAAATGAAGAAAATAGAGGCCTCATTAATAAAAATGCTTTTGAGGATCAGTTGGTAACTTTTGTCAATTCAGTTTTGGAGATCTCTTATTATTCTCTCTCTCTCTCTCACTCTTGGACACTTAGAGTTTTCTTGGAGCACTCTGGCTTTTGAGAAAGGAAGGAAAAAAAGCAAATGGGAAGGAAGGAAAGAAAGGATCAAGGAAGGAAGAGTAGGATCGAATAGCTTCAACAAGAATACTTGCACCTAACATATTACCGTGTGATTTCCTAGCTGGTTTTGACATGCATGGATTTGCATGTTGGTGTATGGTTCTCTTGTGAGTGGCATGGTTTTGTCAAGTTATGACAGTGGTTTTCAGCCTAACCTTGCCTTTTCTGGATGCCATGGTGTGTTGGGATATTTATCTCATTTTTTAGTTGTCAGGCCAGGCAATAAATCCACTAAATCAATTCATATTTTATTCCTTTAGGTTGTTCTTTATTATATACATGAGGGAGAGACTGTTCACTTCATCTCCCGATGACTATTCATATTTCTTATTATTTATATACATCAATTACATTTATTCACCCAATCCTGATGATTAGTTGTCAACATTCCCCCCCCCTTAATCTGAAGGGATGTTGGTGAGTCCAAGCATCATTCTGAATCGTTCAAGCTTTGCTCTTCCAAGTGCTTTGGTGAAGATGTCTGCAATTTTCTCATTAGTGGAACAATGACAGAGATGGATTGTTTTGGCCTCAACATGATGTTGAATCAGATGATATTTAGTATTGATGTGCTTCGTTCAATCATGGAACTTTGGGTTCTTGGACAACTTTATTGCAAAGGTATTGTCAGTCATGAGTGGAGTTGATTGTACTTGTTTTACCTACAAATCTTCAAGAACTTTCCTGAGCCACACAATTTCTTTTGTTGCCTCAGCTGCTGCCATGTATTTTGCGTCTGTTGTGGAATTTGATGGAACTAATTGTTTGTGTGATCTCTAGGAGACAACTCCTGATCCAAGACTCGCAGCATATCCTGAAGTATATACCCGAGTTTCATTGTATCCATCGAAGTCTGAATCAGAGTATCCAATCAAGCTGAAGTCGTCCACCTATGTATACTTGATTCCAGAGTGTTGAGTTCCCTTCAAGTACCTTAGAACTCTTTTTGCAGTAGACCAATGTCCCTCACAAGGCTTTTGCATAAACCTAGAGAGGGTTCCAACAACAAACAAAATGTCTGGTCTGGTAGTAGTTAGGTAGTTGAGACTTCTTACAAGTTGTCTATACTTTGTTACATCCTCAAATTATTTTCCTTCAATAGATGTGAGCTTTAAGTTTTGTTCCATTGGAGTAGTAAGAGGATTGCATTCTGTCATGCCAAACCTGTTCATCAGATCTCCAATGTACTTCTTTTGAGAAAGAAATATGGACTTTGGATGTTGAGTTACTTCAATACCAAGATAGTAAAGAACATAGCCCAAATTTGAATTTCTAGTTCCTGTCTTTGAATTTCTAGTTCCTGTCTTTCCAACCTCATCGGTATGAACACTTTCAAGTGTCTTTGTCAGCCACTTTGGGGGACCTTTCTCAGATGGTCCAGGCTACTCCTTTGATTGAGTTGGGACTGAATCAAGATTGAGTCTCCAAATTCTATCAATCACATCACTTAAAGCATCATCCGTTTTTGGAGTTTCATGCAGGGGAGAGAGTTCTTCAAAAGAAGATTCCACATGTTGATCTAGTATAGGAATCCCCCCTTCAAGATGTGGAATCTGATTGTCAAATTCTTGAAATGATTTTGCATTTACGAATCTATCCAAGCGATCAAGTTTCTACTCAACAACATTGTCAGTTTTGGATGATTCAAGAAAGATTACATATCTAGATACAACAAACTTTTTATTGACTTTATCATAGAGATGGTATGCTTTGGAGGTGTTTGAATACCCCAGGAAGATACACTTATGACTTCTTGCACCAAGTTTTTTTTTATGTACCTTTGGTATCAAGGCATAATAGGTGGAACCAAAGACCCTGAGAGACTTTACCGAAGGAATGTACCCATACCACATTTCATATGGCGTCTCATTTCTAATAGCATTAGATGAAAATCTATTCTTTATATATGCAACACATGGAACAACATCAGCCCAAAACATTATTTTTACATTTTTGAAGAAGAGCATGGAGCATACCATATTTAAGATTGTCCCATTCATTCTTTCACCTACACCATTCTGTTGGGGATTATAAGGCACAGTTGTTTGATGTTTGATCCCATGTTGGCGAAGATAGTTTTCAAATACATTTGATGTGTATTCTTTTCCATTATCAATGTGAATAGACCCAATATGAGATTGTGCATCATTTTCAATCCATTTATGAAAGTTCTTGAATGTTTGAAAAGCATCAGATTTGTTCTTCAATAAATAAACCCAACACATTCTGGTGTAGTCATCAATAAATGTCATCATATATTTATTTCCATTTGTAGAAGGAACAAGCATTAGACCACATAAATCTGAATGAATGAGTTCAAGTTTTCTATGTGCTCTTGAATGTGAATCATGAAAAGACTGTTTGCTATGCTTTCCTAGAATGCAAGCATCACATTGCTTAAATTTCCTAGGAATTGTTGGCAAACCAACAACACCATTTTTCTTCAACAAGTGGAGGTTGTCATAGTTAAAATGTCTAAATCTAGCATGCCATAATAAACTTGATGGAAGTGTACCTTCTTCATAATGAAAATTGTATGAGAAATGTTGTGCACGAGCAGAGGTACCTTGTAGCTTGAGAAGCCTTTCTTCTTCTATTCCCTTCATGACGAGTGGTCAAATGTTTTTGTCACTTCAAGCTTGCCATCAAACATATGAATGGAGTGACCTTGCTAGTGGATGTGGACCAAGGACAGCAAGTTTCTCTTCAGCTGTGGGAGATATAGAACATGATCCAGAAGAAAGTCTAGAAGACCAGGCAATTTGAGCCTGATTGTGCCAAGCCCTGATGGATTGATTTTTGATTGGTCTGCAAAGTACACTTCTCCATCAACATTTTCAGTAAATTCTTCAAAAAAATATTTTCTATGAGTCATGTGGTAAGTTGCTCCTAAATCAAGCAACCAATCATTTTTCCAAGAAGCAAGTGAAGCATGAAATAAGTCTTCATTTACTCCAATATTATATTGTGCCACAACATAATGAGCGGATTCAGGTGCTTTACCTTTGTCTATGTCATTAGTTTTACCTTTGGGTTGATTTCTTTGCTGCTCAATTTTGTCCCAAGGTATCTTGCATGTAGAGGCATCAAGTGATCCATTTCTTTTGCAGTGTATGCAGTGCAAATCTAACTTTTCTCCTTGAGAGTGTCTGCCCCCCTACGTCTGAAATATCTTCCTCTTCCTCTTCAACCACCTCTTCCTTTGGAAGAATCTTGAGTAGGATTATTTATGAGCAAGGCACACAGCCTCTTAAGAAGATTCAAGGGCTATCTTCTTTCCAAAATCTTTCTCTCCTTCAGCAAATTTTTTCACAAGAGTCTGAGTCAAAGGTAATATATTTGAGATTTCCATTTGCTTGCAATGACTCAAGATAATTAGAGTAAGTAGGATAAAGTTCCTTGAGAGAAGTGATAAGAGGAATATCCAATTCAACCTTAGTGGTTTTGATATCATGCATTATAGATTTTACTTTAGATGCAAGAGCAAGAGGATCATTATTTTACAATTCAAGAGTGAAGAGTTTAATCATGAGTTGAACAACTTCAAGTGCAAAATGTGAGTCATAGAGTTCTTTCATCTTTTGTAAGGCTTTGAAAGTAGTTGAAAATGGTGAAATATGGTGACTCACCTCTTCACTTATAGATGTTGTAATTAATGCATAGGCTTTGTTGTTCTTTTTTTACCAAATGGAAAACTCTTTTTCAAAGGTAGGCTGTTTTGATTCTTTGTCTCCGTCTCCAACACATACTCCTTTCCACAACTCATTGAAAATGAGGGTATGTTGTGTCTTCCTGGACCACTCAGGATAGTTCTCCTTTCCACTGAGAACTACTCCCACAACAGATATGATTAAATGCATTGAAAAATTTGTCAATGATTGACCAAAATCAAAAATACCGAAAGAACTATAATTCCAAGATAGTGAGATAATGAAACAATGTGGCTTTACATGTACCAAAATAGTGGCTTTATATACCAAAAACAGTGACTTGGAATCCTTTATATATATCTATATATATATATATATATATATATATATATATATATATATATATATATACCAAAAAAAAATGATATTAAATATACCAAAGAAAACACTGCAACGCCAGCGATTTTGGTTGATTAACGCATATCATAGTCAATAAACAAGCATGCACCGTGAGCTCTACAAAGTTCCATCGCAGATTTGGAGCAGCAGCGACATTACAATGGAAATTGAGCCTGCATTCTTTTTGTTGTTGGAGCAGCAGTGGCATCACAATGAGGTCCATGCTCACCGTTTTGCTTCAATCAATAGCAGACCATGCACCAAGAGATATATCAACGCACGGGCTCCGGGCTCCATTCACTTCGCTTGGCTTTCTAATAGTTGAGGGACCACGGTTATGCTGTCTTCCTCAACAACAACGCCTTGTCATTCTCCTCTCCTCATCATAGTCTGCAAACCACCACTCAACAGCGTACCAAATGATGCAGGATCAAACTTATAATCCAGTTTGAGAATGAAATTTGTTATGAGGAGAGGGTGTAGAAGAGGAATACTGGGGCCAAGTATAAGGAAGTAAATGGAACTTTACAGTATATAATGGGCAGCCTTTAAATAGTGGCAACGTTTAATGGGCAGTAACTGTGGAGGGGGAAGTGTAAAGACTGCCAAAAAAATGGCAGAAGGGAGTTACAAGACTAGAAGGAGATGCCAAAAATGGAGTTGGCTCTGATACCATGTCAGGCCAGGCAATAACTCCACTAAATCAATTCATATTTTATTCCTTCAGGTTGGACTTTCTTATATACATGAGGGAGAGACTGTTCACTTCATCTCCTGATGACTATTCATATTTCTTATTATTTATTTACATCAATTACATTTATTCACCCAATCCTGATTATTAGGTGTCAACATTGGCTTTGGAATTATCAGATGGATTTTGGAATCCGAGGTAGAGGTTGTCTCAAGGTTCATTCCCAAAGGCCTAGGAATGCATTGATAAGTTTTAGTGGGATACATAGTAAATCCCGAGGGAGGTGTCTCGGTCTAGGGCCTACTGATCCAGTGTGGATTGTGGTAAAGCTTGAGATGTTGGTGTCTCGCTTTAGGGCCTAGTGATCTCGGATTGGATTGTGGTAAAGTCTTAGAGACAAGGGGATGAACAATTCCTTAAGGATAGTGATGGATTCTATATGACATTCCAAGCTTGGTTCGGTTTTGTGATTGGAGAGTAATTTTTGGTGTGATTGTGGTTTAGTGATGGTGGAGGTGGTTTAACCTATGGATTCCTTTGGTTGTTTTTGTATTGGTTTATCCATGAGATCCCGCATTCATTCTTGGAATATGGCACCAAGGTGAATCGCTAAAAGAAATATTTGGTTCAACCATGTCTATGGTTGGGTGGTATGTGGAAGTCCTGAACCTGGTCAGATCTGCCTATGGTTAATAAAAGTTAAGTTCTTTTGCTTTTTCACTTGTTTATATTTGGATTTAGTTGTTTTCATCTCATTTTTATTTCCATGGTTTTATGTTGTTTTTAAGCATGGTTAATTTATTGGTTCATGTCATGGTTACTTCATGTATTTACTTGTAATGGTTAAAATGATGGACGTAAGAGCTAATTGATGCCATAACAGCTCAAGAGAGAAGGTGGTGGTCCTTCTTGTCATGTTTCATAAGAGTTTTCAGTCATTCATGTTCTATCTTGTATCCTAAATCTGTAGATTGCATTGATTCCAAGTGTTTGAAATAATGTCAGTCCTGATTGGGGATGGTCAAGCCTAGTATTGAAGTTTATTTTGGTTTATTATGCTTTTCATAATGTGTTAAATGGATTCTAGAAGTCACGACAAGTTCTGGGCAGTAGCTATAATTCTGGGCTTGAAAAGTGCGTTAAATTTCGCGGAAGCTAGCATAGATCTGCTGGGAAAAGTCCCTAGATGTAGGCATGTAGGATTGTGGGAGTGTCTAGAGGCCCCTGGATGCTGGCATGTACATAGCATGAGAGATTCCAGAGGTCAATAGGTCTAAAAACTAAATGGGACCTAGGGGCAGGATTCCTAGGTGGTTGGGTTGCCTCCTTGGATTGTTGTTGCTGATGTGGAAGGTATGGTTGATGTGTTTCCATCGATTTCATTTCCTTAAGGTAACCAAGGATGTTGAACCTTATCGTAGTAGCCTCTCATCACATGTTAACCTCGGTTGGATGATTACTTGGGTAGATATTGGAGGAGGGTGGCTATAGATTGGTATCAGAGCATGGTTCACCCATCACGCTAGATGGGTTGTGTGTTGGTCATGCATTCATGTCAGTTGCATGTGTGTTAGACATCCTTGAATGCTTGTTTCATATGCATGGTACTTTTCATGATGGTAGTGATGTTTCCATGGGAATACGTATGTCATTGTGTGAAGTGTGTTGTCATGGGTGTATGATTGGGTACATGTTTTTTATGTTTGCATACGCTCAGTAAACAGTGATATGGTTGTTTTCACGCATGAGTTCATGGCATGTGTAGCTGATATGGTCATGCATTAATGACTAGACTCTATCTAGAATGATGGTCATATGGTTACATGCCTATGTGTTAAATTTTATATGTTGTCATGATTATAGCATACATGTATCACACTTATTTTTTGATCTTCCAGATAAGGTATCCTCCGAAGTATACTAAGGAACATTGAACTATTGTGAATTGGTTTAGCTGACATAGTATGCCTTGGAGGAAAGAGATAAAAATGGATAGCAAGATGGTAGACCACAAAGACTCTCCCTATGAATCAGATGAGTAGTGTGGTGTTGGGTACTCTTCTAATTTGGCAAATACAATGAGAATATTGAAGGAAGAAATAAGGAGTTGTAAGCTCGACAATGACAAAATCATGTAGGCACAAGAGAAACAAGAAGAGGTGAATGCAATACTACTTCAGAGTTTGTCAAAATTGGAGCGAGAGGGACCACTTCAGATCAGCCATGAGTAGGAGGAAAAAACTAATGGGGCATATGGCAGCAGGACTTATGGTTGTCACAGGTCGGAAAAATATGACACGATCAAGGATGGTAGGTTGTTGGAAACTCCGAATCGGAGAGGTGATGGACACAGGTACTATTCTAGTTCTTGTTCAAACATGCATCAGGATTGTCATCTTTATCATCCTTATAGGAGGAGTGATAGGGGATACTTTCCAAATGAGTTTAAGAAAGAAAAGCCACCTGCCTTTGATGGAGAGATGATGAAATCCCAGGATGTAGAGGCATGGTTTCTTGGTATGAGGAAGCTCTTGAGATTACATGAGTATTCAAAAAACATGAAAGAAAAGATAGCCACTATCAGTCTCGAAGGTAAAGAAAATATTTGGTGGGAAGATGTGAAGAATGTTAAAGGTATACATGAGGATGATTTGACTTAGAATGAGTTTGAGATGCTCTTCAAGAAGAAGTATTTGTCGAAGATATACTTTGATGATAGAGCTAAGGGGTTTTATGAGTTTCGGATGGGTTTCATGACATATGATGAGTATACTAGTAGGTTCTTGGAGTTGTTGAGATATGTGTCTGTTGGGAACGGGTTCCCCCAAGAGCCAGTTTTGGGGCTAAAATCCCATGTTGTTGGGCAGAAGGCCCAAATTTTGTAATAAAAATGTAAAGCTTCTACATTTTGTGGTTGTGGAGCATGAAGAGGTCAAAGGGTTGTCCACCATTGTTTTGTGAAGTCTCATGTCAGCTGTAAAGATCTACCCATGGTCCACAGACCATGGGATTATATAAAAAGGGAGTCTTAGAAGAGTCTAAGAGGAGGAGTAGTAAGTAATGGAAGAAGGCTTTTGGGGTAAGAAGTTCTAAGTGTTCTCGAGTCTTAGCATATTTATAAGCTTTGGAGCTGAGTACGCAGAGGCCTAGGGTGGAAGTCTACAACTGAGTGCGCTAACCCTTGCAGCTGTGTGCATAGGGCAGATAGGGTCTATACTGAACTTGAGATATCAATAAAGAGAATTTCTTTGCAAACACTATGTATTTTGTATCGGTTTAATGCATCTAATTGTATTATCTTACGATATGGGTTTACATTATAATGCTTAATTGATGCGTGAATGTATTTGATTATATATGTTAATTGAATGCAAGCAATAGTAAATGATTATGTGAAGGTAACTGTAAATGCATGGTAGATTAGGTAACACTTAAGATAACTTGGGAACTTATACATTAACATAGTCGCAGATGCATGTAAGTGAATGGTCCTCAGTGTAGGGTTACACGAATATTAGTCGAGTACCTTCACAGAGGTACTGAAGGATGGAAGAGAAGGAACATCGATAAGCCCTAAAGGCGTATGAATCTACACGAAGGCAAGGTCAAGAAGTATGGATCAACATCATGACCATCTCAGGGTGCAGAAACTTGGTTCTTGCAGCCCCCCATACTGCTTCGGGTGAGACTTTGGTCCATGCTCCACGGGATGATGCCGAAAGGGCCAGTAGTGTAGGGATTTTCTTGGCTGACTAACGATGAACCTAGGTTAGGGCCCATCGAGCCAATAAATGGTTCCATTCCCGGGACTAGGATCTACATGAGAGATGTGTGATGTCATATCATTGGAATCAAACTAAGAAAGAAATTGAAACCTGGTTGGATAGAAAAACCCATGAATTTGTAGTGCAAGAAAACAATAATCCAATTTTGACAAAAAAACAATGGTTGGATAGATACCTGTACACAGAAATATATGAAATCTTCTTCTATTCCTTCCTGGTTGAGTTATACGAGTGGATTACAAAGTTGGCAAATGGTTATGGAAGGTGGAGGCTTGACAAGGCGATTTTTTAGACACTCGAGCTAGTACGGAGGTTAGAAGCTTTTGAAGATAAGATCATGTGTGCTGTCAACCATTGGCTTGACCACATCATAGGAGGAATTGTGACTGATTTCACAGTCGATACCTCTATCAGTTACAGTGAAGCAGAGCACCGCTTCTTCAAAGGACTACGAGGTAAGTATTTAAAATCATTGAATACTTGGATTAAGATGCTCTTCTGTGAACAACATGTTATTTGGTTACCTTGATGTTTGGAGCTATGTGAAGTCGAAAAAATTTCAAGGATGGATGAAGAAAAGTTCCATAGTATAGCCCATTGATCAGAATCCCTTTAAGTGATGACGAAGGGACACCATAGATTTCTCCCCTGAGCACTAGTCAGTTGATAAGATGAGGGTTGCAGAAAATACCTACATCGTCTCCACCCTCATCACATCCATCCACACCACCTCCATCCTTGCCTCCACCACTCACCCCATCACCCACACCACTGCCACCTCCATTGTTCAATATGGTGAACTCCGTAAAACTACCTATATTCAAGGGCATAGGGAATGAGGACCCTGACCAATTTTGGTTCATCATAAAGGTTGTATGGGAAGCTTAGGGCGTTGTGGGTGATCACATGAAGAAGGTGACATTGGTTAGTGCTTTGTAGAATCGCATGATAACATGGTACATCAATTACTCTAATGACAACCAGGCAGCTACACTGGTAGAGATCCAGATTGTGCTAAATAAATAATTTAGTAGGCCTAAGTCTAAAGCATAGTCAATTGTGGGATTCAAGGAAATTGAAATGAAACCAGGGGAGACCCCTTGGGAGTTATATTAGGGACTGAAGTGTAAAATCCATGAAAAAAATATGAATTTGACGGATGGGCAGCACTACAAGTGGTTCATGGCTTCACTCCTACCTCACCTGAGGGTTGCGTTATCACAACAGAAGATTACGACTCAGGCAGAAGCCTTGGAGATTGCAATTAGACTACATGAAACACTGATGCATGATCCAAATCTGGGGGTTTAGCAGATTCATGCATAGTTGCAAAACCTTTGTCTTGAAATTCAAAGTCTGAAGCAGGATAGAACTGCTTAGCTGGAGGCGCGCAAAGAGGTTTGGTGCATAAAATGCAAGGGTCATGGGTATGATAAGGATCATTGCCCAGTTTTCATGAACTATGTTGTAGCAGGAGGACTAATACCTCTACGACTGGAGGCCACAACAAGGCCAAGGGCAAGGCCTGCGCTATGGTGTGCTATATGTCAGGTAGCAGGGAAACATACAAATAATAATTGCCATTTGCTATAGAAATTTCTACAAACACCTCAACAACAGTTCTGCAATTTCTATCAATCAGTAGGCCATGACAAGCACAATTGTCAAGTTTATGAATTGATGATGGATAGGACACCCACATACATAATGCAAACATAAACGTGGCCTCTAGACCAATGCGTTGGGGGAACACGAGGTGAATATTAGGGGCGCAGCCGAGGCCGAGGTGGAGGAGGGCCTAGGAGAGGTTGAGTCAACTGATTTGTTACAATTCTAGAGGCCCAGGACACTATGCAAGGGACTGTTCGAATCCAACAGGATTGTCATGCCACTATTGTACTCAGTTTGACCATGTGACTAAGGATTGCCCAATATTGTTGGCTAAGATTCGCGAAAAGGGGGCACAACCTCCATAGCCAATGCAGAACCTCTAGATGATGAGGGTTGAGCCTCACGAGGAAGACCCTAAGGTAAACATTATGCTGCAGAGCAGAACCACGACTAGGGAGGATAAAGGGAAGCAGCCTACAGAAGGTGTATGGGTCCGTAAAGCACCAAAGAAGGAGACTGAGTTTGATTTGGAGCGTGCAAAATAAACATTTATGAAAGTGAAGAAAAGCTTCGCTAAGGCCTCTACCTCCAGAAGTCAGGAGAAACCAGTTGAAGAAATGGACCCGTCCATGCTTACCATGTTAGTGGAGACCTCCATGAAGCTGCTCCGTGACAGTAAGGCTACGAAAGGGCCTGCAGGAATTGATCAATCGATGCGCTGGTAAGGATAGCACTACTAGTGAACCACGCATGGTAAGGAAGCTTGGAAAACACAAGTGTTGGATTATTAGGGCCTAACCCAGGTTCAGAGTTGATTTAGCCAAAAAAATCCCAGTACTACTGGCCCTTTAGGTAATAGTCTGTGGAGCGCAGACTAAGGTCTCACTCGAAGTAGTATGGGAGGGTGCTAGAACTAGGTTTCCGCAACCTGGAGATGTTTGATGAGTTCAAGTGGTCTACGATTTGACCCTGCACATAAGTTTCTTCGTGCACTTTCCTGTACCTTGCAACTTGAGATGTTGCCTTCGTGCAACCCTACTCAGGGGCTTAACGCTGCACTTCTGCATTATTAACCAAGACATTTTTTTGGTATTCCAATGTTAGTTGATTATCTTCACCTACTTGCATGCTTTAAGTTATACTTAACAACATAAACCATTCATATAGGAGCGCGCAGTAAATAAACAAAATATTTGCAAATTATATTAACTCATGAATAGATACACAAAATTATGATAAAAATTATCTTTATTAATTCCTTCCTTGGTTACAGACTTGACTCCACCCTACGCACTTAGCTGTATGGGTCTGCACACCCAACTACAGACTACTAGGCCTCTGCTCACTCAGCTACAGAGCCTTCTCCTACTCTATGACCCAAATACACACTTTACACTTGTGACTCAATCACTTAGACTAGTTATTCTTCTCTACCCTTATCTCTTATTATCTTCTACACTTGGAGCCTCACTCTATTTATACAATCCAATGGTCCGTGGACCATGGGTAGGTCTATCCAGCCAACATTACACTACAAAAATAGGGTGAACAACCCTGTGACTCTATTATACTTTTGCACTCTGCACCCACAATTCGTGGAGATTTACAGCAAGATTAGGTCAAAACTTGGGCTTTGAGCCCCAAAACATGTCTTGGGGGGATTGCATGCCCAATAGGTCCCCAACAAAAACATCATGACTCACCCTCAATTCACTCTATTGGCGTGGTGATCTTTGCACGGAATCTCTCCAACTATTCTCAAACTGCATGGAGGTCAATAGCACAGTGAGCTACTTCTTGTTGAACTTGCTACATGCATTGTTCGAAGACCTCTGTGTCTGGGGTGCTTCTCTACATCAATGTGTGCATCCCCTGTTTGTTCGCGAGCTTGCCTTCAATTTTTGTTGTGATGGTGAAGGCCTCATTAATTGAAGTTTGGACGCACACTTTTAGAACTGCCTCCTTATGTCGTGATGCGTCCACCTGCTCCTTCAATGCTTTAGCCTGCTGCCTCCTTGCAAGTTTCTAGGTGAGGACCACTGTCTACATAGTTCCTTAGACACTATCATACCACTATTGGGGTTCTCACACCTTTGTCTCTAAGCACTAGATGTTGGGGTCCTCCTGTAGAGGTTTGAGGACCTCAAGTGATTCTTCCAACATGTTGGTGCAGTCTCTCACTACACCTCCAATTTACTCCAATCCCACTGTGATAGCACTAGCGTGTTGTTCTTTGACTTTCAGGGGATTGGATGGTTGGGCCTTTAATCACAGCTCGATGATATGAAGATTCAGCTCTAGCTAAACCTTTGTTATTTCTTCCTTGGCCTTGCAGACTCCTACTGCTAACCTATGGATCCGCACCTCTGTTGGTAGATCTGCTGGGATGGCCAGCTCCGGGACGCTTCAGCAGTGTCGCCTATCACCTACACTAGCTATTGGTTTTGAGACACCAATTCATTGTGCTGCAAGCTAAGTTGTTCCATGTTTATCTTCTGCTCACTAAGGACTTGGAGCATGTAGCTCTCCCTAGAGTGCAGCTCTGCCATTATCCCATCCTGCAATAGATATAATGTCTCACATGGAAGGGCAACTAGATTAACCCTGAGACCTTTTGTCGTGCTAACCGAAAGCCTGTCATCCTCATTTCATGTCACTAGAGCCCCTTCAGGCAACACGATTGTGTTTGTCATCCCCACACGTAACATCTGCTCTGCTGCCGTGGATCCAACTGCGAGGTTGGTTGAAAGGGTACTAACTTGAGGGGGGCGCACCTGTAAGTCCTGCAACTGTTCTCTGAGGGCCCCCAACACAGTCTGGTGCTTCTTCATGAAGTCCTGAAGAGTCTCATTTGTGACATCGCGCACCGTCTCGCCGATGTCATGTAGATCACCGTCAGTTAGGGTGATCGGGTCAATGGACAATATCGAGGCCTTGACCTTCTTCCTCGATCTTGCTCGTTCTGCCAGGTGTTGGCACTTCAACTATGTGGACGCGATCCATGGGTCCATGCCTCCTTCATCTGTTTCTGCTTCCTCTATTGCCTTCCATTGCGAAGGCATTTCTTGGCCCTCGTCCACCTTCGTGACTGCTTCTTGTGTTGCTACTATTGTCGTGGCCTTTTCTTGCTCGGCTGCTTTCTGTGCTGCTTCTAGCACTTCCTTCCAACTGCCTAGAGCACTAAGACTATCCTTCCCCTAGCTAGTCAGGTGGCTGCACCACCCATGTGGAGTTCCATTCTGTCCTCTATCATGGTTCTTGGAGAATCCCCACCTTTTATTGTTGTGGTCGGCATCGCGCACTTCATCAATTGCAAAGCGCTACCCTAGTCACTATGCTTAGCAATATGCGGTCCAAGCCAAGGCACCAAGCTAATTAATTCACAACGATAATTCTCAAACTTGTCAGCATGATCGTAGGCACCTTGCCTTACCATCCTAGTTCTTTCGGCGAGAAAATATTCCTTGATCCTATCCTCCAACTTGTTAACTTCCACGTCCATCAAAGCAGTTCTCTTCCTTAACTATACCCTTTGTTCTTCAAGTTTATTGAGTCTAAGGTTTCCCAATTGGATTTCTTCCTCAAGTCCCATACATTCTATTTCTTGCATTTGTGTGATCCCTCCTTTCTGAGCTTCACAAACCATTGTATCTATAGGTGCTACTATGTGAAGACTAGGCTTTGCATGCTCCATAGGGATTACAATATTTTCTTCATATTTCAGCTTTGGAAGTGCCTTCATGGTCAGGGTTTTGTACATGGTCCTATAAGCACATAGAACCACTGGTACGCACAGGTCCCAGTCAATTCGCTTCACATGGTGGATGGCGTTCAGTGCTTCACATACTTTGTCAAAGGCTTCCACACAGATAAACTTATGCACGCTCAGTCTTATCGTACTTCCTTTTTGTCATTTGTGCCCTCGTCGTGCCCATTCTTGCTTGTTGGTTGTGTTTCCTATTGCGAGGATGTTGTGTGCTCGTGCAGGTTGCGCATCATATGTCTGTACCCATCTGGAAAGGTGGGCGTGCGGGCAGTTTCATCTGTCATGCTCAACCTTTATCCACATCTGAGGCTTCCCAAATCATAGGCACATCATCCTTCTGCATTCTCGCCAGTCCTCAAAATTCTGCTGGTGTGTACCCCACCACCTTCTGGGCATAGCACGCAATACCCATCTCAAAGCATGGAACCACTATTGTTCTGGCACTTCTTTTTTGAATTTGTTCAGAAATCATCCACCTCGCTCAAACCGTCATACAGAGGCAGATCTCTTACCTCTGTTTTCACGCAGTGCAACAACCTTGTCATCATGTTGCATTTAAGCGTGGTTACCTCGTGTAACCAGTTCTTCCATCATTCTATCTCTTCGTCCAAATTTGAGGTGCAAGATCTTTCGCGCTCCCATGAAATCCTACCATCTGTTGTTGGATTCACCCAGTCCTGCTCCCACGCGGTTATCTTGTAGATACATTCTAGATCGTCATTGCTCTCGTAGTCATGCATTGGCTCTGTGTAGCGCGATCCTTCCGCAGGGTCTAAAGGTACCACTACGAGCAGTGACTTTTCCTCAAAAATCATCTTGCACTTCTTTAGATTTATCACTCCATTCATGTCAGTGGCCCAATCTATTCCTAGTAATGAGGGACAGGGTTTTCTATCATCAACAATCTCTATCACTCAAAATATGCAAGCGCACTTGCACCTTCTATGTCCACCGTTATTCCCTGCAACCTTCCCATAGGTAGGATCTTTTGCTGGTTCACCATTCGCAATTGAATAGAAAACCACTGTAGCATAGGCCTGCCCATGCGCTCCCATGTATGCTTTGGCAGGCCTTTTGCATTCAATCCTAGATCCAAAATCACTTGATCCATTTCATATTCCCTAATCTGCATGGTCAATCTCATCTCTCTTCCTGTTCACGTTGTGTGGTTCTCGAGCTTCCGGACTATGCCCAATTCTCCTGGCGTGGTCCCAACACATTTAGTTATGAGTTCTTGTAGCTCCTTCATAGCCTTGTTGTCACATAGCAGCTTCATGCATGTCTCTGAAAAGGTAATGAGCATTGATGAGTCCATTTCTGGATCCAATTTGTCTTTACTTCCTGAAGTGGAGGCCTCCATGAAGCTCTTCTTAGCTTCCATGAATGTCTCCTTAGCACGCTCTAAATAAAATTTTGGTTCCATTGTTGGAGCCTTGCAAACCCAATAAATTTCTTCGAACTGCTTGCCCTTGTCATCCCCCACCATAATGCCACTTCAAAGCACAATTTTTACAATTGGGTCTTCCTCGCGCGGCTCAAACCTCATCATTTTCAGGTTCTGAGTCGGGGGAGGTTGGAGGGTTCCCTTATCACGCAGCCTTGCTATCAGTGTGGGACAGTCCTCTGTCTAATGACCGAACTAGGTACAATATAAGCATGATGGTCTCATTGAATTTGTACAACTGTAGGCCAATGCCCCGGTCCTTCGCAACTATAATATATCAGTTGTCTGCGACCTCTTCCTAGTCCTATTCCACCTCGACCTTGTTTGTGCCCATAAACTCTAGTGTGCACCATCCCTGCATTTTTATCGAGGGCCCATGTTTCAGTTTAAACTTTGTAGGTACGAGTCCAATCCATCATCAGTTATTAGGTTCTACAGGTGTGCTCATCATGGCTTACTGACCTGCAAAAATTACAGAACAACTGCTGGGAACTCTGCGTATACTTCTGTACTAGATGGCATTTATCTATAGCATGCTTCCCTCCTATCTGACAAATTGCACACCATAATGCAGGTGTCATGCTCAATCCTTCTTGTGCCTCTGGTCTCAATGGCATTGGTCCTCCTCCCGCCAGGTAGTTCTTGGAAACTGGACAATGGTCCTTGTCATGTCCCTGGCCCTTGCACTTTACGCACCATACCTCCTTGTGCACTTTTGGGTGAGATTTCCCGTCTTGTTTCAAACTCTACATCTCAAGACACAAATTTTTCAACTGCATGTGGATCTATTGAACTCCCAGGTTAGGATCTTGTATCAATATCTCATGCAGTCTCATTGTGATCTCCAAGGCCTCGGCCTGAGTGGATATCTTTTGTTGTGACAATGCGTTCCTTATATGTGGCATTAGCGATGCTATAAACCATGTGCAGTGTTGCCCATCTGTGAAGGTCATATTAGCTTCATGAATCATACCCTTTAGTCTCTGGTATAGCTCCCAGGGGTCTCTCTTGGAAGCATCATGATTTCCTTAAATCCAGTAATCAACTGTGTCTCTGATTTTGGCTTGCTAAATTCCCTATTTAGCATAGCTTGGATATCCACGATCCTGGCATTTGGGTTGTCATTAGAATGCTTAATGTACCACATCAGCGCATGATCCTGCAAAGTGTTGACCAACGTTGCTTTCTTTACATTGTCACTCATGACTCCCTGCGCTTCCCATACAGCTTTTACCATGAACCAAAACTCGTCTGGATCTTCCTTCCCTATTCCTTTGAACATCGAAAATTTTATTGCGCTTTCCATATTGAACTGTGGTGGTAGCGGCGGTGGTGTGGGTGAAGACAGGGGTAAAGATGGTGAAACTAGCGGTGGTGTAGGTGGGAGTGGTATGCATGGAATTCGCTGCCTTATCAAACTGATCACACTCCTTGGTGAGACATTCGCGAGCTCTTCCTCGCTTTCCCGCGAAGGTGAAACCAAGGGGCTAGTTTCTAGTTCTGTGCTACCTTCGTTTCTATAGATCCTCCCACTTTGCGTAGCCCCAAACATCAATTTATTCACATAACCCACTTTTCACATAGTAGCATCTTAATCCAAGTGTTCAAATATTTAACGTACTTACCTCGTGGTTCTTTGAAGAAGCGTCGTTATGCCTCGCTATAGCTTTCTATAGTATCTACCATGAACTCTGTGATAAATCCTCCTTTGATTCAATCAAGCTAGTGATCCACAGCGTGCATGATCTTATCTTCCGATGCTTCTAGTCTGTGCACCAATTTTGGATTCCACACAATAAGTTTTTCAAGCCTACACCTTCCTTGACTGTCTACTAGCTTCGCAATCCACTCATACAACTAAGAGGGGAATGATGCAAAGAAAATTTCATGGATTTCTGTATATAAGTAGCAATCTAACCACTCTTCCTTTGATAATTGTGGATTCCTATTTTACTGCACCACAAACTCATGAATCTTTCTGTCCAACCACTCTTCACTTCCTTTCTTTATCAGATTCCAGTCATACGACATCAGAGATCTCTTATGCAGATTCTAGTTTTGGCAATAGAACCATTTGTTGGCTTATTGGGGCCTGACCCAGGTTCAGAGTTGATTTAGCGAAACAAATCCCAGTACTACTGGCCCTTTCGAAAATAATCTGCGGAGCACGAACTGAGATCTCACCTGAAGTAGTATGGGAGGGTGCTAGAACTAGGTTTCCACACCCTGGAGATGTCTGATGAGTTCAAGTGGTCGACAGTTCGACCCTACATGTAAGTTGCTTCACGCACTTTCCCGTACCTCGCAGCCTGAGATGATGCCTTTGCGTAGCCCTACTCAGCGGTCGAACGCTGCGCTTCTGCATTATTTCCCAAGAATTTATTGGTATTCCAATGTTATTTGATTATCTTAGCCTACTTGCATGCTTTAAGTTATACTTAACAACATAAACCATTCATACAGGAGCGCGTAGTAAATAGACAATATATTTGCAAATTATATTAACTCAAGAACAGATACACAAAATTATGATAAAACTTATCTTTATTAATTCCGTCCTCAGTTACAGACTCGACTCTGCCCTACTCACTCAGCTGCAGGGGTCTGCGCACTTAGCTGCGGACTACTAGGCCTCTACGCACTCAATTGTAGAGCCTTCTACTACTCTACGACCCAAAGACACACTTTACACTTGCAACTCAATCACTTAGACTTGTTATTCTTCTCTACCCTTATCTCTTATTATCTTTTACACTTGGAGCCTTGCTCTAATTATATAATCCCATGGTCCGTGGACCATGGGTAGGTCTATCCAGCCGACATTACACTACAAAACTAGGGTGGACAACTATGTGACTCTATTATACTTTCGCACTCCGTGCCCACAATTCGTGGGGATTTACAACAAGATTGGGTAAAAACTTGGGCTTTGAGCCCCAAAACATGTATTGGGGGGATTCCTTGCCCAACAACAAGGCAAGGATCAGGTGGGAGATGAGACTCTCTGTGTGGACCAAGTTATCCTAGATCTCGGGTCTGACACGAATTTTTTGCCAAAACAGAACTAGGAGAGAATGGAGATACCTGTGCTCTAGTGGTCCCTGATATAGTTAAGGATGGCGAATCAGTAGAAAATTATCCCAATGGGGATGCTGCAAGGGGTCACAGTTGACATTGAAGGTGCAAGCACGCTGGCAGATTTTGAGGTAGTAGAGATTGTGAATGATAGAAATCCCTACCCTTCACTCTTTGGAATCAATTGGGCCACTCATGTAAATGGGGTAATCAACCTAAAGAAGCGGAAGATGATATTTGAAAACAAGTTGTTCCATGTAGTGGTGCCACTAGATCTCGTGGAGGGACTGCACTATACAGAACCAGTCTGAGATTATGAAAGTGTTGGCCAGATAAGTCGTTCTTACGGACAAGACCGACCTCCCTAGTATCTAATGATATCTAGCGACAATCAAACCAAACAAATTCTATCTTTCTCTAAATATGCAATTTATAGATAAAGACAAACAAGTGTTTTAGGCCTACCTTGGGTCGAGTGCAAGTTTGTGGAAGCCACGCTCCGTTGATCCAAAGGAGCTCCCTTGTAAAGAATCTACAAACACAAACAAGCACACAAATTAAATAGCACCTAAAAAGCCAATATAATAAAGCATATTTATCATGATGATTAAGGAATTCATGAAACAAATCACATAAGACAATTTGTTGAGAAAAATGAATCTGATTGTATTAACTTTAATCAAAGAAGAACTTTACAACCTTGGTGCCTTGATGTTGTACAAGCTCCTCCCAGGGTCCAACAAGAATCTCCTCTACTTTGACAAGTTTCACTCTCTTCCCAATGAAGCCAAAAGGTATGTAATCTCTCCTCTCAAGCTTAACTAGGAAGTCTCAATTCCAACAGCATTTACCCTAAAAAATGTTCAGATTCTAACGTCCCTAGCAACCAGCCCAATGCCTTAATTTATAGTGTAATGGAGGGAAGTTACTAGGTCCACCTTCAAAGGGATAAAGCCCTCCTTCAAAGGGATAAGGTCCTCTCATCAAGGGATTAGCTCCTTTAGTTTTGGGATGCATGAACCACCTAAGAGCAAACCATCCACGTCAAGATTCCTTCTAGAATCATCTAGAATTAACCCAAAGTGAGCTTTTAAGAATAAACTTGCGCCTTTTTGACTTTCACAGGGGTCTGCACCCACTCTTTTAGAGACAGAGCGGGCAGGTCCATAGGTAACATGACCATGGGGTGCGGGACCGCAGGTAACAGTAAGAGAAAGTGCAGAACCAGAGCTTTATTGATTTTTAAGGACTTTCTCTCATTTTTAAAGCTTGAAATGAAGAGCTGAGGTTTGAGACTTGCTAAGGAGGACAGTATGAATGATGATAGACCCATACTGACTGCAAATAGTCATGGTGACAATATTTTGTGTAACAAATTGTCCCCTAAAGTGTGAAGTCTGTAGTAGATGAGGATTTCATTTATCATCTAAGAAGAGTGAAGTACTTTATCATTTCGAGGATCATCTTGTGGAGAGCCCGGTTGGAACCTGTATAAACATTCAATACAAAATATATATATGAGATCATATCATCGATGAGTTTGGCATTCCCATACTTAGAT
This sequence comes from Pinus tabuliformis, assembly GCA_031772625.1. Taxonomy (NCBI): domain Eukaryota; kingdom Viridiplantae; phylum Streptophyta; class Pinopsida; order Pinales; family Pinaceae; genus Pinus; species Pinus tabuliformis. The sequence goes on along the minus strand of CM062820.1, from coordinate 627,354,202 downwards.
CAAAACTGACTAGAAAACTAACTACTGCTCTGATATAGGAATGATCTTGTAATACATCACAAGTGTAGACACATGTAGACACAGTATGGATGCAGCCATCTACTTATGAATAGTCCACTGTATAATGAATACAAAATCCCTCGCAGCCTGGATGGTGGAAACTAGATCCAGGGTCTTGGTTTCTACTTCCCGAAATAGTACGATTCTATCCATGTGAATGAATGTGTCGAAGTCGAACATGGTAGAAACCACTTGATTACCAGTCAATGATGTAAACTATTAACAAGTGTGAGAGAAACCACCAGTAATGTCAATGGCTCTCGAAGTACTCAATACAATCCATGAGATGTGAATAGATGTGTTGATGTCGAACATGTCATGGAATCATTTGATCGAAGGTCAATGATGCAACCTATCATCGAAGGCGAGAAACCTGCTATTGAGTCATGCAAATCCCAAGGTACTGAAGATTTCTAGATCATATTTCTAGATAATGAGCTGAAATCGATAGAAAGCGATCCGTCGTAGGCAAGCCCACAACACGAAATCATAGATCAAGTTTGAAGAAATATAGTTGCAAGGACTGACTCAGGGATGGTCAATGATGGATGACAGATATTTTACAGATGAATGGTTTATTTGCATTGACCTCTTGAACACATAACGACACAGCAGATGGTTTGGTGACAATTGACCCAAAGTTAATACCCACAAATCGGCTGAAGACTTTCAATATGGTTTGATCAACTGTTAGGAAAAGAATTTCCCAACCCAGGTGAATAAAAAGTGTCGTGTTCAATAGTGGTTAAATGTTTTCTTAGACACAAAGTATGACAAACAGGCTCATTTTTCTCTCTTTTCCCCCACCATTTCTGGCAAGTACCTCTTTATTTTTTAACAAGCTTAAGGAGGATAACATTTTCCTGATTATAAGCTCATCCTTCGGATGAGTCCAACTTAGTTTAAATTCGAACCGTAAGAAGGAGTGGTCCGTTCCTGTTTGTAATTGAACATGTCCTTTACTGTTAAATTTTAACGAGTCTAGTATAGGAGAAACTCGGCGTTTTTCAATTTTAGGGAGTCTGAAAAAACTTAAGAAAACTCCATGGTTGTCCTTTTTCATAAATTTGCGTCTCCCAAGCCTGAAAAAATATAAAATAATACTTGAGAGAACCGCTTGATCATTATGACCAAGGAGTACTTTTCATAATTAGTGCCTCTCATCCGAAAAAGTAAAAAAGCGATTAATGACACATCGTTTTATAACCAATATCGAATTTGAAACGATAAAAATCCAACAATCTTTTCATGTTTTTACAGTCAGAAAAGGGCTGTAAGTGGACCGTCTTTTTAGTTCCGTTTTAACAAGCTTAAAAAAGAAAAACTCAGCAATATTTTCATATTTTAGGAGTCAGAAAAGAGCTTAAAGGCGACTCTAATGTTTTTCGTCAAAAATGACCAATTTTGCCTGAAAAATCCATTATCCTACACAAAAACTCAAACATTACTCATACCTGTTTAAAATGGATAAAAATGCTTCAAAATTTACCTCTTTAAAGTGAAAAATAAACAAATTAAAAACTCATTTATTAAAAAAAACTTATAAAAAGGGCTTTTGTAAATTCATTTTTACCGTTTGACTTCAGAGTGAGAAAAGAGAGCTTTTGGTTAGAAACTTCCCGTGAAGATTGAGGAAAATCTGTCCATTGGAATCGAATGCCGTCTCCACCGGGTAATCCACATCATCTTACTCTTTCATTTCATCTGTTTGAAATTTGTTTTTATGGCTTTATTTTTGTTTTTTAGGAAATTTCTAGGTTAAAAACCCGCGTGCGGGGGTCTGCACACATAGCATAGGAAGCCTGCGGACCCCGACTTTTTCGTAAAAGGAAAATAGTCAGGGGTCCGCACCTATCATGAAGGCAGAGTGCGGACCTACGCACTGTCTTTAACAGAGAGGGTGCGGTCCCCGCAACATAGGTTTCAAACTTAAATTTTTCAAATTCCACCCAAAAATTTTGATTTTAAATATTCTAATCCGCCCTTTCATTGAATGTAGGGTATACATCATGCTTGATTAGCGGGAACGGGAGCATGAGGATGTGGATCTTGCCGTAATTAATCATCAACCTTCAATTGATGCATTGAAGGCATGCGGTTTATACAAATTCTGGGCCATACCTAGCATGAGGGCCCAGGTGGACTTTTTGCAGTGGCTGGTAGACAGGTGGAATATACAGGACTAGTGTTTCTTCATAGGGGCCACCAGCTCGAAATGGAGCCAGAAGACATTTACTTTTTGACTGGTTTGCCTAAGAGAGGTGAACATTTGACTCTATTCGGGACTAGGCCAGGTGGCCAGTCTGTCGATAGCCTTCGACTAGAGTTTTGCAACAACCAAACTAGAGACAAAGGGATTGATATCAAAACCATATCCCGTCCTGAGCTCAAAGTGATTGCGTTTACTATTACCAGGCTCTGCGGAAGTGCAACACTACATATAGCCACTGGATCCCAAATGCAGATGGCAGTAGACTACTTTCAAGGCACCATCTTCAACTGGTGCGAGGCTGTGTTGGCTAATATAAAAGGCCAACTGACTAGAGCAAAGAACGGACAACTGAAGACCTTTGGATATGGTGCTTTAATTGTGAGCTTTGGTCTAGAGAGGGTCCCAATGTTGGTCCCACAGCATCTTACCATTGGAGTTGGACTTCCCCGAGATCCCAAACTGATGCGTTGGGTTGCAATTATCACCTGTCATCCTGAGGAGGGAAAAAAAGTCGTTCAATTTACTCCTGAGTATTTTCATTGGTTGGAGAACCAAGTATTTGCTATTCAGGATTTTCCTTATGCTGGGGTAGATTATCGTGGTGATCCAGACATGGCTCTTCCACGAGGAGAGCAATGGGATGACTCGGGTAAAATCATTTTCAACATTTTCTAACCTATTTTTTTTTTAATCGTCCCAAAATTGATAGTAAAAGTTTCAAATGTAGATGTAGGTCCACGACAACCAGCTACTCTCCGCCCTATGAGAGGAAACAGCCAGCTGCAGCAGCACCAGCCCCACAGGACGAATCTACAGAGACTTTTGCCGAATTGGAGAGCCATCTAGAGTGTTTGACAACAGACATTCCAGAGACCAGCATAGATGACATTCCTCTTAGGCTACAACGCTATGTGATTGGGGTCCCAGGACCTTTCAGGAGATTCCTTTGTAGGGTGGCACGTACAGTGGTTTCTTATTGTGATCATCACCAGTGATAGGATGAGCACCTGTTGTAGACACATATGACATTTTTTGCTTTTTGTACTATCATTTTTGCCGATCACAAGGTGTTTTTCAACCTATGATCGAAGACGATGTATATTTGACACACTTCTATGCTATACTATATCACTATTACCAGCTTATCTTGTAAAACATATTATGGAATGTTTTTAAATTTACTTGTTTGATTATTGCAAATGTCTACTTAACATTCGAGAAGCAATTGCATCTGTTAATGTATTTAAATATCTTGGAATATGCTGATATTCAATATAGTCAAATTCACATTCCAAGAGATGAACTCTAAAAAATAATATCAATAACACTGTATTTCTAATGGCATACACTCTATTAAGTTGTAATACAACGAGTTAAGAATCTAACCTCACAATCAAACTCTGAATCCAAAATGAGATGGATTCATATAATAACTCAATCACTGCACTATACTCTGCAATGTTGTTCGTTGTTTGACCGAGGCTTACCCCATGCATAGATACCAACTTGTCAGAGGGCGAATATATGACCCAAGCTGTAGAAGAAATGTTCCATGTATTACGACAAGCACCATCAGCAAAACCAATGTATGTTTGGAGAGACGTTGACATCTGCAATATCAAGAGTAAAATCAAGATAAGCAGGAATAACGACAAAAAGCACTCTCTAAGCTAACCACACTTTTTAATCTAAAACACACCAGCTAGAAAGAAAACTATCCTAACTAAAAATCTCCACACCTAGATTTAAGCATAATATCTCTTCAGGTAAAGGCCATTTATGGGTTTACCTAAAGAGACCCTATGAAAGTCTACCAATTCATAGGCCCCTTTTGCCAACTTTCTCTTAACAACATAAGGACCATGCCACATGGGTACAAATTTTCCAGTGCCTAATTTATCATTTGCTTGATCGTACAATAAGACTAGGTCTCCTTCCGAAAAATTACGAGGGGTAACATTTCGATCATACTGAGCTTTAATACGTTTGGCATGAGCTTTGATTGCTAGTGTAGCATCACGTCGGTTCTCATCTAGCTGAGCCAAGTAAAACAAATGTTTTTCCTCTTCGGAAGTGGCTGGAAGTAATTCTATGGCCATTTACAATGACGGGATTTCGCATTCAATGGGTAACACAGCTTCCAAACCATAAACTAGTTGGAAAGGAGTGAAACCAGTTGATGTTTTTACTGAAGTTCGATACGCCCAAAGCACTGAAAATAGCATGTTATGCCAATTCGACCTATGAATCCCAATGATTCGTCAGATCATGATGACTAGAACTTTGTTGATGGCTTCAACCAGACCATTGGCCTGTGGATAATATGGAGTTGAACTATTGTGACGCAAGCCAAGTTGGTCTGTAAGTTCAGTCATCATAATATTTCGAAAATGACACCCATGATCAGTGATAATCACTTGTGGAACACCAAACCTAGCAATTATATGATTGAATACGAAAATCGCAACATTTTTGCCGTCTGCCTCAAATGTAGGCATCACCTCGGCCCACTTGGTAAAATAATCTACCGCAAGGATGATATACGCATGCCCCCCGGCCGAGTGAGGGTTATTGTAATAAAATCGATACCCCATTTTTCAAAAGGACCAACAACAATTATAGGGTGGAGAGGAGCAGGTGGAGCGCGCATCTTTCGATAAAAAATTTGGCAGTTGTGGAATTTTCGGACCGCGTTAATACAGTCATTAAACAAAGATGGCTAGAAATAGCCATCGCGCAATATCTTTTGGGTTGTGGCAAACCCAGACATATGATTGCCACACGCTCCAGAGTGACAGTCATTTAGAACCCTTTCAGCTTCCTCATGAGTTAAACAACGTCAGAAAATAGAATCCACCCCATGACGATAAAGTGTATCTCCAATAATTTTGAATTGTTGGGACTGGAATCATATTTTTCGATGCTCTGATCTTGAAATTTCTAGCCGAAAGGATTGGGTTTAGAGATAAACGATGATATCTCCATACCATGGATGTAAAGTGCTGATTAGAAATAAGGATTCATCTGCAATGGGCTCCTCCGCCACAGTTTCAGTGTCAACACGCGGGAAGTCACACATCAACTCCGCAAAAACTAAAGATTTCTTTGACTTAGACTTTTCAAATTCCAAGTCGAACTCCTGCAGGATCACAAGCCATTTGGAGTACTTGCCCCCTAGCAATTGTTTGGTCAAAATATAGATCATAGGGTTGCAATCAGAAATTACTGTAGTTTTGCGTAGTAAAATGTAATGATGAAAACGTTGGACAGCTTGAACAGCTGCTAATGCCAATTTCTCCACATGTGAATATTTTAGCCCAGTTGGATTTAAAGTTTGACTAAGGTAATATATCACATGTTCACTACCAAATTCATCTTCCTAAACTAACACCATTCCGATGGTGGAATGTGAGGCGGCGAGATATAAGAAGTAGTCCTAGTTGTAGTTGGGAGGATGCAATAATGGTGCATGGGTCAACGCATGTTTTAGTGCATCAAAAGATTTGTCAGCTATCTCATCCCAAAAGAATGGAGTATTATGTTTCAACAACCGGGTAAAACCCTTTGTGATCTCAGCGTAGTTAGGAATGAATCGATGTAGAAAGTTTTCTTTCCCTTGCAAACTTTGGAGTTGGCGAAGACTCGAAGGAGGAGGTAATTTCACAATAGCTTCAACCTTCGAGGGATCGACGCGAATGTCGGCTTTCGAAACAACAAACCCCAGTAACCGACCTATTTCTATACAGAAAACACACTTGTGTGGATTCAACCTAATTCGATAATGCCTACACCTCATAAAAATTGCTCGTAAATGGATGAGATGATCGGCTCGATGTAATGAATGAGCAGGTAAATCATCGAGATAGGGTTGCACAATGTGCTTGATGTCATGAAACACGTAAGACATGGCTCTTTGAAAAGTTTCCCCGGTGTTCTTGAGCCCAAAAGGTAATTTGCAATAAGCAAATGTCCCCCATGGACAAATGAAAGTCGTTTTTGGTTGATCAGCAGGTAGAATATTTATTTGATTGTATCCGGAAAAACCATCCATGAAGGAGAATATTTCACTACCAGCACAATCATTAATGATTTGATCGATATAGGGAGTTGGATAATTGTCTTTTGGACGGGCTCGATTAATATCCCTATAATCAATACATATTCTTATTGTTCCTTGCTTTTTGTTAACAGGAAAAATATTCGATACCCAATCCATTAACGGAATTGGATAAATGAAACCTGCTTTAAGTAATTTTTCAACTTCTGCTTTTATAGCAACAACTTTTCATAGGTGGATCTGATGCAAATGTTGCCGGACGGGTTTAGCATCCGGGTAAGTTTTGATTTCATGAACAACAATTTTTGGGTCAATTCTTGGAATTTCCTCATATGACCAGGCAAACACGTCACGGAAATCTTGAAATAGGGCCTTATATGTTTGAATTTCATCTTTCGTATAAGAGGCACCTATATGAATGTTTTCAACAATTCCAGGCTTAACCGAAATGTCAATAGGAATAGTTCGAGAAAGGTTTCCCAAATTTAACTTAGAATCAGGATTTTTCATTGGATTTTGAGGTTCCTTGACATAATCAGTTGTGAAAATAGATGAAAAACCATTTTCAAAGCGGTCAATCTCAGGTAAAAACGAAGATCTATGATGAATATCTTCCCATGGTAAACCATCAACACACAGGATTTCACGAATTTGCTCAACAGTGTGAACAAGTTCAGAAAACATTGTTGAATTTGAGTTTGATGTTGAAAGTGATTCTTCATAGACCACATTCATTAAGTTAATTTTGGTTGAAGAAGGGTCGGAAAACAACTGCACGGCCTGATACGCAATTTCATATGGACTCAAAGGCATAGCATCACCAAATGAATCTATCTTAGATTCGGAAGGTATGATCCAAGGATCATCATAAACAATAGTGTTTGACGAAATCATATGAATGGTTGCAGTAGAAGATGATGCGTTGATAGGAGGAAAAGGAAAAGTTCCTAGTGAACCAGAATCTTTAACTAGTCCTACTCCAACATCCTTATAAGGGATAGTTGTTTTGCCGACATGCTGAATACTTTCAGAAGAGGCTGGGTCAGATGAAAAGTAAGTTAGCTGGTCTATAGTTACGATCTTTCCATTATGAGGGAAATTTATAAGCCGAAGGACCGATGAAACAACAGTTGTCATAATGTAAGACCAACTACAACCCAAGAGAAGGTTGTAATCTAGAGGGGCATCAACCACCTCCACATCTAGATTAACAGTTTTGCCTTCAAACCCTATAGGTAAATCCTATAGAATGCCAAAAGGATGGAACCCACGGCCATCAAAGGCCTTTAGAATCATCGGGGATTGATTAAGTGTAGGAGAACCAAGCGATCTCCAACACTAGATCGACATAATACACGTTGAGGCTCCCTCATCAATCATGGTCCTATAACAAGGTCTATTTTTTACTAACACTGGAATCTGGAAAGCCATTTGATGAGGTAAGCGAGGTGTACTATTTTCTAGATCAAAAATTATAAGGTTCGAGTCCTGAATGTCAATAGCTCCTATAGCCGACAATAGTAATTTACGCTGTGTTGGACATGATTGCAGCACCTCCAAAGCCGACATTGCTGAAGGTGAAATAGCCAAATCTTCAACAATGTTATAGTTCTGAGCCATTCTCGCATGTGAATTGAAAGCTGACTTTCGAAGTATACCCTTGGCGGGCAGTTTGATTACTAAGTCTGGATTAGGTTTCTTGATCTGTAGTGGATCGGAACCGAGAGTTGAAGTTGATGGGTTCAAATTAGAAGATTCTACTTCCTTACCACCAACAGGACTTTTACTTCCATAATCTTGTGATCGTGTCACAATCCTAACATGGGACATCATCATTATGGGTTCTTCTGAGGCATTTGAGGAAGAACCTATCATCTTACTGTCTTAACTAGGAAAAGGATCCTTCAAAACAGCAGGCGTTTGGGAACCTTTGATGATTTTTTCAACCTCAGCACGATGAGGGCAGTCTCTTGTAAAATGCTCTTCATCAAAAATGAGACAAGGATAACAAGGTTTGTGTTTCTCATTAGTTGATTCCGTTTTTTCTGGTTTCTCTTTTGAATTTTTATCTGTTTTATTTTTCTTCTTCCCTTTCTTTTTATCGCCAGATTTTGATTTGGCTGTAGATGACTCTATAACATGAATATCGGCGGAAATTTCTGCGGAAGAATCTCCTGTCGGGGAATCTGGAAAAGTTATGATAGGAGAAGAATTCTTGGAATATTTCTTCTTACTTTTAGTGTTAATTGTACCAATCATACCATCAGTGGCATGAGACCCTGAAGGAGCTACAGTTATTTGATTTTTTTTAGGAAGGTCGGGGATTTTCTCGTGTAACGTACCTAACTGTGTATAAACTAAGTCAAGGGACTGAGCTTGAGCAATTACTTGCTCTTCAGTAATGACTCCTGCCTTAGCTACATCCTCAGTGATTTTTAGTAATAAGGATTTGGCAAACCATTCGGCTAAGATCTGATCCGGAATAAAAAATTTCACTAAATGTCGTCGACGTCTCCATTCATGAATGTGATCTACAATGTAAGTGGACATTGACTGTTTTAATTAAGTTAATAATTCTGTGCCATTGTCATATCTGACTGGCAACTGAAAATGAGTTAAAAACGAAGTAGCCAACTGACTAAAGTTATAAAAAGTGGCTCGCGGTAACTCAATGTACCACTTGGCCACAAGACCAATTAGAGTGCATTGAAAAAACCTTAAACAGATTAAATCATCTGAAATGGAGTTAGACGCACACCAGAGGTGATAAGTCATCACATGGTTCGACGGATCCTCTCCTGATTTGCCTTCAAACTTAGGAATATCACTGGGAAACTTATTCGGCATTGGCGGCCAAAACATAAGATAGTTAATTGGATCGTTCATAAGGCGCGACAAGTCAGGCAAGTCCAAAGTTGCAATGAATGGTAACTGACGATTAGGGTCCCTAAAACCCTGGGTCATGAGACCAGCCCCAGGAGGAGGATATCCAGGATAACTAGGAATTGGAATTACATTTGGGATATTATATCCTCCTGGAAAACCAAGATTAACCGGACTGTACTGGGGTTTTTGAGGTTTTTGATATGTATATCCAAGGTACGGTTGATACTGATAGGCTGGCTACTGCATAGAAGGACCGAATTGGTACTGTCCCTGGTACGGTTGATAAGTAAATTGAGGTTGACTTGTGACAACCTTACTTGGACCAGGTTGTCCTACAGGCATTTGAACCGAAGTCTGAATTGTGGATCCAAACTGAGGTAAAGATGCTTGAGGATTTGATACAGGAATAGTAGAAACCAGAGCTGTCGATACTCCAGAAGTAGGTGGGGTAGATTGAACGGATGTTGCAGTAGTTGCAACAGTCGTTTGAGGCAGAGTTCGAGGCGAACTAGGCCTAGTCTGAGAAACTACAGAAGGTGCAAAAGTTTGAATAGTAGACTGGATAGGTTGCTGGGGTGAACCAGAAACCAAAGGTTGTCCAGTTTGAGATAACAACTACACATTCGGTTGCAAGATCTGTTGAGATTAATATGGATCCCACACTAAGTTCATTCCGAGGTACGGACCCATAGCAGGTTGAGAATATTGAGGACCATAACCGGGTTGAGGGTAGGGTTGATAATTCAAAGGTACATTTCCAGCTCCTTGTACAAATGATTGACCGGAAGGTGGTTGGAAACCTTGGGTTGGGTACTGACCTTGAGGTTGATAACCTTGAGGCACGTACTGATACTGGGGTTGACCTTGAGGTACATATTGATACTGGGGTTGACCTTGAGGTACATACTGAGTTTGGGGTTGACCTTGAGGAATGTACTGTCCCGTAGGTATGTATTATCCTTGAGGTTGCCCCCCAGGCAATAATTGGGTACCTTGAGGTTGCCCCCCAAGCGATAATTAAGGACCTTGAGGCTGGCCCCCAGGTGGTAACTAGCCACCTTGAGGTTGCGGATTTGGAATGGTACTTGACATCATAAGAATATCTTCTACACTCAACAGCTTAGTTCCGTTATTACCAGTTAATAACCCTTGTTCAATAGGTTGAGGAGATGCTCCCGAAAAAGTACCAGTAAGTGACTGATACCTAGAGGGAACAGAAGGACCACCGTATAACTAGGGCAAAACTCCATGTGGGTCAGCTTATTTATGGCAGCTGATAATTTTATTGGATCCCTCTCATCGAGGGGTGTAGGATTGATCCAAAGATCATCCGATTTCGATAAGTATTTATGGAGATATGAATTTATTTTGTTTATATAATTATTATCAAGCCGACCAGCTCTTATGTAGGCTCTAGAAGCCCAAACGTCATGTCTATTCATCATCTACACATTAGTATAAATATAAGAGGATTTGATGTCATTGAGACACACTCTTCATGTGATCTCCTCTCCACGTTTGGGTTTTTGGAAAAGGAGAAACGTTGAGAGTATATGCTATTGTATAATGCCCTAGCTATAGTACAAACATGCCCTAGCCGCAGGTCATAAAGACAAGAAATACGCTGGTCTTTGAGACACTAATACACACAACAAGGAGCCATAATATGCTGTCAAGTGATTCCCTAACATGCTGTCTAAAAAAATCCCTTACGCATTCAAAGATGGAGACATTCATACGCAGTCTCGTAGACTCCTTATACACAGTGAAAGGCAGCCACAGTAATAAAGAGAAGGCTGCAGTCAATCCGTAGTCCCGCAGGTATAGATGGTAGCCACAGTAATGAAGAAAAGGCTGCAGTCAAGCCACAGTTAGCCACAGTGATAAAAGGAACAACGGCAGTCATAAGAGGAAGAGCAGCCACAACAAGCTGCAGTCAATGGAGGTTAAGGAGCCACAGATCAGTGGGCTATAGAGAGCCTAGGTATATGAAGCCATAGGGATAGAAGAGCCGCAGTCAGGTACATGGAACCACTGTAAAGACAAGTAGCCACAGTTATCTGCTGTCATGAAGAAGAACTGAAGTTACACGTAGTCAATAAAGACATTCATACGTAGCCATGGAAACATTTATATGCTAATCTTAACACTTGGCCTCCAAGTATAGTAGCCATAGTCATAAAGGCATCTCAATGCAATCAATGAAGCTATCTTACACGCTATCCTTGAAGACACTTATGCGTTGTTCTTTAAGGAATATTCTTACGCTAATCATGGAGACCTATATATAGTTCATGAAGAAAAAATATACGATGTTCATCATAAGGATATTCTAATGTAAATAGAGACATACACGTAGAAGTATGTAGCTGTAAATGGAAACATATATGCTGATATATATAGTCACCTATTCCGCTGTAAATGGTAACACCTTATACACAAGCAGAGGAAGGATTGCTGTAGGTAATAGCATGACAAATTAGGTCTGCTGGCAGCATGATGTATGAATGGACTGCATGATGTATAATGATGCATGATGACATGGAAAGCATCTTGATGAATGAGATAATGAACATGGGCAGCATGAAGTTGAATGAGAACATGGACATGATGGACAACAGCATAATGATAATACACATCTGCAAGGACAGCAGCATGATAAGATCATGAACATGAAGGGCAGCTTGATAAGATCATGGACATGGGAAGCATGATGATTATCATGATTAGTGCAGCATGATGCAGTATGTAGTGGTGCACCAAGAGGATCAGATGCAGCACGATGATAGGTGGAGTCACCTTGAGAATCAGTTGAAGCAGAATGTCTTCAACTGATCTCATCATTATAGGAGATGATCTATGCTTAGATCTAGAGAAATTCAAAGTGTTGACTTATGTTGTAAATGTACTCTCTCTCTCTCTCTCTTTCTCTGCTGAACTTTGAAGAACATAAAAGAAGAATTGATCAAGGGTTTCCCCACACATTGTGGGGTTTGTCCTTGGCTTGCGCCACATCCTGTGTCCTCTTGTCTTGGCTTGTCTTCTGCGTTTTATATTTATGTTCTATTTGCAGTTTATCGTAATGCTGATGTGATTGCTAACTGTGAAAATTTAAATAAATTTCTCTAGCATAGAACATACCAAAAATTAACATGGTATCAGAGCTGAGGTGAAGACAATGCCCAAGCAAGAGTGAAAGAGCAGTCACCAAAGATAGTTGGGACAAGACAGAAGGACCAATGGGTCCCTTATAATTCACCTAAGGTGAAGTCAAAGCAGAGAATGTTATGAGAATGGCGCAGCGGAAGATTTTGATGGTCCATCTTAAGATCACTCCATTGGGAAGTTCGGATCTAAGGGTGGAAGGAAAGGAGGATGCCTTGTTGAAATAAGTTCGGTCGTTATGCGAAGGAGTGTCCGAATGGCAGAGACACATCTCTTGATGAAGATAAAAATCATTCCTGGGACATCTTCAATGATCAAAAGAATGACTGGTAATGCAGGTCATCAAGGAAATGATCGACTCTTCCACAAAAGCAAGGAACCCCAAAATCTCTTTTATGTACCTGATCGAACCTGATTTCCATCTCGGAAATGGAAGTCAAAGGTTACAGGGTGGCGCTTATCGATGGAAAGGTACGTGTTTGAAAATAGATCTTTTAAAGATGTTTTTGAGTTCAGGGTTGTATCAAGTTGCAGGAAGTCCACTAGGGACCATGTCCATTGACTCAGCACCGAAGGTCTGTGAGTCAGATGGTGACTAGGATGCTGAATTCAAAAAGAAGCATGAAGGTACATGTATGAAATGTACCGCAGGAAAATATTATAAGGGGACCATTCCCCTCATGCAGCAGGTTCTCAAGTTTGGAACAACCCGAGGAGTTTGAGAATCATGATCAAGGAATCTCATGTATACAGGTGGAAGAAAGCCCTCTATGGCTTGAAGAAAAACACCTCGAGCATAGTATGAGAGGATTGATAGCTGTCTAATGCAGCTGAGATTCACTAGGAGTGAAACCGATCCAAAGCATTACTCGAAGGTTGTGGATGATAAACCTCTCATACCGGCACCTATGTCTGACAAGTGCAGACCCTCTCATTTATAGGAGACAGAGGGAGTTGGATTCTGAATGTGAGAAGATAAGCTACAAGCTTGTGACTGCCTCGAGGATCTTAACTTTCAGAAGTTATATGGTAATGATGTTGGACCAGATTTGGGAAATGCCTTTGAGTTTCATAAACTCATTCGCATTGATGTTCTTGGAGAACCTCCGTTCGAACATATGTGTTGTAGTTAGCATGGTGAGCTCATATTTGGTTGAGCCTCACTGAATTGGTACCAAGAATCTTCTGAGATATCTTCAGGGGCACAATCTCTCATGGATTGAGATACACTGAAGAAAATATGAAACCACATGATTATTCGAATGATGAGTGGGCAGGCAGTGTGGAGGATCACTAGAGCACTTTTCAGTGTTGGTTCTCTTTGGATTCTGCTTCGATGCAGGAAGCAGAAGTCGGTCACTATAAGCACCGCCAAGACTGAATACATGGCTACGAGTATGATCTTGTATGAAGCTGCATGGTTGCAGAATTTCTTAGCTGTTTTCGATTATTGAGGAATCATATATTCGACAATTGCTCCAGTGGACAAACATCAGATACTGCCTTATCTGGGATATGGAAAGTCGATGAGCAAGGAGGCTCCATCGCACTGAGATGATATACAGGTCGCTAAAGCCCCGGGGGAAAGATCAAATTTGTGATTTTCCCGAATGACTTGGAGTCATCAAGAGACATTTGTAAAAGGGTCCTGCATGTTGCATACAGTGAGCTCTGGGAGCTCTGTGGGGCTTACAGAATCTACTGGAGCAACATACGACCACAGGGTGACTCACCCTCCCCTGGTGCTGCGCACTGGAACAAGATGATTCGCTCTCTTGTGGGACAAGATGATTCGCTCTCTTGTGGAACAGGATGATTTGCTCTCCTGTGTAGCAAGATTGATGTGTTCTCCTGTGAGGCCTGGATTGATGTGTTCTCCATGGCGGCCTGGATTGATGTGTTCTCCATGGCGATTGTAGCAGGATTGATGTGTTCTCATGTGAGCACAGGATTGATTAAGTTCTCCTGTTGAGGCATCCTACCCATGCAGTCTGTGACTAATGGGAAGTACCTCTCATCTGATCAATGAGCAGGGAAATGAAGTTAGGGACCACAGTAGTACCGATGGACGCATCGTTGTATCTACCGTACTCCCTACGCTAGGATGTCCTCCATTGATCTGGGATCAATAGTACTGGTCTGGGACCAGTGGTAGGAGTTGTACATACTATGACGCTGACTTCGGGTCGGCTGAGACTGGTCTGGGACCAGTGGTACATACTCTGAGACTGACTTCGTGTCAGTGCAGGACTGGTCTAGAACCAGTGAGAGTGGTACATACTATGATGATGACTTTGGGTCAGTTGAGACTCGTCTGGGACCAGTGGTACGCACTCTGAATCTGACTTCGGGTCAGTGGAGAATGGTATGAGACATTCTCGATCAATTCTTCTTCTTCATAGTTCAGCAGAGCCAGCAGAGTAGAGCTAGCAGAACCAGCAGCGCTGAGCAGAGCTGAGAAGAGCAGAGCAGAGCAGAGCCAGCAGAGCAGAGCTAGCAAAGCCAGCAGAGCTGTGTAGAGTAGAGCAGAGCCAGTAGAGCTGAGAAAAGATGGGCAGAGCAGTGCAGGGCACTGATGGCAGAGATAGTACAGTCAAACATATGGATCAACAAATGGAGTTCCCCCTAGTTGAGAGGGAGTGTTAAATTGGAAACTAGGGAAAAACTCCATGTGGGTCAGCTTTTTATGGCAGCTGATAATTTTATTGGATCCCTCTCATCGAGAGGTGTAGGATTGATCCAAAGATCATACGATTCTGATAAGTATTTATGGAGATATGAATTTATTTTGTTTATATAATTATTATCAAGCCGACCAGCTCTTATGTAGGCTCTAGAAGCCCAAACGTCATGTATATTCATCATCTACACATTAGTATTAATATAAGAGGATTTGATGTCATTGAGACACACTCTTCATGTGATCTCCTCTCCACGTCTGGGTTTTTGGAAAAGGAGAAACATTGAGAATATATGCTAGTGTATAATGCCCTAGCTATAGTACAAACATGCCCTAGCCGCAGGTCATAAAGACAGGACATACGCTGGTCTTTGAGATACTAATACACACAACAAGGAGCCATAATTTGTTGTCAAGTGATTCCCTAACATGCTGTCTAAAAAAATCCCTTACGCATTCAAAGATGGAGACATTCATACGCAGTCTCGTAGACTCCTTATACACAGTGAAAGGCAGCCACAGTAATAAAGAGAAGGCTGCAGTCAATCCGTAGTCCCGCAGGTATAGATGGTAGCCACAGTAATGAAGAAAAGGCCGCAGTCAAGCCACAGTCAGCCACAGTGATAAAAGGAACAGCCGCAGTCATAAGAGGAAGAGCAGCCGCAGCAAGCCGCAGTCAATGGAGGTTAAGGAGCCACAGATCAGTGGGCTATGGAGAGCCTAGGTATATGAAGCCACAGGGATAGAAGAGCTGCAGTCAGGTACATGGAACCACTGTAAAGACAAGTAGCCACAGTTATCTGCTGTCATGAAGAAGAACTGAAGTTACACGCAGTCAATAAAGACATTCATACGCAACCATGGAAACATTTATATGCTAATCTTAACACTTGGCCTCCAAGTATAGTAGCCATAGTCACGAAGGCATCTCAATGCAATCAATGAAGCTATCTTACACGCTATCCTTGAAGACACTTATGCGCTGTTCTTTAAGGAATATTCTTACGCTAATCATGGAGACCTATATATAGTTCATGAAGAAAAAATATATGATGTTCATCATAAGGATATTCTAATGTAAATAGAGACATACATGTAGAAGTATGTAGCTGTAAATGGAAACATATATGCTGATATATATAGTCACCTATTCCGCTGTAAATGGTAACACCTTATACACAAGTAGAGGAAGGATTGTTGTAGGTAATAGCATGACAAATTAGGTCTGCTGGCAGCATGATGTATGAATGGACTACATGATGTATAATGATGCATGATGACATGGAAAGCATCTTGATGAATGAGATAATGAACATGGGCAGCATGAAGTTGAATGAGAACATGGACATGATGGACAACAGCATAATGATAATACACATCTGCAAGGACAGCAGCATGATAAAATCATGAACATGAAGGGCAGCTTGATAAGATCATGGACATGGGAAGCATGATGATTATCATGATTAGTGCAACATGATGCAGTATGCAGTGGTGCAGCAAGAGGATCAGATGCAACACGATGATAGGTGGAGTCACCTTGAGAATCAGTTGAAGCAGAATGTCTTCAACTGATATCATCATTATAGGAGATGATCTATGCTTAGATCTAGAGAAAGTCAAAGTCTTGACTTATGTTGTAAATGTACTCTCTCTCTCTCTCTCTCTCTTTCTCTGCTGAACTTTGAAGAACATAAAAGAAGAATTGATCAAGGGCTTCCCCACACATTGTGGGGTTTGTCCCTGGCTTGTGCCACATCCTGTGTCCTCTTGTCTTGGCTTGTCTTCTGCATTTTATATTTATGTTCTATCTGCAGTTTATCGTAATGTTGATGTGATTGTTAACTGTGAAAATTTAAATAAATTGCTCTAGCATAGAACATACTAAAAATTAACAAAAGGTTTCTGGAGATTGAGAAAACATGGACGACTGTCTTGACATATTTAACGGAGGATAATAACCTCTAGGTGTTGGATGAAAAGGAATGCGAGGTGGAGAAAATTTAGTCTCGGGTTTTCCAAGAAATTGGTCAATGAAAGATACCAAGCATCCCTCCTAGGTGACCTGTAAAAGATCGATTCACACTCCCTAAGTTCTATAGCTGGTTGATTTTCAAGGATAGGGATACCTTCTTCCGAAGTAACAAGTTCTTCAATAGCAATAAGTCCAGAAGGAAGATTTTGGGTAATTACTCTTTCTACCCTGGGTGAACCAGGACCACTGGAAGTTGGAGAGGCAAATCTTGATGTTGGAGTAGCAGCAGGTTCAGTTTCAGGTTCAGATATTTCAGGTTCCTTAGCTAAATCACTAGTAGAAGAAAAACTACCAGTAACTTCGGAAAAAGAAACAGGCTCTAAAATATACTCTGGTGCTTGAACTTGGTAATCAGGATGTACAACCAAAGAAGACTCTCCTTCTTCAGTTGACCCAACTCTACTGTCACTAGGAGTTACAAGGGCTCAAAGCCCTTCAAGTTGGCTCGGTGAAAACTTAGGAGGTTGGCCCTGAAGTCTACGGGACTTCCTTGGTAATTCAGCCACGATTAAATATTTTAACTAATTCACACACAAACAAAGTAAAATCTCAATGAAAACCACCTAAAGTCTCTAAATAACGAAACAATTTTGAATCACACGCCTAAAGAATCTAGGAGATCAAACCGCACACAAATAACAACTTTCCATACCAAAAACACTAGTTGGTGATGAAATCCAGCACCGCAGAGTTCAATACAGAAATGGTGGTTGAAACAGTCACCTCTACAACCTACTTAATGAATAGACTGGCACAAGTTTTTCCACTAAACCATCTCGAGTGAAGAGAACCCCCCAGAAAATCCAAGTGACTCTAGCCGACGTCTGCTCTAGGTACAATGGGATCTTCCCTCCACCGTCACCTTAGGAAAGAATCCTATAGAATATGGTCACTATGGTTACCAACGGAAACAAATATACCTGGGGGAATAGTCTGTGATCCGATACACACGCAAGGGCAGAGTAGCAAGCTCAATCCCCTTGAAGTCTCCTTGACATAATCTAAGGTTTACCAACAAGTGACCCCAGGCTCCTCGACAATGGTTAATCCGAGGTTTACCGTTTTTAATACTTGTATATCTAGTATCGTTCCCAATGAGGAAGGATTGATTACCCCACTGGTTTGGACACGATCTCGTGCTTGACTCCTATAGGAGGAGCTTCCCAGAGGATAGATGTAACAATTGGAATTTATCTCCTACCGCAAGATACAACTACTTGTTTGTTTTACTATCTTGGAGAGTTAATTACTCCCTACTCCAAGATACTAGCCTAAGCTATGTTGGTGATAAAGAGCCCTAGAAATAAAAAGATTACTAGATAAATTTTACTTTAAGCGTTATTTTTATTGGTTTTTTCTTAAGTCAAAAGGTGCGGAGATGAAACTTATGGTGTGAAGACTTGACTCCAAATCACTAAAAATGCACTTAAGATGAAAAAAAATCCTTTTCTTCAAAGAATTTCTAGCTAAGAAAGAGTTGAGAATGCAAATGCTTGTAAAAACAAATCTTTCCATAACAATCAAATAAAAAGAACTTTTTGTCTTTTCCAATACACTCAAATACTACTAAAACAAACTTTTTCAAAAGAGATTTTTTTATTTTTATAAAACACTCAAAACTATTGAAAAATCTAATCTTAAGATCTATAAATTCTAAAAAACTATTTGAAGTAAAAGCTTACAAGATTTCTTTTCAAGGATGTTTTACTTAGTTATGAGCAAACTAAGGACTAATTTGTCCAGAATCACAAATCAGTCAAAAAACAACCAACTTTTGTTTTCTTTTCTAAAAATGAAATCCAAAACTTTCAACACAAGTCCTTTCGAAGTTCTGCAAAGAGAAAAACAATATGGATTCCTCAACAAAGGAAGATTTTGCAAAACGGTCAGACTCATAAGAAGCCCAGCAAAAGCCAAGGTGTTCTGAGGTTTCTAAGGCTTCTAAGCTCTGAATTACTACAAGACCAAAATGAAAATCAAGCCTGGCACACAAAACTTCTAGGAATTTCACCTAAAACCCTAATGCCAATGGAATTAACCTAAGAAAAGTTCCTGACAAGTCACATGCAGATCTGGGCAGAGGCTAAAAACACATAAACAAAACCTAAGCTGACTGAAAGGGAAAATTTTAAGTTTTTCAAAATTTTGACAGGGTCTGCAGGCCCCCAATTTACCCAGGTGCGGTACTGTTCTGTGTGTAAAGCAAAAGTTCGGGTATGTCCGCACTGTGTTACAAGCATAGGGTGCGGTCCTCTCCCAAAAGTACGAAAAATAAAAAATAATTCAAGATCTACTAAACCTACCCAATCCCACACACATCAAGCCAAAAACAGAAACAAAGATACAGTTTCTCAAGCCAAAGTAAAAGCAAAGGAAAAAATCAAAAATTCAAGTCCCTAGCGGAGTCGCCATTTTGTCGGCTGGATAAGTCGTTCTTACGGACAAGACCGACCTCCCTAGTATCTAATGATATCTAGCGACAATCAAACCAAACAAATTCTATCTTTCTCTAAATATGCAATTTATAGATAAAGGAAAACAAGTGTTTTAGGCCTACCTTGGGTCTAGTGCAAGTTTGTGGAAGCCATGCTCCATTGATCCAAATGAGCTCCCTTATAAAGAATCTGCAAACACAAACAAGCGCACAAACTAAATAGCACCTGAAAAGCCAATATAATAAAGCATATTTATCATGATGATCAAGGAATTCATGAAACAAATCACATAAGACAATTTGTTGAGAAAAATGAATATGATTGTATTAACTTTAATCAAAGAAGAACTTTACAACCTTGGTGCCTTGATGCTGTACAAGATCCTCCCAGGGTCCAGCAAGAATCTCGTCTACTTTGACAAGTTTCACTCTCTTCCCAATGAAGCCAAAAGGTATGTAATCTCTCCTCTCAAGCTTAACTAGGAAGTCTCAATTCCAACAGCATTTACCCTAAAAAATGTTCAGCTTCTAACCTCCCTAGCAACCAACCCAATACCTTAATTTATAGTGCAATGGAGGGAAGTTACTAGGTCCACCTTCAAAGGGATAAAGCCCTCCTTCAAAGGGATAAGCTCCTCTCATCAAGGGATTAGCTCCTTTAGTTTTGGGATGCATGAACCACCTAAGAGCGAACCATCCACGTCAATATTCCTTCTAGAATCATCTAGAATTAACCCAAAGTGAGTTTTTAAGAATAAACTTGTGCTTTTTTGACTTTGACAGGGGTCTGCACGCACTCCTTTAGAGACAGAGTGGGTAGGTTCGAAGGTAACATGACCATGGGGTGTGGGACCACAGGTAACAGTAAGAGAAAGTGCAGAACCAGAGCTTTATTGATTTTTAAGGACTTTCTCTCATTTTTAAAGCTTGACATGAAGAGCTGAGGTTTGAGACTTGCTAAGGAGGACAGTATGAATGATGATAGACCCATACTGACTACAAATAGTCATGGTGACAATATTTTGTGTAACAGAAAGCAATGATGATCTCGACCAGATTTACAAGGTAACGGTGTGAGACCAGGATTGGGTGAATCTGATAGTAGACGGACGAATTGCATGGGATCCCAAAATCTCCTCCACGTCAAATTTGGATGAAGAATTGGAGAATTGGCAGAACCGGTTGCATGAAGTATCGACGTTGCATTGTAATATGACCAAATCGTTGTGTTGTGTGTCATTCGAAGTCAGGAATTTGCCTCATTATGATGGGCTAACCATTGCTAATTTCTTTTTGGATGCATTTGAAAGAGAATTACTGGAGAGACATCACTTCCAGGCCTTGAACTGGGTAATGCACGTTATGCCTGCAATATGGTGGGGTACAAACAATGATATTTTTAGTGATTGGCGCGACTATAGGAGGATGATGAGAATACATTTTGGGCAGCCAAAAGTGCGGATGACAGGTAAATATGATGGACGAGATGACTTGCGTGATCACCTAGCTAATGGAATAAGGCTTATCATGTGGAGCTCCAGCCTAAATGGGTGCATCTGTTTTGTCATGCCCTAGGCATCATATGAATTAATTGGTACTTGGAAACTAAGCTCTACCATGGCACAAAAGAATTGGACATCATGTGCGAGGGGTTTTTAATGACGTTCAGCTTTGAGGATGGGTTTGACTGTATTGACACGGCGCTATAGGAGGTTAAATCAATGATCTTTAGGTTACCACAAGATCCTTTGGACCTGATCCAACCTGATTGGACTACCCAATTGAGTCATGCACTAGAATGCTATAACATGACCATTGAATAAGAAGACGAGGATCCCCAAAAAGTTAAATATTCTGGAAACTGAAGGCCACCGCAAGGTTGAAGTTTTGCAAATAGAGGATCCTGACATAACCATGCTGCTAAAAACTAGGAAGGTCAACATTGGTATAGAGGTGGAAGAAAAATTTACAAATATTTGGGGACTATTGGGATGATGCGACAGTAAACAAGGTCGCTAAGCTCCTTTGCAAATATCAGGATTTGTTCCCTACAAATTTTTCTGATCTAAAAGGGATAATAGGAGACCTGGGTGTCATGAAGATAACCCTGAAACTGGATTCAAATAATGTAAAACAAAGACCTTACCGCTTTAATCCTAAGTATAAGGAAAGGGTTCACGATGAGTTGGATAAGATGCTCACAATAGGAATTATTGAACGAGTAGATCTGATTGGGTAAGCCCAATAGTGGTTCAGGAAAAGAAAAAAAAAGAAGAAATAAGGATATGCATGGATCTCTGGAAGCTTAATGATGCTTGCATGCATAACCCCTTCCTAACCCGGTTCACTGATGAAGTCCTGGATAATGTACGCGGCCAAGAAGCATACTCTTTCACTGATGGGTTCTCTAGGTATCTCAAATCAAAATCGCGCCTGAAGATAGAAGAAAGATGACCTTTGTGACATAATGGGGATGTTTTCAGTATATTGTAATGCCCTTTGGGTTGAAGAATGAGCCAACAATCTATTCGCACATAGTCATTGCGGCATTCAAAGACTTCATTCATAAGTTCCTGGAGGTGTACTTTGACAATTGGACATTGTTTGGATTGGTCAAGTGTCATGTGGCAAGTTTGCTCTTAATGTGAGATACATGTCGAAGGTACTAGATCATGCTCATTCTGAAGAAGTGTCTATTTTGTGTCCCTTTTGGGATCCTTCCAGGGCATGTGGTGTGCAGACATGGATTGATGGTAGGCCCTGCAAAGATCGTAGTGATAATTAACTTGGAGGAACCAAGGAATGTGAAACAACTACACATGACCCTGGGGCATACTAGATAGTATAGGAAGTTCATCAAGTGTTATGCCCAAATCACCACGCCCAAGGAGAAGTTGTTGAAAAAGGATGCTACGTTCTATTGGAGTGATGAGTGTTAGAAGAGCTTGGACATGCTGAAAGAGAAAATGGTCATCTTGTCGATCCTAGTCTTTCTGGACTGGATGAAGGAATTTCAAGTGCACGTAGATGCCTCATGTATTGCACTAGGGGCCATGCTAACACAGATGAGTGAGGGGGAGTTGTACCATCCTATAGCTTTTGAGAGAAGGAAGATTTCCAAGGTTGAGAAGAACTATTCCACTACAGAGCGTGAAGGACTAGCCATGGTATGCACACTCCAAAAATTCAGACACTATTTGCTGGGTGGACATTTTAAGATGTATATGGATAATTCTGCGTTAAAATACCTGGTTAATAAGCCTATGTTGGGGGGGAAGATCTACAGGTGGCTGTTATTATTCTAGCAATATGATTTTGAATTTATTGTGAAGCTTGGACGATTGAACATGGGACCAGATCATCTTTCATGCATCGAAATGGGAGAGGAGCCCACTAATTTGGAGGAAGGACTGCCTAACGCATAGCTCTTTGTGGTATGCACCACCGATAGTCACTTTGAAGATATCATACAATTCCTGACAACTGGGACTGCTTGAGAGGGGTATATAAGCCAGCAGAAGAAGGAGTTAGTAGTGTGCGTAACAGACTTCTCCATCATTGCAGGCTATTTGTACAAAATGGGGTCTAGCGAAATATTGTGATGCTATGTACCTGATTTTGAGAAAAGGAGCATACTCGCAGAGGCTCATGTAGGAGTTGCAGGGGGACATTATGCAGGAAAAGCGACAACGCAGAAGGTTCTGCATGCTAGATTGTGGTTACCAACTCTGCATAAGGATGCGAAAGCATATTGTAGGGCTTGTGACACATGTCAAAGGACTAGAAGGCCATCACAAAGGGATGAACTTCTGTTGACACTGCAGGTGACCTTACAACTATTTGCAAAATGGGAAATTGACTTTGTGGGACCAATTCAACCTCCAGGAAAGAAAACAGGTGCGTGGTACATTATCACCATGATAGAGTACTTGACCAGATGGGCAAAGGCGCAGCCTGTGAAGGACTGTACCAGCGCGACAACAGTGAAGTTTCTTTTTGAATACGTATTAACGAGATTTAGCTGTCCAAAGATCTTGATGAGTGATCGTGGTACGCACTTCCTTAATGAAACAATTAACACGTTGACGAAAGAATTTTAGGTGTATCATCAGAAGAGCATGCCTTATCACCCATAGGCCAATGAGATGGTGGAATTATTCAATAAAATACTAGAGAATGCACTGACGAAGGTCAACAATGCTAAGAGAAGTGACTAGGATATGCACGTACCAGTGGTGCTATGGGCCTTTCAGACTTCTGTATGGTGTAGAAGCTATGATGCCAATAGAATACATTACACCTAGTCTACACATAGCAACACTCATAGAATGGCAGATCGCAAAGCCTTGGAAGAGAGGCTCGCATAGCTAGAAAAGCCTGAAGAGGACCAATTTTCTAGCTAGATTCCATAAACAAGTTCAAAAGGAGTGCGAAAAGGAATGGCATGATCAACACATTAAACTGCGCACCTTCCAGATAAATTATTTGGTTTTGTTGTACGACAATAAGTTTGATAAATTTCTAGGGAAATTTAGGATGCACTCACTGGGGCCCTATGTAATCAAAGAAGACCTTCCCAGGAAAGGCAAATGGTAGCCGATTGAATCCATACAATGGTGATCCAGCTAGATGACTATATGAGGGAAGCACAGTCTTAGCACTCTAGGTAGTTGAAAGGAGGTGCACGACTATAAACTACACTGCCCGGGTTGGGGAATTGCGCGATGAAGAAAAAAACATGAAATGAGGAGATGTCATAGGGACCACATGAGTGCATAGAAGGCTGCGCTACCTGGGATAAAACTGTGTAGGTCAACTAGAAAGTGACCGTTAAAGTCATTGTTCATGATTTGACGATGAAAAAACGGATTAAATGGAGCAGGGGTAGCATTTAAGACGAAATCTATGGGTGATATCCTTGAAAATCTACTACCAATCTAGCATTAATGAACCAATTTTGGGGGGAATGGTCCAATTTGAATTCAAAATGGTCTAAAAATTACATGTGGCTTCCCAACAAAGAACACTTGGCATTTTGAGCATTGAGTTGTTGAGCTCTTCGACGCGTATGAACCGTGAATTCTTTAAAGATCTGATAGCGAGTTTGGTGTTTGAGCAATTACCAAAGAAGACATAAGAATTGTTGGATAGCATCATGTTGAAACTGGCAGAAACCATAGATATTGGGGAAGTAGTGACAGTCGAAGGGGCTGTGCCAGAGGTTGCTATGGAAGTAGAGGGAACTGCTCTGGAGGTTGCAGAGATACCCAAGTCGCCATGGTCACCTATACCAAGGCCTAACCAGTCTCAGGAAGGCGTGAAAGGAAAGAAAGGAAAGCAAGCCATAACACCACCACTATGCGCATCACCTAGGAGAAACCCATCGAAGGACAAGCCCACCACTCATGAAAAGGGAAAAACCATTAACCTGGAACCATAGGAGGAATAAATTGGGGATATCCCAATGGACGATGAGGATCTTGGGATCGACACAGAGGATGTTGAAGTTGAGGGGTCTGACCCCATTACTAAATTGCATGAGTACATCCCTCTGCGTAGGGGCAAGGTCAACGTGCCTAAGGACATTAATGAGAGAAAGGTCACCTTGTACACATCCCTTCTGTTGGACAAGATTTCTTTTGAAGGACCACACTTGGCACACATTCCAATGTTGAAATTGGAGGATTGGGACTTAGCTAACACCAAGTGATTCCCTCACTTGGTGATAGACTAAATGATGCAACACGTCCTTCATAAGATCACCGGGGTGACCGCATTGGAACCATGGAAGTGGCTCAAAGGAGTGGATAAGGTAGGCCTGCTCAACCTGCTATGGGTGTCGCACTACAATCACACACCCATTACCTTGTTGGTAATCAAGCAACTATTGTGCTTGGTACATGATGGGTGTCTGTGGCTAGGGGAGCCAATACCCATCACTGATAGACTAATCCACAGAATCACAAGGCTGCCATATTCAGGGGAGAATTTGGCTATGATGTTTGGTGGGAAGGTGGGTGAGCTGGCCCTCATGGAGGCAATGAGGAAGAAGTTCGGATTAGTAAAGAAGCCACGCGGCTATATGATTACAAATATTTCTAACCCAGTGATCAAAGTGGCCATAAAAATATTGGCAGGGAAGGTCATGCGGAAGTGTCGCTCCGATGAAGTGTCGACGCCCGTCGTAGCTCTAGCGGCCCAGTGCACAGAGGGGGCTTAGTTTAACTTGGCACACTACCTTTGTGGTGAGTTCCTCACTAACTGCCGCAAGGCGTAGGATCTCAGCAAGACCTTCCACTATGTGTGGCTCTTGCTATCCATTGTGCTGGTAGCTTGGGAGCTACCCGATGACAGCCAATTTCCCTCGGTCGTGTCAGACCTGCTTGAGGGCGCAAAGTATGATTCACTATGGGTGACTAAGGATCCTCAGTGGATCAAGGATAGCAAGATATTTTGGATCTTAATGGAGATGAACGTGCACATGGCCATCAACCCTAAGCCATGGTTGTCGCCTACTGTCTTTGATAAATAGCAGCCATACTAGGAGTTTAAGGCTAATTTCCACCATGTATCCATAAGGGTGCGAAAGGACCCTGAGCAGAAGTGGCATGAATTGCCCTACTTAGATATAGATGATGCAATTCAAGTAGTTATTAACAGCTGGATGGTAGAATGGCACACTGCCTCTAATTTAATGATGGGATCCAACAAGACAACCATACAACAGAAGAAGGACGAAGCCAAGCTCAAGATAGAGCAACTGGCTAAGAAAATAAGGAAGGAGGCTGAGGATAAGGCTAGGGCAGATCACGGTGCCATGCAGGAGACGAGTTGATAGATAGGAGGAGAGGAGTGCAGCTCTGACAAAGAGAAGTCACCCTCCACAGAAGAAGAGGAAGAAGAGGGGATGATCTGACAAAATAGGGAGGAGCAGACCCACAAACACCTCCATTCCATATCAAGCATCTCAGGGTATAAGAAGAAGTAGGGCCGCAGAAGAAATCCAAGGCCAACAAGACGTACATGGACCCGATCACCCTAACAGAGGGGGATTTGAATGACATTGGGGATACAGTACGAGATGCCACTATAGGACTATTGCAACATTTTTAGTAGCAGCACCAGCAGGTGTTGGGGGCTATTTAGGTGAATCTATGAGAGTTGCATATTCGAGCAACACAGACTGATGTGACATCCACCAGTTTGGCCATTGGTACTTCAGAAGCCGCTAGGATGCTGCATGCAAAGGACTCCCGAGCCATAGTGCTGCTAGATGGAGCACTGATGACAGAGACCAAAGTTGACTGGCCCGATGTAAGCACACTCAAGGTAATAGATATGAACTTGGCAACACTTCCTAGCAAGGCACTCCACCTACTACAAGATGTGGTGATCGCAGAGCTGAGGGCCCATGAACAACGTGCTCTACAAGTGATCAGCGAGTAGATCATTAACAATGCTCAGATAGTCGTACAAAGAGATTCTTCCATCACCACTACAAACGATGTGACTGATAAGAACAAGTGCATAGTTTAGGTTGTGGAGGAAGCATGTCGAATGGTCTCAAAGTCAACCATTCCTTCAGATGAGCTGGTAGATGTGTGTGTTTGCAAACTCACTACAGGGGTGCACGATGCTGGCATAGAGTTGGCAAAGGTTCAATTGGATTTGAACCTCCAAATTGCAGAATTGTAGTTGAGGACCCAGCCTTCGACTCCTCCGAATGTCAAGGAACAGTGTGCTACTGCTATAATAGAGGCAATAGCAGTAGTAGAAAGTGAAATGGTGGAATGAACAATGTTTTTTTAACAGTCGTTCAATGTAATAACCATCCTACAAGAAGACCCTACTGTGCAGATGCTATAAATAGAAGCGTGAGAGGTGTAATAGCACTACGATGAGGTAAAAGGGATAGTGCATACTATTTCCCTCACACAAAGACTAGCAAAGCTACAGGAGGCCAAGGCACTGAAGGAGCTGGTAGATGCATCTCAACATAAAGAGGCAGTGCTGAAGGCGTGCTTGAAGCCTTGGTTAGACAAGGCCTACTTGATCAGAACCTCCATTGAAGAAAAGATGGCTAGGCTACAAGAGACTCAACAGAAGCTGCAGGATGAGAGTGCAGGGCTAGCAACAGAGCAGTTGGTTGAGGAAATCAAGCAGGTAGCCATGCAGTGCACTGCCGAGGTAGAAGTCATACAGGTCGAGCTGGGGGGTCTTGTTATAGACATTTTTGTGCCATACAACTCCAAGCATGAAATGTCCATAAACCAAGGGCTCCTAAGTCCCTAAAAGTGTTGTTCTAACCCTTAAAGGAACATGGTCAACAGATTACAGCTTCTCCCAGAAGTTCTCCATGAAAAACTACTCAAAATTGGTCAAAACAGGATCATTGCAGCTGCTCCACTGGCTAGGTGCGTTGCATCTCACCCAAATGCACTGTGAGGGTGCGTTTCATTTCAAAACTCCCTTCTGTGGGGTGCGATGGGCGAGAAATGACAAATGGCAGTGTCATTCCGCGAGGTGGAGAGGCAATGGAGGCTTCCAGAATCTTCTCCTGTGACACTTGCCTCACTAAATTCGACCAAGGATGAGTAAGAGGTCCTCAGTCTCCAAGTGGAAGCAAGAACTGACAGAGAGAAGACACTAATCAAATCACAAGCTGACTCATCCCCCTTACAGATATCTATATATGGATCCCTCATCCCAGAGATCCGGAGGCTGGAATTTTGCATATCGTAAGGAATTGTTGTTGGTTTCTAGAGACAAACATCAGATTGTTGGGTGATCTATGCTTTGTTTGAGGTGAAGAGGGGCTTCTTTGCTGGGAGGTTGATGCTGAGTCAGAACAACTGGTTGTAACTCCTCCTGGATCTTTTCTTGTTTATCAATAAAAGCTATTTGAGTTTTCCTCCATGCTTTTGTATCATTGATGCTTGTTACGTTTGTATGGTCAATTTAAATTTGATCCTAGATTGTTTATGAATATCCATGTCTTTGTATAGTGCTATGCTTCTGTGATCTTACAGGTACTTTGTGAAGCTGGGCGTGCAAGGGAGCAGGTAGCTGGGGACTATCAAAGGAGAGAGGGATCAAATCAAAGGATTAGCGCAAGACAAAGGTTGGTCCTTCTATTCCTCTCTATCTATAATTCATAAAGGAAATACAAAAGTAGCTTTTCTCTGTTTGTTTCTAAGGTAACTGTCACACCTTAGTGGGATAGAGCAGCTCTAAATAGACACTTTTCCCTGTAACAGGTCTTTGCACCAAGATCTTCACGCCTGTAGAGTGACTTGAAGGTGAGTCACCATGTTTGTGTTGGGGTCTTGATGGGAATGGGTTCCCCCAAGAGCCATTTTTGGGGCTAAAAGCCCATGTTGTGGGGCAGAAGGCCCAAATTTTGTAATAAAAATGTAAAGCCTCTGCATTTTTTGGTCGCAGAGCATGAAGAGGTCAAAGGTTTGTCTGCCCTTGTTTTGTCAAGTCTCATGTCAGTTGTAAAGAACTACCTATGGTCCATGGACCATGGGATTCTATAAAACGGGAGTCTTAAAAGAGTCTAAGAGGAAAAGTAGTAAGTAATGGAAGAAAGGTTTTGGGGTAAGAATTTCTAAGTGTTCTCAAGTCTTAGCATAGGTAGAGGCTCTACAGATGAGTGCGCAAAGGCCTAGGGTGGAAGTCTGCAGCTGAGCACGTAGACGACTAGGGTGGAGGTATGTAGCTAAGTGCATGGACCCATGCATCTATGTGCGTAGGGCGGATAGGGTCTACTGAACTTGAGATATCAATAAATAGAATTACTCTACAAACACTGTGTATTTTGTCTACGTTTAATGCATCTTATTATGTTATGTTACGATATGGGTTTACATTATAATGATTATTTGATGCATGAATGTATTTGATTATATCTGTTAATTGAATGCAAGTAAGAGTAAAGGATTACTTGAAGGTAACTGTAAATTCATGGTAGATTAGGTAACACTTAAGATAACTTGGGAACTTATACAGTAACATAGTCGCAGAGGCATGTAAGTGCCTGGTCCTCGATTTAGCGCTGCACAAAGATCAGTCGAGTACCTTCACGGAGGTATTGAAGGACAAAAGAGAAGGAACATTGATAAGCCCTAAAGGCTTATCGATCTACACGAAGGTAGGATCAGCAAGTATAGATCGACATCATGACCATCTCAGGGTGCGGAAAATTGGTTCTTGCATCACCCCATACTACTTCAGGTGAGACTTCGATCTGTGCTCTGAGGGTTGATGCCGAAAGGGCCAGTAGTGTAGGGATTTGGTTGGCTGACTAACATTGAACCTAGGTCAAGGCCCATCAAGCCAACAGTGCCTTACCTCAAGGAGGAGAAGGCTAGGGTTCATAGGTTCACGAGTGGACTGCCAATAGCATACAGAGACCAGATTGATTTTGATGAACCTAGATCATTGGATGAGGCCATTCAAAATTTGAAACACTTTTATGAGTAGTCAAAGCACAAAGTTGATCCTAAGTGTGACTTGAAAGGAAATGAGAAATCTAAAAGAAAATGGCCACCGAAACGAGGAATACCTCAAGATGTAAGTGAGAAAGAAAGTGTAGTCCCTTGCAAGAAGTTCAATACAACTGAGAAGGGATATGGAGAGCAGCAAGTTAGAGGCGATGGTAGAGAAGAATTGTAGTGTTGGATATGCGGAAAGGATCATCATAAAAGGGATTTTCGGCAGTATCAGGGTGGTAGATCCCAGATCTATAGTGCTCAGGAGGCACATACAGTTGGTGATGTTGGACATAGTATTCCTCCTATCTATGTAGTTGTGGACAAAGGGTAGGTGGATTATTAGGCATCTATCATTGAGTTTGATGTTAAGATTCATGATCAAGTTTTTTATATTATGATTGATCCTGGATATAACTATAATTATATTAATCCTGACCTGGTGGATAAGTGTGGTTTGGGAAAAGAAGTGCATGCAGAATCTTGGTTGGTATAGTTGGCTACAGGTACAAAGAAGAGAGTTCACCATTGGGTAAGAGCTTGTGCATTTGAGTTAAATGGTATGCCTACAACAACACATTTGAATGTACTGCCATTGGGATCGTATAGTATGATTTTGGGTATGGATTGGCTATACCTTCACAGGACCAAAGTGGATTAGCTTGGCAAGGCAATTGAGTGTGTGGATGATAGTGATGAAAAGAGAACTTTGTGGTGAGCACCAGTATTGCAGCAATAATGTTGCAACTCCTAGGCTACCTACTTTACTCTTATCAACCTGATAGTTCGTAACAAACTTGGAAGCATCGGTGTTGTATGCACAAGTACTAGTTCTCACTGCAGGTTGTCACTTGGTTAGCCAGTGCAAGATCACTAGGAGCTCAATCCAACTTCTATGGATTCTAGAAGAATCTCTATATGTGATGAAAGAAAAGAAATATTACTCTTCAGATGCTATTCTAACTGCAGAAAGGAGAAAGACTGAAATGTAAAGCAATCCTAGTAAACCCTAATTAACCAACTAATTCTACTTTTGCAGAAAGCACTATGAAAACCATGAAAGGAATGTCATTACCTACTCAAGGAAGTAAACAACATCTAACTATGCTATTTTTGGAACTAAATAAGAAAAAGACATATTTTTGGATTTTTATGTGAATTTGACATGCATGTAATTTATTGTGTGAGTGTAGCAGCGAATAGTTGGAGTTGAAGGGCAGTTTTGGGACTTGAGACGATGTGGAATGGTGTGGATGTATCCTAGGAGGTATTAGGTGGCCTTCCAAAGGCTTTTCCCACACTCGGACTTCAAAATAAATCCTACCGGAAAATCTACAGGAGGACACAGGAAATCTACAGGAGGAAAACAGGGAAACTACAAGAGGCCTACAGGAGGAGGGCGAGAGCAGTTTTCACTATTTTTAGGGTGTGAGAGTGGGTGAAAAAGGTGGATGAAGGTTGGAATGAGGTGTTAGGGCACCTAAGGTCTACCATGAATCACCAGGAGAGAGAAAGATGATTGGGTTTGCACAAGGAGAGAGGAAGTAGTTTTATGGAAAAATGCAAGAAACTAGGGCATAATTGAGGTAAGATTTGGGAGACATATAGGGCATGGATCAGATGGAGGGTGTGATTTCTGATAATATGGCCTACTACTGGAAAAGATATGTTGCATATAAACTGACAGTCAACCAAGGAAATTAAGCAACAAGTGAAATGAATGCATTTAGGAAAAATAGAGTTTTGCATAAAAATGGTCTAAACTATGATCTATGAAAGGAAATGCTAAGAAATGTTGTAGGAAAGGAAAGCATGAAAGAAGAATATTTAAAATCGGGAAGTGAGCATGATGAAGAAGATCTAAAGCAAAGCAAAGCTGGACTATTAAAAAGCTGCAAACACTAGAAGTCCTATGAAGGAGGAAAATCTATGTTTTTGGGGTAGCAAGAGAGTCTTTACCTCAAATCATGGTCCCAGAGGGAGGAAGAGAGGCCAAGGCACTATTTCTAGCCTTTTGAATCTTCTCTTTATCACTACTTAACCTGCTACAGAAAGCACAAATGGAAGCAAACTACTAAATCATCAAAAGAAACCTATTCTTAACCATAAGAGAAGTACATCTAATAGAAAATTAATCTACAAACTAAAACAAGGCATACAAATACAAGTAAAGAGGAGCTTGGCTACTTGGATTGGGCCCTAACCCAAGAGCTTCAGCCCTCTGAGGTAACTTAGTGCTAGCTCAAAAAGGATTCCATCTTTATTTTCAAAACAATAACAAGATTACATGAAACTGTCACAAAAATAATAAGCTCAAAATTTGAGCAGAGTTTACATAAGAAAAAATGCAACCCTAGTGAGGCCCTAGGCCTCTCTACTTATACAAATGAAGCTACCAACAACTTCCTTAAAATAAAGGAGGCTTGGCTCCCAAAACTCAAGATAATCATCATTCATCCTCCACTTTCTCAGCTGCCTTTGAGTGCATGATTTGGCTGCTTGTACTCTGAGCTAAATGAAGGGGAATTTGAAGTGAGGAGTAATAAATGAGGGTGTTCCCTCCTATAAGTCCTCTCCTCTGTCCACTTCGAGTTATTGCTACCATTTTTCCACTGGATCCTTGACTTTGACCTCGAAATCCATCAATAATCTGCATTAAATACATGTTAGACCACATGGAACAATAACTAACTAAACTCACTCTATTAGCATAAATATAATCAGAAAATCATACAATAAGCTAAGAGAATGGTTTATTTGACTAGGTTAGGAGGTAAAATGAGCCCATATAACTACCCATTTATGAGGCTCATCACTTTGTAGGGGAATAAGAAGCCTACATCAGTGAGGATTGTTACTGCTATGCAGGCTAAGCATAGTTGCAGAAAAGGTTGCGTGATATTTGCAGTACATATATCTAGTGACAAGGGAAAATATATTGAGGATGCAGAAATATTCAATAGGTACCCTGTATTGTAGCAATATTAGGATGTGTTTCCGACAAAGATTCCAGAGTTACCTCCTTATAGGGAAGTGTATTTCTCTATTGAGTAGGTTCCAGGGGCAGCACCAACATCGAAGACACCTTATAGGATGAGCACATCAGAACTAGTAGAGTTGAAATTGTAGTTAAAGAATATGCTTGACAAGGGATACATTAGGATAAGTGTATTACCTTGGGGTGCACCAGTGTTGTTCACAAAGAAGAAATATGTTACTCTCATATTGTGCATTGATTATAGGCAGCTGAACATGGTAACAATCAAGAACAGGTACCCATTGCTAAGGATCAATGATTTGTTTGATCACTTGAAGGGAGCAACAACGTTCTCTAAGATCGACTTGATATTGGGATACCATCAAGTACGCATCAAGGAAGAGGACATATTCAAGACCGTGTTCAGGACTAGGTTCCATTCAATTTGACTAATGCTCCAGCTTAATTTATGTGTTTCATGAATAGTGTGTTGCATCCTTATCTTGACAAGTTTTTTATTGTATTCATTGATGACACATTGGTATATTCAAAAAATGAGGAAGAACATGCTGATCATTTAGCAACACTGTTGATATTGCTAAGAGAGCGTTAGTTGTATACTAATATTAGCAACTGAAACTTATTTCAGACAAAGGTGCATTACTTGGGTCTTGTCATTTCCAAGGAAGTCATTGCAGTAGATCTAGAAAAGATAAGGGACATCATGGAGTGGACATCTCCTAACAATGTGGATGAGGAGAGATATTCATGGCATTGGCAACTTACTATAGTAGGTTCATCAGGAACTTCTCACACATCACATATCCTATCACATCATTTCAGAGGAAAGGTAAGATGTTTGAATGGACGAAATAATGTGCAACTAGTTTTAAGTAGCTCAAGCAATTGTTGAAACATGCATGAATACTAAATATTGTAGATCTGGACAAGGAGATTGTAGTGTGTATAGATTCTTACAAGATAGGACTTGGTGGATTTCTCATGCAAGAAGGATAGGTAGTGTTCTATGAGTCACAGAAACTGAATGAGAATGATCATAACTATCTGATGCATGATGTTCAACTAGCAGCGATTATACATGCATTGAAGATGTGGAGGCACTATCATCTTAGAAGAAGGTTTGTATTGATGAGCGATCATAATGGGTTGAGGTATTTGTTTGACCAATCAAATCTAAATGCCACACAAGCTAGATGGTTGTCCACCCTTAGTGAGTTTGACTTCGAGATCAAATACATCAAAGGAAAGGAGAACTGGGTTGTGGATGCTCTTATAAGGAAGGTACAGGTAAATCATATAGCAGATATGAGCTCTTATGGTACAAAGTTACAAGATACAATCTTGCAGGTAGGATAGTGGGATGACAAGTACATGGAGATCATGCACATGTTATAGCAGAGTACAGGTACAGGAAAAGGTACAGGTGTAGGTGTAGGTACAGGAACATGTATAGGTGATTAGGATACAAACTATCATCCCATGGTAGATGGTTTGGTGAGATTTAGGGATGAGATCTATGTTCCAAATTGCAGTGAGCTCAAGAAGCTTATTTTGAGGGAGTTCCACGTGAATACATACTCAGGTTACCTAGGATATCATAAGACATTGACGATGGTGAAGAAGTTCTACTATTGGTTGAATATGAAGAAGGAAGAGGTAGAGTTCATGGCTAGATGTCTATATTTTCAGTAGTTGAAGGCAGAATGTAAGAATCCAGGTGGTCTACTACATCCTATTGTGATTCCAAAATGGAAATGGGAGGTCATTTCCGTGGATTTCATTATAGGTATTCCAAGGAAAATGAGACAACATGATTCTATTATGGTCATGGTCGACAAGTTGATCAAGGTAGCTCACTTCATTCTAGTGAAGACTACATATTTAGCCAGTGATGTGGCACAAGTTTTCATCAGAGATATAGTGAGATTACATGGTGTTCCAAAGAATATTGTGTCAAACCAGGGTGTAAAGTTCACTTCCAAGTTTTAGAGGGAGCTATTTGTAGGTTTGGGTATAGAGTTGGCCTTCAATACATCTTATCATCCACATACAGATGGAAAAACAAAGAGTTTCAATAGGATCCTGTAGGGTATGTTGAGGATGTATGTGATGCACTAGTAAAGGAAATGGGAGTATATTCCATTGGTTGAGTTCACATACAACAATGGTTATCGAGAATCATTGAGGATGATTCCTTTCAAGGAATTGTATGGGAGAAGTTGTAATACTCCCATAAGATGGAGTGATCCAGTGAACAAGGTACTTCTTGGACCGAATATGTTGGTAGAGATGGAATAAGAAATGCAGGTTATAAATAAGAATCTAAAGGAAGAACATGATATATAGAAAATTTATGCAGACCAACATAGGGTATTCAAGGAGTTTCAAGTTGGGGAGTATGTGTATTTGCACATCAATCCCAAGAATATCTCTTTAAGGATTGGATCATGTGCCAAGCTAGCACCACGGTATCACGGGCCTTTTGAGATCCTTGAGAGGATTGGACTAGTGGCCTATTGACTTCCACTACCTCCAATAGTGAAATTCCATGATGTTTTCCATATTTCATTTCTTAAGAGGTATATATTAAGGATTTTGATCATGTTATTGATTATTTTGCATTGTAGGTGGAGCAAGAAGGAGAGTTCCAGTTGGAGGCTCAGTGCATATTGCAGCGGAAACATCTCATGCTCAAGAACAAATCCATAGAGAAATTTAAAGTGTAGTAGAAGAACTTTGGGCCCGAAGAAGCTACATGGGATATGACGGATCAGGTGTGGGCCATGTATCCTTCATTGTTTACCGGTTGAGGCGAAGCAGTTTTGGTTTGATGTTTGGTATATGATTGGCATATGTTTTGTTGATTTCTTGGTATATGTATATATATGGATGTAAAGAGCGCCATGAGATAATTTATAAATCTCCAATAAGCGGCATGGTTGTTATCTTGTCATGTTGTCATGATGTTTTTCTCTTGAGTAGGTCTTTCATTGTAAATACTACAAGATAAGTTATAAATATCTATGGGAAGTATGTTTGATTTTTAGCAATTTTACTGAGGTGTTGGTGTGGTTTAAAACTGAGTATGATGTTCTCCAAGGGGGAGGGTTCTTTAACAACCCTGGTGAAAATTCCATGTAATTAAAGTTAATAAAGGGAAAAATAAGACCACGAGTAAGGGACATGTATTCCAAGTTGAATGTTGGGAAAATATATCCTAGTGGACATCACTGGATCTGTTTATGGCTAAAGGAAATTGGAAAAGGAAAAGGCAAAGGAATAAAAAGGAAAAAAAGGCATTTTTGACACATTTATTTATGAAAATAATGGAAGTTAGGAGAAAAGTAAGGTGAAAGGTCACAGGTTGCAAGCGAGGAGGAAAATGAAGGAAAATAATGGAAAATGAAGAAAATAGAGGCCTCATTAATAAAAGATTTTGAGGATCAGTTGGTAACCTTTGTCAGTTTAGTTTTGGATCTCTCTCATTATTCTCTCTCATTGTTGGCTTAGTGGGCCCTGACCCAGGTTCAACGTTAGTTAGCCAAGAAAATCCCTACACTACTAGCCCTTTCGGCATCAATCTGCGGAGTGCAGACTTAAGTCTCACCCAAAGTAGTATGGGGGGTGCAGGAACCAAGTTTCCGCACCTAGAGATGGTAGTGATGTAGTTGTGAACCCTAAGCCTGCCTTTGCGTAGATCGATAAGCCTTTCAGGGATTATCGATAGACTTCTCTTATTCGGCTTCTAGACTTGCATGAAGGTCTACAATCATCCTTCATGGATCCTAAACTGGTGATTTATCTACGTACGTGCTTCTATAATTATTATTACCTATGTATTTACCCAGATCGACTTAGTATCTGATAACTTCAACATTCATTAATATATTCTTCGTGTAAATAGACAATATTATTTGTGGACATATAACAATTTAAACATATAGATTTGCACATCAATATAACATTAAACATAAACCCATTATTCAGCATAATCACATTCATTCATAACAAAAATAAATAAATCAAACACAGATAATTCTAGAATAATCTTCTTTATTAATGCTTCAGATCTTCTTATAGACTCTAACTACCCTGCACACTTAGCTGCAGACTTCTACGCTAGGCCTCTACACACACAGCTACAGAGCCTCCTTCCTATGTTAAGAATCTTCGCTCTTAGCTCTCAATGACCCATTACATCAAAATCAATTACCAAATCTAATTTGAACTACCTTAGACTCTTCTAAGACTTCCCTTTTTATACAATCCCATGGTTTGCGAACCATGGGTATATCTCCTAAAACTGACATGACTTACCTAAAAGAAGGGCGGAAACCCTTTATGACACTTTACATCTTCATGCTTCGTGACTACAAAATGCAGAGACTTTACACTTTTTATACAAAAAATTGGGCTTTTTGCCCCAAAACTTGGGCTTTTAACCCCAAAATTGACTCTAGGGGACCCGTTCCCAACAGGCCCCCAACACAAATATGGTGACTCGCCCCCGAGTCACTCTTCTGGCATGGAGATCTTGTTGTGAAGATCACCCAGCTCTACTAGCACCACTACAACTTCAGCGGTACATTGTGTCACCGCCTGCTTGACCTACTCCACCAGCTGCTCCGTCGCTAGTCATACGCTATCTACCTGGATCTTCTATTGTACTATCTGTAGGCTAGCCAACTTTCCTTCATGGTGAGTGCATAGGCCTCATCTAGTTAAGGCTCCAATCTGGCCTTGAGTACTACCTCTTCGCATTACACTGCATGTGCCTATTCCTTCAGTTCCTTTGCTTCCTGTAATTTTGCTAGTATCTGCGTGATGATGATGGTGCATGCCATCGCTCTTGCTTTGTCACACTAGTGATGTAATTCCCTTTCCTCAGTATTTAACCTCTGCAGATTAGGATCTTCTTGTAGATTGGTAACTACCTCCAGCTAGTGCTCAAAGAGTTCAGTGCAATCCGTCACTGCGTTATCTACTGCAACAACTACATCCTTGACATCTACATCACGTTGTTCTTTGACCTCTAGTGGAGTCGAAGGTTGGGCCTTTAACTCAAGCTCTGTAATCTAAAGGTTTAGCTCAAACTGAACCTTGGCCAGCTCGGTCTTGGCATCACATACACCTGCAGCCAATTTCGAATATTAACTTCAAACCGGTGCTTCTTCTGGGATATGCAACTCTGGAACAGTTCTGCATGCTTCAGTGACCACTGCTACATTGCACTCATTCTTCCCCTGAATATTTTTCCAGGTGTCGATCGTTGAAGTCTTCTCTATGAGAATCTAGGCATTGTTAACCTTCTACTCGCTAATCACATTCAATGCGCACTACTCTCGAGCCCTAAGTTCTACAATCACACCTACCTGCAGCGTGTGAAGGGATTCACTTGGGAGCATGGCCAAGATCAAACCAATGTTTCTTAGAGTGCTGACAAGAGCCTTGTCAGCTTCTTCCTTTGCAATTAGAGCACCATTCGGCAGTGAGATGGCCTATGGATCCAACAAGCGAGCCATCTCCACTGCTTCAGTAGTTCCTGGCACCAAACTAGTCAATGTCGCACTGCTTTGTGCTACACTGGTCTGCAGTTGAGTAGTTTAGATTTGTAGCTCATGCAGACTTATCTGAATGGAAACTAGAGCTTGCTTCTGCTACTGCTCAAACTGCTACAACAATTCTGCGGTCACGTCCCGTACTTTATGCCCAATGTTGTCTAAGTCACCTTCATTCAAGGTGATGAGGTCAAGCATAACTTAGAGGCCTTGGACTAATTCCAAGACCCTTCTTTTTCCTGCTCTGATTCTTCTTCACCCGGAAGGGGGTGCTCTCGTGGTCTCCACCACGCTGTTCAAATTTTTTCTCATCCTTCGTCTATGGAAAAGGAGACTTCTGACTTCTATCAAAGTCGTGCTCTTCCTCATCTTCCTTATCTTTTGCATGCTCCTTAGTGGTGTGCTCTGATTCTACTCTTGCTTTTTCTTCTCCTTCCTTTTTCTGTCTTTCAGTCATTTGGTGCATTTTCAACTGAGCCTCTTCCATCTTCTGCTTTCCTGTGGAATTACTGGATCCAACAGATAAATCTAAGTCCATGCACCATTCTGCTAGCCAATGATCAAGGACCACTGCTATAGCATCCATTGCAAGGTATGCGATATCACACCATTTTTGCTATGGGTCCTTCCACGCTAGTATGGAAATACAATGGAAGTTCGCCTTGAACTCTGCGTATCCCAAAAAATTCTCATAAAAAGTCAGTGAGAGTCTTGGCTTGTGGTTGATGGCGATGCAGATGCTTGCCTCCATTGTAGGTTTTAACCCTGTACATAAACTACCTGCATATGAATTCTAAAACATAGAAAATAAACAATGCGAGAGCATAACACATAAAACACTTATACACAAAGATTTTCCCCTGGATCCCAAAACCAGGACTACCAGCTTGATTTTTCATCATGTTCCTTTCAATGTTACAATACATATTTATACATGCCAAAGCATCCAATACCATGGACCGAAAACCATCGCGTCCAAAACCATGTGCGAAAAACATGCACAAAACCATCGGTAGGACCGCCCAACCTAATATAGGGACCGAAACCAAAATTTTCCAGGGCACTGCCCCAGACCTCATAGAGTGGGATTACCTTCACCCCTCAAACCCCTTATGACTCCCCCCTCTATGCAATCAGCACAATGATAGGGGGGGCTCCACCCCCCTTCTAACCCCGTGGTTAACTACGTGAGCTAGTCGTGGAAGGAATATAACACAACCCAGCATTCTACCACTTGTTGTTTTCTTTCCATAGGGGGCCACAAGAGAGCTTAGTCATTTATCCAGCCTTGCAATTCCCATTGTTTCTCTACACCAAGAGAACTTCTCAGAGCTCACAAATTTTGTCAATGCATCTGCAATATTCTTCAAAGTGTCCACCTTTACCAGCAACACCTTTTTGTCTTCTATCATATCCCTCACAAAGTGATACTGAACATTAATGTGCTTTGTCTTTGAATGATATGTAGGGTTCTTTGCCAAGAAAATTGCACTTTGGCTGTCACAGTCTATCCTTATAGCTCCCTGTACTAACCCCATACTTGAACACAATCTCTGCAACCAAACTGCTTCCTTGCTTGGATGAGTGGCTGCCATGTATTCTGCCTCTGTAGTTGATAGTGCCACTGCAGATTGTTTCTTAATCATCCAACTGACTGCACCTCCAATAGGTTAAACACATACCCACTTCTAGATCTTCTATGGTCCAGATCTCCAACCCAGTCTGCATCAGCAAAGCCATGAATATCCAACACTCTTTCCAATCCTGGTATTCCTTGATAGCACAAACCATAATCACTAGTGCCACGCAAATACCTAAAAACCCACTTCATTGTTGTCCAATGCTCCTTCCATGGTTTTGCCATAGACCTGCTCAATAGTCCCACTACATGTGCAATGTTTGGTCTAGTACAGACCATCGCATACATCAGGCTACCGACTGCACTTGCATATGGAACACGAGACATATCCTCTTCCTCTTCTTGTGTCTTGGGACACTGTTCAGTAGATAACTTTACACCTACAGGAATAGGAACCTTCACCGATTTACTATCCTAATTAAACCTCTACAATATTGTCTCAACATACTTCCTCTGGTTTAACTAGAGATTCCTCTTTTCCCGATCTCTTTTAATTTCCATGCCCAAAATATAGTTTGTAGCACCAAGATCTTTCATGTCGAATTTGGAGGACAATTGTGTCTTCAAATCCTAGATAATTTCTTTGTCATTTCCAACCAACAACATATCATCCACATACAAGACCAAATAAATAACACGGTCACCAATTAATTTAAAATACACACAGTGATCTGCTTTTCTTCTGGTGAAGCCAAGTCCCTGTATAAATGTATCAAATTTCTGATACCACATCCTTGGTGACTGTTTTAACCCTTACAGAGACTTATTTAACTTGCATACCTGTTCTTTCTTACCCTTCACTGCAAAGCCTTCAGGTTGCTTCATGTAGATATCCTCTTCCAGATCCCGTTCAAGAAATGTTGTCTTCACATCCATATGTTCTACCAAAAAATCAAAAATATTAGCAACAGATAAAAGTAATCTAATAGAAGCTATCTTGGAAATAGGAGAAAAAATATCACCAAAATCAATTCCCAGCACCTGGGAATAACCTTTTGCTACCAACCGAGCTTTGTATTTCTCCACCTTTCCCTCTACATTTGTCTTCTTCTTGAACACCCATTTGTTTCCAATGGGTTTCCTTCTAGTTGGCAACTCCACCAGATCCCAAGCCTCATTTTTGTGAAAAGATGCCATTTCATCAACCATGGCCTCTTTCCAAAGTTTTCCATCCTCTGAATCTATTGCTTCCTTCACAGTTCTGGGATCATCATCAATAATAGATAATAAAAAAATTTGAACAGAAAGAAAATGGACTATACCTTTTTGGCTTCCTTATTTCTTGAACTGATCTTCTCACACCTGGAGTTTGTGGCTCTTCATCTTATGATTCCTCCTCTGTTGTAGAGTCTGATTCTTTTACCTTTAGCTCAAACTCTATCTTCTCAGGTTCCTTTGGTTGGACTTCATGTTTAATAACATCTTTCACCTCTCTGAACACCACATCTCGGTTGTAAACAACCTTCCTTGTTACTGGGTTCCAAAGCTTATAAACCTTTAAACGATCCTTTTACCCAATAAAGATGCACTTTTCAGATTTACTATCCAACTTTGTTTGTTTCTCCTTTGGAACATGTACATATGCATCACATCTAAATACCCTTAGATGTGAAAGAGAGGGTTTCTTACCAGTCCATACCTCTTTTGGAGTCTTATCCTCCAACGTTGATGAAGGTGATCTATTGACTAGGTAACATGTTGTCTCCACCGCCTCTGCCCATAATTCCTGTCCTAACCCAACACCACTGAGCATGCTTCTTTCCCTTTCCATCAATGTCTTGTTCATTCTTTCTGCAACTCCATTTTGCTAAGGTGTATATGGAGTAGTCTTCTGTCATGCTATACCAAAATTGTTACAGAATTCTTCAAATTCCTTAGTGCAAAACTCTCCACCATTATTTGTCCTCAACACCTTTATCTTCTTCTCTGTTTGGTTTTCTACCAGAGCCTTAAATTCTTTAAACCTGTAAAATACTTCAAATTTCTTCTTAAGGAAATATATCCATGTATTCCTTGAGAAGTCATATATAAATGATACATAGTACACAAACTTACCTAGTGATGGAACCTTCACAGGTCCAAACACATCACTGTGCACAAGCTCTAATATCTATTTCGCCCTCTTACCACCAGAGGGGAAACTCACCCGATTCTGCTTCTCATATACACAATTTTCACAAAAATCAAAATCCAAATAGCTATTACTCATACCTTCTACCATACCTTTACCATGAAGTATTCGAAGGCCCTTCTCTCCAATATGTCTAAGCCTTTGATGCCACAGCATGGTCTTCTCTCTAAAGACCACTAGATTTTCTACTCCACTTTTAGGAACCACAGAACTATTGCACCCTTCAAAAATAGTGCTACCTTGTATCTTGTAAAAAGTTCCAATCCAAACTCCCCGCATCAATACCAGTGGTCCCCGAACCATATTGCAGGTATCCTTCTCAAACATTTTTTTTACACCTGCATCATCCAGCTTGCTTACAAAAATCAGATTTTTGGCCAATGTAGGAATATGTAGAACACCCAGAAGTGTTCTAACCCTTCCACCTTGCAACTTCAACTTTACTTTTCTACAACCAATGATTCTATCCTTCCTATCATCCCCTAAGAAGACATCACCACCATCATATTTCTCATTCTCGCAGAACCACTCTCTATGGGGAGTGAAGTGAAAGGATGCAGCTGAGTCAATCAACCATGCCTCATGATCTACATGTGTACTTGAAGAAGCCAAGTACACATCCACACCTTCATTTGAGGTGGTTTTCACCTCTACAGAAGGAGCACCATTAGATCCATTTCCCTTGTCAGGAGCTTTAGATTTATAGTCCCTTTTGTAGTGCCCTTCCTTTCCGCATTTCCAACACACAACCTTTACTGGTTTTCCTGGAGATTTAAAACTCCCTCTAGATTTAGATCTCCCACTTGATGAATTATTTTTGTTTCATCCTCGTATAGACAAGGCATCACCATTCTGGCTCTCCATATTTTTCCATCTCATCTCCTCCGTCAGCAAGGATAAGACTATTTCATAAAACTGCAAGGCAGTTGCATTGCTACCTATTGCAATAACCAGACTATCCCACGAATTTGGTAGAGAACACAACAAACTAATGCACTTATCTTCATCTGAAATTTTGATATCAACAGACGATAACTGACTTACCACAGTATTAAATGCATCCAGATGCTCTATCACCAAGTCTCCATCTTTCATCCTTAGGTTATACAACTTTTCCTGTAGGAACAGTTTATTCACCAGAGACTTAGATTAGTACAAAGTCCCTAACTTGTCCCACAAAGCCTTTGTCGTAGCTTCCTTGATACATTCAGCAATACTGAATCTAAGAAACATAATTGTATTGTTCTCTTTGCCTTCTAATCTAACTTCTTCCATTCTTCATCGGACAGTCCCATTGGCTTAGTACCTAGATCTACTACAATCCACTAATCTTTATCCACCAACAGATCCTCCATCTTGAGTTTCCACAACTCAAAACTTTGACCATTAAATTTCTCATCTGTATCTTTCCACTACTCGCCATCTTCTTTCACCGCCAGAATCGATCCCGCAGATCTTCCACTGAATAGGGTCTACCACAGGCCCGAGCAAAACCCCTCAGCAACAAAGGTGTCCCCTTGAAGCCAAAACAACTCTAATACCAAATGTAGGTTTTAACCCTGTACAGAAATTATCTGCATACGAATTCTGAAACACAAAAATAATCAATGCAAGAGCATAACACATAAAACACATATACATAGAAATTTTCCCCTGGATCCCAAAATTAGGACTACTAGCTTGATTTTTCATTATGTTCCTTTCAATGTTACAATACATATTTATACATGCCAAAGCATCCAATACCATGGACCAAAAACCATCGCATCAAAAAGCATGTGCGAAAAACATGCACAAAACCATAGGTAGGTCCGCCCAACATAATATAGGGTCCAAAACCAAAACCATAGAGTGGGGTTACCTGCACCCCTCAAACCCCCTGTGACTCCCCCTGCTATGCAATCGGCGCAACGAAAGGGGGGGCTCCGCCCC
The DNA here is from genome assembly GCA_031772625.1 of Pinus tabuliformis. NCBI lineage: Eukaryota > Viridiplantae > Streptophyta > Pinopsida > Pinales > Pinaceae > Pinus > Pinus tabuliformis. Next base: position 627,309,922 of record CM062820.1, on the reverse strand, counting down.
CATTCTAACCCCTTGTTTAACTACGTGGGCTAGTCGTGGAAAGAATATAACACAACCCAACATCTATGAGTACCCAAAATATTTTACTCTCATTGACCATGTCAGCATCTTTTGTGGAGCATAGCGAAGCGAACTTCGCTGCTTCTGGTAAATTTGACGCGATCAAAGGAAACTGGTTGTCCTTCGGTAATTCCCACGCGACTAACAAAATCGACAACAACAACCAAGAGTAGTGAAATGTCTTGTGCCACCCTACAGTTTGATTTGTTGGCTTAGTGGGCCCTAACCCAGGTTCATTGTTAGTTAGGCAAACAAATCCCTACACTACTGACCCTTTTGACACCAATCCGTGGAGCACAGGTTGAAGTCTCACCCAAAGCAATATGGGGGGATGTAGGAACCAAGTTTCTGCACCCAGAGATCGTAGTGATGTCGTTTTATACCCTAAGATGGCCTTTACGTAGATCGATAAGCCTTTTAGGGCTTATTGATATGCTTCTCTCATTTGGATTCTAGACTTGCACGAAGATTGTGATCGTCCTTCGCGAATCCTAAAGATGTGATTTATCTACGTACGCACTTCTCTAATTATTCTTACCTTTGTATTTACCCAGATTGGCTTATTATATGATAACTTCAACATGCATTAAGATATTATTCACGTAAATAGACAATATTATTTGTAAAGAGATAACAATGTAAACATATAGATCTACACATCAATATAGAATTAAATCATAAACCCATTATTCAGGATAACATAATCACATTCATTCATAACATAAGTAAATATATTAAACATAGATAATTCCGTAATAATATTCTTATTAATGCTCCAGATCTTCTTACAGACTCTAACTACCCTGCGCACTCAGCTACAAGGGTCCACGCAATTAGCTGCGCACTTCTACGCTAGGTCTTTGCGCACATAGCTACAGAGCCTCTTTCTTACACTAAAACTCTTCACTCTTAGCTCTCACTGACCCATTACATCAATGTCAATTACCAAATCTAATCTAAATTTCCTTAGACTCTTCTAAGACTTCCCCTTTTATACAATCCCATGGTCCTTGGACTATGGGTAGATCTCCTAAAGCTGACATTACTTACCTAAAATAAGATCATAAACTCTTTATGACACTTTACATCTTCATGCTCCGCGACTACAAAATTTGGATACTTTACATGTTTTATACAAAAACTTGGGCTTTTTGCCCCAAAACTTGGGCTTTTAACCCCAAGATTGACTCTAGGGGACTTGTTCCCAATAGGCCCCCAACACAAATATGGTGACTCGCCCCCAAGTCACTCTGCTAGCATGGAGATCTTGCTCTGAAGACCTCCCAACTCCACTTTCACCACTGCAACTTCAGCGGTACACTACATCACTGCCTACTTTACCTGCTCTACCAGCTGCTCCATCACTAGCCCTCCATTATCTATCTAAATCTTGTGATGTATTGTCTGTAGGCTAGCCAACTTTCCTTCAATAGTGGCGGTAAGCGCATAGGCCTCATCCAGCCAAGGTCCCAATTTGGCCTTGAGTTCTTCCTCTTTGCACTCCACTGCTTCAGCCTGTTCCTTTAGTTCCTTTGCTTCCGGTAGTTTTTCCAGCCTCCACATGATGATGACGGTGCATGCCATCGCTCTTGCTTAATCTTACTGTTGTTGTAATTCCCTTGCCTTAGTGTTGAACCTTTGTGGGTTAGGATATTCCTATAGACTGGTAAGTACCTCCAACGACTGCTCAAAGAGTGTAGTGCAATCTGTCACTGCATTATCTACCAAAACAACTGCATCCTTGACAGCTACCTCGCATTGTTCTCTGACCTATGGTGGAGTCGAAGGCTGGGACTTCAACTCAAGCTCTGTAATCTTAAGATTCAACTCAAATTGAACTTTGGACAGCTCGGTCTTGGCATCGTGCACACCTGTAGCCAACTTTTGAATCTTTTCTTCCACGAGCGCTTCTTCTTGGATATGAAAATCTGGAACAGTTCTACATGCTTAAGCGACCACTGTTATAGTACATTCATTCTTCTCCTAAATATTTTTCCAGGTGTCGATCGCTGAAGTCTTCTCTATGAACATCTGGGCATTTTTAACCTTCTCCTCACTGAATATACTCAGTACACACTGCTCTTGGGCCCTAAGTTATGTAATCACACTTGCTTGCAGCGTGTGAAGGGATTCACTTGGGAGTGCAGCCAAGTTCAAACCAATGTTTCTTAGAGCGCTAACAGCAGCCTTATCAACTTCCACCTCCGTGGTTAGAGCACTATCTAGCAATGCGATGGCTTAGGGATCCAACAAGTGAACCATCTTCACTGATTCAGTAGTTCCCGACACAAAACTAGTCAATGTTGCACTGCTTTTTGATACACTGGTCTGCAGTTGAGTAGTTTGGATTGGAAGCTCACATAGACCCATCTGAATGGTGACCAAAGTTTGCTTATGTTGCTGCTCAAACTACTACAGTAGTTCCATGGTCGCATCTTTTACTTTATCTGCAATGTCGTCTAAGTCACATACTGTCAAGGTGATCAGGTCAAGCAATGACTTAGAGGCCTTGGACTTCTTCTGCGGCCCTTCTTTCTCATGCTCCCAATTCTGCTTCACCCAGAAGGGGGTGCTCTCCTGGTCTCCACCACCTTGTTCAAAGTGCTGCTCATCCTCCATCTGTGGCAAAGGAGACTTCTAACTTCTATCAGAGGCACACTCTTCCTTATCTTCCTTCTCTTCTGCATGCTCCTTAGTGGTGTGCTCTGCTTATACTCTTGCTTTTTCCTCTACTTCCCCTTTCTGTCTTTCATCCATCTACTACATTTTCAACCCAAGATCTTCCTTCTTCTGATTTCCCGCGAACTTACTAGATCTAGTGGAAAAATCTGAGGTCATGCACCATTATGATGGCTAAGAATTGAGGACCGATACTATAGCATCATCCGTTGCAAGGTATGGGAGATCATACCATTTCTGTTCTAGGTCCTTCCACTCCTGAATGGAGATACAGTGGAAGTCGCCTTGAACTCCACATATCCCGACAACTGCTCATAAATAGTCGTTGACAGTCTTAGCTTGCAGTTGATGGCAACGTGGATTCTTGCCTCCATGATTACACAAAATATTTTACTCTCCTTCACCCAAAATATTTTACTCTCATTGCTTCTGGGAAATCTGATGCGATCAGAGGAAACTAGCTGTCCTCTAGTAATTCCCACGTGACTAACACAATCGACAACAACAGTCAAGAGTAAAGAAATGTCTTACTCTGGTCCTGTGCCTCCCTGCAGTTCAATTTCTTGGGTTAGTGGGCCCTAAACCAGGTTCAACATTAGTTAGCCAAGCAAATCTCTACACTACTAGCCCTTTCGACATCAATCCATGGAGCGCGCACTCAAGTCTCACCCAAAGCAGTATGGGGGGATGCGAGAACCAAGTTTCCACACCCAGAGATGGTAGTGATGTCATTTTTTACCCTAAGCCTGCCTTCGTGTTGATCGTAAGCCTTTTAGGGTTTATCGATATACTTCTCTTATTCCGCTTCTAGACTTGTGCGAAGGTCTGTGATTGTCCTTCATGGATCCTAAACGGGTGATTTATCTACATACACTCTTTTGTAATTATTCTTACTTCTATATTTACCCAGATCGGCTTAGTATATGATAACTTCAACATGCATTAAGATATTCTTCATGTAAACGGACAATATTATTTGCGAATAGATACAATGTAAACATATAGATCTGCGCATCAATATAGCATTAAATCATAAACCTGTATTCAACATCACATAATCACATTCACTCATAACATAAGTAAATATATCAAAAAAATATAATTCTAGAATAATCTACTTTATTACAACTTCAAATATTCTTACAGACACTAACTACTCTACGCACTCAACTGCAAGGGTCTACGCACTTAGCTGCGGACTTCTACCCTAGGCCTATGCTAATAGTCTTTGCTCTTAGCTCTCATTGACCCATTACATCAAAGTCAATTACCAAATCCATTCTGAATTGTCTTAGACTCTTCTAAGACTTCCCTTTTTATACAATTCCATAGTCTGTGGACCATGGGTAAATTTCCTAAAGATGACATGAATTACTTAAAAGAAGGGTGGAAACCCTTTATGACACTTTACATCTTCGCACTCTGGTACCACAATATTCAGAGAGTTTACAATTTTTATACAAAACAATGGTCTTTTTGCCCCAAAACTTAGGCTTTTAATCCCAAAATTGACTCTAGGGGACCTATTCCCAACACACCCCCAACAGACCCCCAACACAAATATGGTGGCTCACCCCTAAGCCACTTTCTTGGAACAAAGATCTTGCTATGAAGACCTCCCAGCTCCACTTGCACCACTACAAATTTAACGGTACATTCCGTCGCCACCTGCTTGACCTACTCTACCAGTGGCCTTCAACACTACCCGGATCTTCTGTTGTATTGTCTGCATGCTAGCCAACTTTCCTTCAATAGTGGCAGTGAGAACATAGGCTGTTGGCTTGTATGGGCCTGACCTAGGTTCAGAGATGATTTAGCCAAAAAAATCCCAGTTCTACTGGCCCTTTCTGTAACAATCCGTGGAGCATGGATTGAGGTCTCACCCGAAGTAGTATGGGAGGGTGCTAGAACCAGGTTTCCGCACCCTAGAGATTGTTACACAGTAATTTTTCACTGCCTTCACTCCAGTCCTTCTACTGTGTCATGTGTCCAAGTCAAACATGCTCATATTGTACAAATGCTCTGTTGTGCTGCCAAATGACCCATTTTTCCTAAGTTATTTTCCTCATCGCGACTGTGGACTTAATATATGCACTGAAAGGCGCTCATGAACAGTCCAACCGTGATGCTAGTGTGGAAGTACATCTGATTCCCGTGATGGTATGATTTCATGCTCCAGCATGAGGTTACTTATCATCTTTAGTGATGATCTGACTGGCTACATTTCTCACTAGCGATGTCAGTTCTAAGTATCAGTTATGCCCCCACGATGATCCAGATTGGGCGAATTTTTTCCAATAGTCGGCCTTCCAGATGACTCCAGACCTGGTTTTTGGCATAGTTTGTATCGCCCTTCTTTCTCTGGCATGGAAATTCCATCAATTGTGCTACCTTCCTTGGGGATAAGCTCACTCTTCCACCTTTCATGGAGACTCCTTCTCCTATTTAAACTCTCACCATTGCTATGCATTGCTAGTTTTCGAATAGTTGGCTAGTTGAGCAATGCTGTTAGTGTTTGTGAGTTTTCTATATAGCTGGTGTGAGTGTGACAAGTGTGGGATTGTTGATAGCTTGTGGAAGGTTGTGAAGTGCCCTTAATTTTGTGTAAAACTTATGAGTGAGAGAAACTTGTATGTTGGGAGATCCATCTTCAAAGAGTGAATTCTTGAGGAAAATGCTGGCTGGATCCCTCTGAGAAGGCTTGTGACATCAAGAATTTGGTTGTAAACTTGCTCTTATTTCATTATTAATACAATCAATGATGTTTTCCTATGTCTTGTATGTAATTTACTTGACATCTCATGACTTCTTGACTTTGTGAGTAAATAGATCATCGTTGTTTTTCGGTTACGTGCTTTGTCGTATTTCCGAAGTGGAAGCTGAAGCACTGCAACAGAACTCCATCGACCACCAGTTGAGGTAGGCCTCCAACTATGATTGTTTAAGGAAAACTATTGTTGATCTATCCTTGTTTGTGACTAGACCCACTCTAGGGCTAGAGGGGTTGCCTCTGTCCACAGAGGGAACACTTTTCTGCATCACGAATTGGCGACTCCGCTGGGGAGTTGGCCTATGTTCTTCTCTTGTTTTCTCCTATTTTGATTTTTATTTGGTCTCTTTTGAAGTTTGGGGATTAGTTATCAGTCTTTTGAGTATCCTGGCTTGATTTGGGAAGTACCTCTATTTGATTGAAGGATTGACTATATTTGATTTGGGAGTTTTTGTTCACCTATCATTGTTTTGAACATCATCATGGATTTAAATTTAACAGGCGCGTTATCATTGCACTCACCCTTTTGTAATATCCTGTGCATTGTGTAATTACATCTCACAGTCGCGATGGTTCTGAAAATCTGACCATCACGGAAAAGTCGTGTACTTCCGCGCTGACATCGCTCTGTTGCTGCGGTTATTTCTTTATCATCGCTAGTTGCTTGTGTATTACCCGCGCTGATTGCTGTAGAATTGATTTTCTCAATTCTGCCTCCTGAGTCCATCAGTCTTGCTGGCCCCTTGCTTTTCTCTTCTGCTTGGTAGCTTGTTTTCACTGTTTATGGTTAAGGCACTCTTTTGTCAGCTTTGTTGAATGAATCTTGCTTTTTTGCCTATGTGACCTAGTTCATTACTTCAAGTTTCTTGATTCAGTTGGCTTGGTTGCTAGTGTGTTCAAGGTTCATTTGCAGCTTTCTGTTGGTTTGATTGAGCCTTCCCCATTGCTTGCTTTTGGTTGATTGTTTAGTGACTTTTATTGAACCAATCTATGGTATTGATTCGATTTCTTTTCACTACCAAACATAGATCACAATTGTTTGGATCAACCGAGTTTTTCCACACTTTCTTGTTGCTTATTTGTTTATTTTAGATTTAAAGACATCAAAATCAAAAACATTACATTCATTTAGTTATACAAAAGTGAAAGTGAATTTTCATTTCAAGTTTGCATATTGGAAAGCGAATGATAAATCTCTCATTAGTAGTATCCATGCACTTTAAGAATTGATGTATGTATGCATTGAGTGATTGTCTTTGTTTATCTTGGTTTTCTTGGTTTGGGAATGATCTCTCTACCCTCCCGTAGGTAGGTGTTCATTGAAGAAAAATGATATTTTTACTCATTCTAGCTGCATCCTATGATTTGTTGTATACATACAGTAAGGCCTGAAAACTAAAACATAATTCAAGATCAACTCTAAAAAGAACTGAATAAACCTAACAACGCATTGGAACATAACGCACACTATTTAGAGGTCTAGGCTAGAGACGTGCTCCAACGTCGTTAAACCTAGTCACTTTTGTTTTCACTCAAGGTTGGGTGATTCCTCCTTTTGTGACTTAATAGTGGTCTAGTATGAAATTGTGCTTCCATGTACCGTCAAGTATATGTTGGGAGACCCCACTAGGTTATCATCCTTTATCCTTAGGAAACTGTGTCTGCCACCTTGGAAACCGTAACACACCGAACACAACATTCGGGAAGATTGACTGTCGTACGGAAAGTCCTTGGTTTTCATATGACTGCCAAGGTGTATATGTAGTTTTACGGGTTGTTTGGTAAACCTTTTGCCTAGTTCTCTAGAGTAGTCACTTTCGTTCCTTTTCGGACTCCATAAAAGAAAAGGTCCATATGAGCACTTGTCACTTCAGGCTCATTAAATATTCGAAGGCGACTAGAGTCATCTTTTCATCCTTTTCTCAACTCTTTAAAGATGAAAAGGTCAAGTTCTGTTCCTATGTCTTAAAATTTATTCGGCCACATTCACATTTACCTTGTTAGATCTTGTTTGTGTTAGCTTGAGTAGGGTTCTTTCTCATTAGTTTTCCTAGGGTTTTTGAATCAAATCATCTTGGTGGAATCACCAATCCCGTCGCTCGTTCCAAGTGACCAAGGGTCTCCCTCTTCTGTTGCTCCTGAGATACCAGTTGTTAGTGATACTCTCCCTGTTATTCCGAGTATCCAACCGATTAACTCTCACGCCCCAGAAGATGAGTCTTACGATATTCACTGGAACCCCATTTGGGAACCTTCGGAATAAGATATTCCCGGTACTCCTCCTAGTATTTCGGTCCCAATGTATTTTTATGATATGGATGACATATCCCCCATCACGAGTGAAGAATCCGTTGTAACGAGCGGTGAAATTCCTATCCCAACGGAAACTACACCCTTCCATGTCACCCCTCTTAGTGTCACGCTACCTTTACACTATAAGGCTTTGAGGGATGTTATGGGTTCTAGGACTTCCCTTATGAGTTCCATGTGGTCTCATACCGTCACTCCGACTTCAGAGTCTTTTATTCCTCAAATTCACAATGTGTCTGTCACCTCAGTCCTGACTATTCCAACTGTCTGTGTGGCTTCTTCAGCCCCTATTGTTGGTGTCATCATTGCATCCTTAGTTGTGACCACTGTTGCTGGACCTTCGTCCGGATCTACGAATGGTGGCCCATCGGCATCTACACCCGGAGTTGTTCATCCTACACTAAATGCCCCACCTTCTTCTAGTTCCATTATAGTAGGGGGGGCATACGATCAATATTTACATGCTCTTCAGAATACATACCCCCAAGATCCGTTTCATTATTATGATCCTCGAGGAGCTCATATCTATTACCCCAGACTTTTTCCATCTCAGCCTGCGGTTGAGGTCATGGTCCCATTGTCTATTGCTTGGGGTACCACCAGTTATCATGGTGGCCAAGTACCCCGTGCCAATTTTCAAGGACCACCTTATCAAGGTCAGTCATCTTACATGCAGCCATCCTATGGGCAACAGTATTATGGACAGCCTTATCCAGGGCAACCTGGAGGCCCACAAGGACAACCCTTCCAAGGACAACCTTCGGCCTCTGGTGGTTCATCTTTTACTTATTTCAGGTAAACTTATGGTAATTCGGGACAACCTTACATGCAACAAGGCCAACCTGGTGTCCAACAAGGCTTCCCCTCTGGGCAAGTCAGTCAGCCTTATGTTCAGCAAGGCGAACCCACTATCTAGTCTGGTCAACCATCTGGACAAGTTGGTCAGCCTCAAATCCAATCAGGCCAAACGATAGTCCAGCCTGCTCAGCCATCTGGTCCATCAGGACAACCCTTAGTTGTGTTAGGACAACCCAGTACCCAGCAAGCTCAACCTTCTAGGAAAATGGGTCAATCTAAATCTCAATCTCAACTAGGTCAACCTTCTAGCCAGATGGCCCAGCCTCAATTCTCTCAAGGACATCCTTCTGGGCCTGCTCAATCGGGCACTCAAATGATTGTTGCTTCTCAAGCTCCACCCAGTTTTCAGTCCTGGTCTGGGCTCCAGACCCAATCCGGTCCTCAAATGCAGGTTGGATCTAAATCTCAACCTACCTACCAAGTGTAGCCTAGTTCCCAGGCTTAGTTTGGATCCTAGCCTCTTTATGGTTTCCAGCAATCCCAAGGGCAAACCCAATTTTCCCTTACCAAAATTATCAAAAATTGTAAGTGAGTCCTTATCAGAATTACCAACAACCATATGTTGCTCTTGTAGGTCAAGTTGGTAATCAATGTAATGAGGGGGGGAAATCTAGGGTCAGCCATCCAGTTATAGCTATAACCCCTATGGAAAAAATCCCTACGGATAGAACCCTCTAGGGCCAAATCTGTCCGGACAAAATCAATGGGGGCAACAAGCAGCTGGCTGGAACTCTAGTGCTACCTCCTACCCGCGGCCTCAGATGTCCTTTCACCATCAATTATCCTTTTCAGCAATGTTGGAGTTATCGAATGTGTCCAAACTAACAAATGATCCTATTCTTCATAATCCATACTAGCCACCGGTTCCAACTAAGATTCCAGGTGATTGTCCCAAGTTTGATGGTAAATCTAGAGAAGATCCCCAAGCCCACATTATGACTTATCATCTATGGTGTTCGTCGAATTTGTGGCTTGATGATTCAATCCGACTCTACCTTTTTCAATAGATCCTCACCAGCTCTGCTACTAAATGGTATATTGAGTTAGCTTGCGGATCTTTTTAGGATTTTAACTCGTTGGCTATGTCATTTTTAACTCATTTTCAGTTGCCGATTCGATATGAAACGGGAACACATCTCCTGACATCCTTAAAACAAACAACGGCTACACATATCTCTGATCATATCCATGAATGGAGACGATGTCACTGTTTGATTAAGTTTTGGATTCCTGATCAGCTTCTAACCGACTGGTTCATGACCTCATTTGTCGGTCTGATAGCGTGGGACATTGCTATGGGGGCATGTGTAATTGAAGAGCAGGCTATTGCGCGCACTCAGTACCTTGACTTGGTTTATTCCTAGTCTGGTACACTATATGATTATTTTCCTAATGCCCCGAGGCCTAGAACTTCTAAAGCCCCACCAACACCATCTATTGGTGGAGTCATTGGTTCTGTTAATCCGTCCTCTAAGAAATCTTCCACGAACCATGGGAAGCAAAATTCGAATGATCCGAATGAAAATACTTCTTAGGCTATATCCAATTCTGGTAATACTTCTGAGGTTAACGCTATCTAGTCCACCATGGTAGACAAAGCCTTGAAAGGAAAGAAGAAGGGAAAAGGAAAGAATAAAGCTTATCGACCCAAGCAGGATTCCCCTAAACCTCCACCCAAGGAAGGTGCCAAATGCAAGCCTAAGTATCCTTGCCTTATCTGTGACGAGGATCACTATACCAAAGATTGCCCGAGGTGGTCTGAAGTTAGTTGCTTGTTGAAAGGTGCCCTCGGGACTCCTACCATGCTCAAGGAGCCTTTTCCCTCATAGCAAATGCAAATGGTGGCTGATCCATTCCAATCCTCTTCTCCCTTTGGTTCTCAAGTGTTTATGGCTGGGATAATTCCCCTCCACATTAGTACTTGGGCAAAAGAGTATCCGTTGCCTGCCAGGAAAGAGCCTGAGGTCTCCTCTAGCACTCCTCCATCTAGTTCTGGTCCCCTCCATATTGAGAGACCTAGCACTGAGATGCCTATTCGACCCCCTCCTAGAGGTGTACTCTGAAAATTTTCTTACAACCCTAAAGCTCGTGCTGCTCAGCACTATAGCATTGTTGAGGACTTAGCCCAAGCTCCATCAGCTATGTCCGCTTTAGAAGTTCTCCAAAGCTACCCCTCTCAGAGGAAGTCCTTACTATCGGCTATCAGTGGCATCGACCCGACCGACTCGGATCTGATCACTTTTTACCTAGACAGCCATATACCGAGACTGCCTCACCAAATTGCCTTCCTTATCCAGGTCATTGTCAATTCTAAAATGATTCATCGTATCGTCATTGATTAAGGTGCTTCTACTTGCATCATGTTTGTTGCTTGTTGGAAGGATATTGGTTCTCCGACTCTGAGCCAGTCTCCTACAACCTTGGAAGCCTTTGATGGGAGAGATTCTTGCCCTTATGGTATACTCTAATGCTTGCCTATTACCTTGGAAGGGAAGACGGTCGAAGTGGAAGTTGATGTTTTTGATGCCAATCTAACTTACAACCTCCTTTTGGGACGAAGCTGGACATATGCCATGCAAGCCGTGGCCTCATCTCTATTTTGTGTCATTCGTTTCCCTCATCAAGGGAAGATCGTCACGGTAGACCAACTGTCTTTCTTTGCCTCCTCCTCTTTCGATGGCAATGTGCCATTCGTGGAGCATACCTCCATCCCATGTGAGAGTGTGGGAGCTGGACTCTTTAAAGATCCTACCCTTATGGGTGTTTTTTCACTCCCACCTACCAACATCGCTCCTATTAATATGATTTATGTTCGCTCTAATCCTTGGGTTCTTCCCCTCGCTGATCAGATAGAATCCTGGGGTGATGAGATGCCATTGAGTCCTGCTGAGCTTAACTACGTCGAAATTGTTTCTGCATTAGCTTCACCCTCTGACTCTGCTCCTTTGAGCAGAGCTCTCGACTCGTACGCTCATTCCCCTTAGCTTGAAGACGACGCTTCTTCTGACCTTTTAAAGGAAATTTTTCCTTCTGATGAAGCCATTATCGAGACTTTGTCTCTTGAGGAACCCCCTTGGTCCGATCATCACCATCATTCCTCGTTTGTCCCTACCCATCGAGAAATGCTTCCTTGTCTTGAGTGATTTGCTTCTGGTTTCCCATTGCACCCTATTGTTCCCGTCGACCCTTTTGCCAAATGGGGCATTGATTATATTACCTATAACCCTCGCTCAGTCGGGGGGCATGGGTATATCATCGTTGCCGTTGATTACTTCACAAAATAGGCTGAGGCGATGCCTACACTATCCGGGACGGTCACACAGCAGCACAACTGGATAAGCCCCGAAATGGGCTTTACTTAAAAAAATATTATGCATGAACTTCATGCACTCTGATTTGTACATATGTGTGTTTTTCGCAGGTGTGTTGTGTGTGTGTGTTTTCATGTTTTGGCTTGGTGTGTAGGCATAATTGCCGCTTATTGTGCACCTTACGTTGGTTTCGCTCATGGTGCCTACCGCAGTACCCGCAACCTGTCTTTTGCGACATGGGTGATCTACGATCCTCACAGTGAGTTAGTAGACCTTCAAGGTGTTTGTCTAGGTTGTACCACAAACAATGTCGCTGAATATAGTGTTGTTATTGAGTTACTGACCAAGGTGATCAATCTTGATATTCGTACATTGGTTGTGAACCTGGATTCTCAGCTTGTCGTCCACCAACTCAATGGGCGATATTCCGTCAGAGACTATCAGATTTTAAGGTTGTATTTACGTGTTAAATTATTAGAAAGGAATTTTGATTTTATCACATATCAGCACATTCCACGAAGATTAAACACGTTAACTGATGCATTGGCAAACCATGTACCAGAGAGACATTTGCGTAACATGTAATCAAAATAGCATATAAGAAGCATGCAAAACACAATATTGAACCATAGGAATATGTGTATATATATATCTATATATATATATATATATATCTCGTGAGGCGCTCAAAAAATAAGTGTATATGTCCAAATAAAGTCTGTGTTCTCCATACATCTGAGACACATGTCTCTCAAAAAATCAGCAGGAAATAAAACCTAGATGCCTACTACGGTGGGTTATGCTCCCTATAGCACACCACTACTCGTGCCACCTGCCTCAACAGGCGGTGCACCGTGGGTGCTACTCCTACTGTGTGAATCTAGAACGCTATGGGGACCTCCTCGATCCCCATGTAATCAGTGATCCCTGCCATTAGGCCCTCAAGGTTTTGGGCCACTGTCTCCACCGGAGCATCAGCTGGAGGAGCCAAGGTTAGCGCTGCAATTCCCTGTGCATCCCTCTGTGCCTCTGGAGCCAGCCCAACAGTTCTCACTGGTCCCACATTTGCAGATACCATAGAGTTCGTCAACAGGACATATACATGAAAAAATCTAAAAAACATCATAAAAAGTAAAATGCAAAAAAATAATGTGATCAAGTGTCTTACCACCATCATCCCACTTCTCACCAGCGGGTAGCTGCATGTCAGGATCTCTGCGAAAGTCCATGCCAGCATATGGCCAATCTTCAACGAAGATCATCTGGTGCTCTAGCCACTCTCAAAATAGTGCCCCCACGACACTGGTTGTCTGCCACCTCCCCGTGACATAACGTGTGCCCACTGTGTGGCCTTGGTCTCACGTGGTCTGGGCAAATACAAATCCATGTCCTGTAACTACAATGCCAGCACCCACTCCAACATGACCGGGACTAAGATGGACCTGTAGCCAAACTGCTTCGTCTCTCATCGACGGTAGTTGGTAAGTTGTATTTTCATATTGGCCGTCACTGCTTCCGCCCAATTGAACATGGTCGGATTAAGACACTCGAGAGTCAACCAGAGATGGGTCTTTGATGCCTCGTGTTGGGCTTGGGAGCCTGCTGCCTGTGTCACCATAAATAGCATTGCACGAAGAATCACATCTTGCACTGTCGGGATTGACACCTTCCCGCTTCTAGATTTGCATGCCCGAGGGCACACTTGTGCCATCAGCATCTCTAGAGAATCACCCCCGGGTCACTGCCCCTCTAGAACGGGCCTCTCACCGCTATGGGACAACCCAGTCAGGAAGTATATGTCTATGGCATCGAACTCGATGTCTCAGCCTCAGATTATAAATTTCCCATCTGTTGGATTCCAGGCCCGAATCAATAGCTCTAGTAAATCGTGTTGGGACCAAAGGTGCGAAGTAAGGAAGAATTTTAGCAACCCACATGCCTGTAAAGCATTTCGGCTCCCAACATCAGCAAAAGCTTCCACATCGTTATCATTGTGTGTTCATTTTTGCCAGGCAAATGCCATTATGGCCTGCATAACGAGAAAAAATGAATTAGAACTTCGTTTGCAAAATTCAATCCACAATTTGCAAAAAAAAATAGTTTTGCATCACCATCATGATTGTTTTTAAAACAGTTGCAATGACGTGAGGTTACTAGTTCAATTTTCTCGCAGTCATCGCAGAAGTACATCACTTTCCCGTGATGATCAGAAAGCATTATTTGTAAATATTTTTGGTCATCGCGGACCCAAGCGGTATACCCGCGATGACCGAGTAGTGGAGTCCGACTCAAAAAATCTGCCTAAACTCACATGCCTAACGTCAAAATGCATAAAAAAGACACTGAATTGAAGTGCAGGAAGAAGTCTATTTACCTGGAAGAAGTTTCAGGATGAATGGTGGATGAATGGGGCCGAAATCAGCTCACCAACTTTGGTGCTCCAAGGTGAAATGAATGGTGCCAATGGTAAAAGTGAATGAATTACCCCCCCTTTAATAGTATTTTTTGAAAATTAAAAAAATTATATTTTATAAATGTGGTTTTTTTCTCATTTTTTTTATCACATGGTTAGTTACAATTTGGCTTGTTAACTATGTTTCCACATATATTGTTCATTTTATATCAAATGGGTTTACGTTTGACGTGTTTTTGTGCAGCGCTATAGGTAGTGGAGTTATGTCATGCTTCGTGTAAACTTGATCCATGAAGTCGTCTTTAACGCTCTTTTCCGACTTGAAAAATGAAAAGATAACCGAGTTGTTCCTCTTGAATCATTAAAAGAAATAAGAGGCAATCACCTTTAAGCTCTTTTCCAACCATGTAAACACGAAAAGATTGCCGAGCCTTTGTCGTTTCAAGCCCGTTATTGGTTACAAAACGACGTGTTTTCGATTGCTTTTCTACTTTTTTCAGGCTCAAGAGACACAAATCTACGAAAAAGGACCCCCCTGGAGTTTTCTTTTCCGTGTCTTTTTCAAACTCTCTAAACATGAAAAGGACTCTGAGTTGTACCTATGTTGGACTCGTCAAACCCTGATGACATTGGACTTGTCATCATGACGAGACTCAAGCTTCTCCTCCCTAGGGCTCGTTAAACCATTACTAGGTTGGATTTGACCAGCGGTCGAACTTAATTTGCAAGCATATGCTACCCCCTTCAAGCTTGTTTTCAAAAATAATAGGGGTACTCGCCAGCAATGGTGGGCAAAATTTTGAAATCATCATTGGCAGCTAGTCACTCTTGAACATCGACACTTTTACTTCTTGTTGGGTTGGGACATCCATACATCGTCATTTGGCCTTCCGCAGGTTTGGGTTGCCGTTTAGCCTCATTCCATTCGATTCATGCCATCTCCATCAAGCCTCTAATCCCTTGGTACCTGAATGCTGCCACCTTCCAGAGTCGTGTCGCTGACATGTTCAAGAGTATAGTCCTTCTGCAGTTTACACCCTTGCCTCCTCCTCTGCTACTATGTTTCGCCATCTACCACTTGTTCCTTATATCATGTCGTTGATGGGGGAAACATTATGGCCCTCCTGTGATGGGTCGTCTCCTGTCGACATCAGCTCATTATCCAGGAGATTGATCTATAGATCCCCTTTGGTACCTTAGAGCTTGCATGCCTTAATGGCAAGTTCTTCGCACCTGACGGTCGACTTTCATCATTGGTCGTCGATTGGGTGATTCCACGAGTGTTCGACTTCAACTCCTTTTTCACACTTTGCGCATTGTAATAGATAGTACCTTGAGAACCATTAGCATTATTAGTGGTTTCTCTTGCGCTTGTTAACGGTTTTCATCATTGACTAGTAATCAAGCGATTTTCTATCATGCTCAACCTCAACACATCTATTCACATGCTAGAATTTGTACTATGATTGGTTGGGTTCAATACCCTGAACTCAGATTACACATGTTCAGGCTGCGTGGATTGGTTCATGATTACATTACTCATTGATGGATGGCTGCAACCATACTTGAGTCTTCATGGGTGGCTGTAGCCATACCTTTATCATTATCATGGTCTCATTAGCTGGATGGTTGCATCCATACCACAGACCTAGTTCGTATGTCTTTTGGATGGTTGCGCCCATGCCTAGACTACATGTACTTCATTATCAGAGATATCAGTTGTACTTGTGTGCAGGTTCTTCCAAATGGTGTTCCAACTCAGTCAGTTTCGTAAAGCATTTCACCCCTCCCGCTCTCTCGGGCTTCATACTTTAGGGGGCATCTGTTACATAGTAATTTGTCACTGCCTTCACTCTAGTCCTTCTACGGTGTCATGTGTCCAAGTCAAACATGCTCATATTGAAAAAATGCTCTCTTGTGCTGCCAAATGACCCATTTTTCCTAATTTATCTACCTCATCGCGACTGTGGACTTAATATATGTGTTGAAAGGTGCTCATGAACAGACTAGCTGTGCTGCCATCGCGGAAGTACATCTGATTCCCACAATGATCTGATTTCATGCTCCAGCGCGAGATTACTTATCATCTTTAGCGATGATCTAACCGGCTACATTGCTCACTAGCGATGTCAGTGCTAAGTATCAGTTATGCCCCCCGCAATGATCCAGATTGGGTGAATTTGTTCCAACAGTCGACCTTCCAGATGACTCCAGACCTTGTTGTTGGCATAGTTTTTATCACCCTCCTTTCTCTGGCATGGCAGTTCCATCAATTGTGCTACCTTCCTTGGGGATAAGCTCACTCTTCCACCTTTCATGGAGACTCATTCTCCTATTTAAACTCTCACCATTGCTATGCATTGCTAGTTTTCGAATAATTGGCTAGTTGAGTAGTGCTGTTAGTGTTTGTGAGTTTTCTAGATAGTTGGTGTGAGTGTGACAAGTGTGGGATTTTTGATAGCTTGTGGAAGGTTGTGAAGTGCCCTTAATTTTGTGTAAAACTTATGAGTGAGAGAAACTTGTATGTTGGGAGATCCATCTTCAAAGAGTGAATTCTTGAGGAACATGCTGGCTGGATCCCTCTGAGAAGGCTTGTGATGTCAAGACTTTGGTTGTAAGCTTGCTCTTATTTCATTATTAATACAATCAATGATGTTTTCCTATGTCTTGTATGTAATTTACTTGATAGCTCATGACTTCTTGACTTTGTGAGTAAATAGATGATCATATTTTTCCAGTTACATGCTTTGTTGTATTTCCTTTGCATTGTTTTAGGTTGATCACTGATTAGGAGAATGAAGCGAAAGTTGAAGCAGTGTAATGGAACTCCATCGACCACCAGTTGAGGTAGGCCTCCAACTATGACTGTTTAAGGAAAAATATTGTTGATCTATCCTTGTTTGTGACTAGACCCACTCTAAGGCTAGAGGGGTTGTCTCTGTCCGCAGAGGGAACACTTTCCTGCATCACAGAGATGTCTAATGGTTTTTCGGTGGTCCGCAGTTTGACCAGGCATTCACGTCACTATGCGCACCTATTAGTACTTTGCAGCCTGCAATGTTGCCTTCACACAGCCCTATTTCGAGGCTTGATCCATGTTATTACCCAAGTTCCTTACTATTAACTTGATATTATCCCATTACTTAACTTGTTTGTATGAGCCCAATTATACTTAACAATGTTCAACATTCATATAAGTGCACGTGGTAAACAAAACAGTATAAATGCATAGAAAGTAATACAAAAGCAGATACATAGTATTTGGAATTAAACTTCTCTTTATTATTCTTCTTCTTGGGTTACAGACTCGACTCCGCCCTGCGCACTCAGCTGCATAGGTCCATGCACTCAGCAATGGACTCTACTAGGCCTTCGTGCACTCAGCTATAGAGCCTCTTCCTACTACTACGACCCAAGACACTTACACTTCTTCTCTATCTGCTACTAGATCTTTCCATCCATCTGTTTTTATCTATCTCTAATTATCTTTACAACTTAGAGCCTCACTCTATTTATACAAGCCCATGGTCTGTGGACCATGGGTGGGCTGAAATGACACTACATTACATTACAAAACATAGGTTGGACAACCCTATGACTCAATGTACATTTCGCACTCTGCGCCTGCAATTCGTGGAGTCTTACAACATTACTTGACCACAACTTGGGCTTTCAGCCCCAAAATATGTTGTGGGGGGGATTCCATGCCCAACAGGCCCCCAACACAAACATCGTGACTTGACATTGAGTCACTATGTCGGTTATGCAATCGTGGCGCAGAGTCCCTCTAACTGATCTTGAATGACCTGAATGTCTGCAGCATAGTGCGCTGCTGCCTGTTGAACCTGTTGTATTCTTGCTTCTGAACCCTCTGTGTCTAAATTGTGTCCTTACCTCTGTATCGGCATCCACTACATATGTTTATAGTCCCGCGCCCTTGTCTGGCTCCTCAGGTTGCGAGGACTATGCATTGGCCAGTTAGTCAAATAGTCGGCCCACCCTTGTAGGGCTTCAAGCGACTTCCGTTTACTTTGCCTGGGAAGGGTTCTCCATTTAGTTTGACTAGCTAGATTGTGCCTCGATCGGTGACCTTCTTAACCACGTATGGTCCCAGCTAGTGCATTCTGAATTTTCCCAAAAAAATTTCAAACTTGCTATCATACAGTAGCACTAAGTCATTTATCTTGAAGGTGCACAACTTGATATGGTGATCGTGTCAGGCATTTTCATGTTGCTTTTGTACCTACTAATGAAATCTAGCCAGAAACTGTTCTTCCTCAAGTTCTTCTAATTTCACAAGCCTTTCTTCTAGAGCTTCACGGTCCATCATGCCTATGAGCACTACTATTCGCAAACTAGGTATTATGTATTCCATTAGCATGACAACTTCCGTGCCATAAACTAATTAGAAGGGTGTTTGTCCCGTCAATTTCTTGCACGTTGTCCTGTAAGCCCATAGTACAGCAGGTACGTGCAGGTCCAAGTCGTTTCGCTGTGTGTTGAACACTTTGGTCAGCACAGTCTCTAATATTTTGTTGAATGCCTCTACTATCCCATTAGCTTGTGGGTGGTACAGTGTACTTTTTTAATGATACACCTCGAATTATTCTGTGACCGTGCTAATGGTTTCATTCAGGAAATGGGTTCCGTAATCACTCATTAATATTTTCGGATAGCCAAATCAGGTCAACATGTTTTCGAACAAAAACTTCACAGTCGTAGCGGCCATGCAATCTTTGACCGGCTGCGCCTCTACCCATTGTGTTAGGTACTCCGTTATGGTGACGATGTAGAGCGCACCCATCTTTCCCTAAGGTTTGATCGGTCCCACAAAGTCGATTGCCCATTTTTCAAATGGCTATGGTGTCATTTGTGGATTTAATGGAATTTTGTCCCTCCGTGCTAGTTTTCCAATTCTTTGACATATATCGCAGGCCTTACAGTGCACTTTCGAATCCTGGTGTAGGGTTGGCCACCATAGCCCTACACGAAGAGTCTTCTGTGTGGTCACGCGTCCTGCATAGTGTCCTCCTACAGTGCCCCCATGTGTTTCCACGATGATCTGACCTCGTTGAAATTCAGATACATATCTTCGCAATATCTCATAATTGCCCATTTTGTATAGGTGCCCCGTGATGCCAGAAAAGTCCACTACGCGTACCACCAATTCCTTTTTCTATTGGATTGAGTATTCCTTCAGCGCAGTCACTATTGTTAGAAAATGGATTATATCTTCAAAGTGTCCGTCCATGATGTGCACTGCAAAGAGCTGTGCATCAGGTAGTCCCTCCTCCAAATTTGTTGGTTCCTCGCCTGTCTCAATTTGTGACAAGAGATTTGGTCCTACATTCAGGCGTCCCGGCTTGAATATGACCTCCAAATCATATTCTTGGAATAGTAAGAGCCATCTACATATGCACTCCCCCAACACAGGCTTATTCACCAAGTATTTCAACGCGGAATGGTTGGTATACATCTTGAAATTTTTTCCAAGTAAATAGTGTCAATATCTTTGGAGTGCGTACACCATCGCTAACCCCTTGCGCTTAGTTGTGGAATAGTTCTTTTCTACTTTGGACAACCTCTGACTTGCAAGCATGATCGAGCAATCCATGCCCTCCATGCCCTCTTGTGTGAGGACAACTCCCAGCACAATACATGACGCATCCACATGTACATGAAATTCCACATCCCATTTTGGGAAGACCAAGATGGGAGCGAAGGCCAGTTTCCCTTTCAAGACATCTGAACTCTTCATGCAATCATCATTCCAGCAATATGTAACATCCTTTTTCAATAGCTTTTCCATCGGCGTTGTTATTTTAGCATAACTTTTGATGAACTTCCTATAGTATCCGCTGTGTCCCAAATTAGCGCGCAATTGTTTAACACTTTGTGGTGCTTCCAAATTTAGAATAACGACAATCTTCGCAGGGTCCACCATTAGTCCTTGTTTGTAGACCACATGTCCCAACAGGTTTCCAAAGGGAATGAGGAATGTGCACTTCTTAAGGTTTAGCACAATCTGGTGTCGGCAGCAAGTATCCAGTATCAAGTGTAAGCTTGCTACATGGTGCTTAACTAATCCAAATATAGTCCAATCATCCAGATAGACCTCCAAGAACTTGTGGATGTATTCTTTGAACACAGCCACAACGATGCATGAAAAGATGGCTAGTGTTTTCTTTAGTCCAAATGGCATAACGGTGTATTGAAAGTAGCCCCATTCTATTGCGAAGGTCATTTTTCTCCTGTATTCGGCGAGATATTGATCTAATGGTACCCTGAGAACCCATCCGTCAATGAGTATGCCTCTCGATCGCTAACATTCTCTAGTACTTCATCTATGAATGGTGTCGAGAATGGATTGTGTACAGAGGCGTTGTCTACCTTCCTGAGGTCCACACATATTCTTATTTCACCCTTCTGCTTTTTCTCCTATACTACCATAAGACTCACCCAATATGATTCTTCCATTGGCTCAATAATTCCAGCTGCGAGCATTTTATCTAATTCTTCATGGACCTTTTATTTATATTTTGGATTCAAGTAGTAAGGTTTCCACTTAACTGGCTTCGCATCAGGTTTCAAGGTGATCTTCATCATCCTTAAGTCACCAACAATCCCTTTTAAGTCCGTAATTTTGGTCGAGAACAAGTCTTGTTATTCGCAGAGTAACTCAGCGACTTTATCCACCATGGCATCATCCTAATAGTCCCCAAGCATCATGTAGTTCAGCTCCACCTCCATTCCAATGTTTACCTGCTTTTTTTTTAGCAGCGTGGTGATGTCGGGATCCTCAAGTGATGGTCCTCGAATCTCATGACAGCCTTCCATTTCTGGAATGCTAATATTGCATGGGTCCTCATCATCCTCCTCAACATTTACGTTGTAACATTCCAGTGCGCAACTCAGCTATGTCGCCCATTCTGGCTGAGTACTTCCATTGGCTCCAGGGGTGTTTTGAAGATAGTTGCTTTCACTACCTATAGTGCATTGTCAATAGTATCCAACCAATGATCTTCAAACGTGAAAGTTAACCGAAATCCCTCACACAAGACATCCCATTCACTCGTACTGTGGTGGAGCTCCGTCTTAGTATACCAATTCATGGGTATGACATCTAGGGTATGATAGAATAAATGTACCCATTCAAGATGTGTCTCTTCCCCATAGACCTTGGTCCATTACGTGAGGTGTGTACGTGGATCATCCCATCCGTCATATTTTTCTACTAGCCATATCTATGGTTTCCCAAATCGTAGGTGCATCATCCTTCTGCATCCACGACAGTCCTCAAAACTTCCCTGATGTGTACCCCACCACCTTGTGGGTGTCACGTGTAGTGCCCATTTCAGAGCATCGAACCGTTGTTGTTCTAGTACTGCGCTTTCAAATTTGTTTATAAACTCATCCACCATTGTCAACCCATCATATGTAGGCAGATCCCTTACCTCATTTGTCACGCAGTGCAGTGATCTAACCATCATGTTGCAATTAAGTGTTGTTACTTCATTCAGCTGATTCTACCAATGCTCTACTTCTTCATCTGAATCCGAAGTGCAAGAGCTTTTGCGCTCCCACGAAATCCTTCCATTTGTAGTCGGATTCACCCAATATTGTTCTCATGCAGTTATCTTATAGATGCAATCAAGATCATTATCACTATCATCATCGTGCACCGGTTTAGTGCATCGCACTCCTTCGGCCAGATCTATGCGGTACTACTATGTGTAGTAACTTTTTCTCAAAAATCATTTTGTGCTTCTTTAGGTTTATGACTCTGTTCATATTGGTGGCCCAATATATTCTTAGTAGCACGGGATAGGGATTGTTGTCATCAATAATCTCTATCACCTCAAAATCTGCCTGCGCGCTCGCACCTTCAATATCCACCATTACCCCTTGCAATCTCCCCATGTGCAAGATCTTCTTTTGGTTCGCCATTCGTAACTAAATAGGAGACCACTATAGTGTGGGTTTGCCCATGCGTTCCTATGCTTTTTTCAACAATACATTCGTGTCCGGTCTGATATGTAGGATTACCTGATCCATTTCATACTTGTCGATTTGCGCAGTCAACCTCATTTCCCTTCATGTGTGCAATGCACGCTTTCCAAGTTTCTGGACCACACACGATTCTCCTGACCCCGCACACCTAGTGATAAGTTTCTATAGTCCTTTTACTACCTTGCTGTTGCGCAGTAGTTTCATGCATGTATCCATAAAAGTAGTGAGCATTGAAGGATCCATCCCTAGTTGTAGTTGATCCTTACTACCTGAAGTGGAGGCCTCCGTGAAGCTCTTCTTAGCTTCCATGAATGTCTCCTTCATGTGTTCTAAATCAAATTTGGGTTCCTTTGTAGGAGCCTTTCAAACCCACACACTTTCTTCTGACTGCTTACCTTTATCATCACTAGTGGTTATACCACTCCTGAGCACTATGTTTACATTCGGGTCTTCTTCGCGTGGCTCAGACCTCATCATCTGCAAATTCTGAGTCGAAGGAGGCTGGAGTACCCCTTTTTCATGCAACCTCGTTATCAATGTAGAGCAGTCTTCTACATCATGATCAAACTAAGTCTAGTAAAAACATGATGTCCTTGTCAGGTTTGTAAAATCATGGGCATAGTGCCCTGGTCCTCCCCAATTGTAACAAATTAGTTGTCCGCAACCCCTTCCTGGTCCCATTCCACCTCGACCTTGTCTGTGCCCCTCAAATCCAATGTGCACCATTCCTACGTTTTAGTCAAGGGCTCACATTTCAGTCTTCACCTGTAAGCAGAGTTTGATCCATCATTAGTTCGTAGCTTTTGCAGGTGCATTCATTATGGCCTACCAACCTGCAAAAATTACAAATAGTTTTTGGGACATCTACGTATACTTCTGCAATAGATGAAAATTATCCTTAGTGTGCTTTCCTCCTATTTAACAAATCGTGCACCATAGTGTAGGTGCCACACTTAGTCCTGACTGTGCCTTTGGTCTTAATGGCATCGACCCTCCTCCCACCAACTAATTCATGAATACTGAACAACGGTCCTTGTCATGCCCATAGCCTTTGGATTTTATGCACCATCCCTCCTCATGCATCTCTAGCTAAGGTTCCCTGTCCTGTTTTAGACTCTACATCTCCAGACACAAATTTTGTAGTTGCGCGTGGATTTTTTGGACTCCCAGACCGAGGTATTATATAGGGGTCTCATGCAATCTCATTGCCATCTCCAAAGCTTTGGCCTGGGTGGAAAGCTTTTGTTGTGACAACGTCATCCTTAAATGTGGTGTTAGTGACACTACAAACCATGTGCAGTGTTGTCCATCCGTTAAAGTCATGTTGGCTTCACGAATCATACTCTTCAGTATTTGGTCCAGATCCTAGGGGGTCTCACCCTAGAGTATCATGATCTCCTTAAACCCGATAATTCATTGTGTCTCTGACTTTGGCCTGCTAAATTCCCTGTTCAGTGTGGTCTGGATTTATGTGATTCTTGTGTTTGGATGGTCAATAGAATGCTTGATATACCATGTTAATGCGTGATCCTGCAACACGCTTACCAGCGTAGCCTTCTTGATATTATCATCCACAATGCCTTGTGCTTTCCATACTGCCCTTACCACAAACCAGAATTGGTCCAGATCTTCATTCCCTACTCCTCTGAATACCGGTAGTTTGATCGCACTCACCATACTAAACTGTGGTGGTGGTGGAGGTGGGGTGGGTGGAGATGGAGGTGAGGAGGGTGAGATAGGTGGTGGTGTAGGTGGAGGTGGTAAGCATGGAATTTGCTGCCTTATTAGACTGATTGCACTTCTAGGATAAACTTTCACGAGCTCTTCCTCGCTTTCCCGCGAGGGTGAAATTAAGGGACTGGTTTCCAATTCTTCACTACCTCCACTTTTGTAGATCTTTCCCACTTCGCGTAGTCCCAAACATTAATTTATTCACATAACCCGCTTTTCACACAATAACATCTTAATCCAAGTTTTCAAAGATTTAATATACTTACCTCGTGGTCATTTGAGGAAGAATCACTCTGCCTCACTATATCTGACTGTCATATCTACTGCGAATTCAGTGATAAATCCTCCTATAATTCGATCAAGCCAGTGGTCCATAGCTCACGTGATCTTATCTCCTGATGCTTCTAGTCTGTGCACTAATTCCAGAGTCCACACAATTGGTTTTTTGAGCCTACACCTTCCCTGTCTATCTACTACATTTGTGATCCACTCATACAACTCAGAAGGAAAGGATGCAAAGAAAATTTCTTGGATTTATGTATATAAGTAGCACTCCAACCACTGTTCCTTAGATACTCACGGATTCTTGTTTTCCTGCACCACAAACTCGTGAATATTCTTGTCCAACCACCCTTCGATTTCTTTCTTTGTTGGATTCCAGTGACACAACATCATACATCCCTTATGCAGATCCCGTTCCTGGAAATAGAACCATTTGTTGGCTTGTATGGGCCTGACCCAGGTTCAGGGATGATTTAGCCAAACAAATCCCGGTACTACTAGCCCTTTCAGCAACAGTCCATGAAGTGCAGACTGAGGTCTCACCCGAAGTAGTATGGGAGGGTGCTAGAACCAGGTTTCCACACCCTAGATATGTCTGATGGTTTTTTGTGGTCCACGGTTTGACCCTACATGCATGTTGCTATGCGCACCTATCAGTACCTCGCAACCTGCAATGATTCCTTCGCATAGCCCTATGTCGAGGCATGATCCCTATTATTACCCAAACTCCTTACTATTAACCTAATATTATCTGATTACTTAACTTATCTGTATGAGCCCAATTATACTTAACATTGTTCATCATTCATATAAGTGCATGCGGTAAATAGAACTGTATAAATGAATAGAAAGTAATACAAATGCAGATACACAATATTTGGAATTAAATTTCTCTTTGTTATTCTTCTTCTTGGGTTACAAACTCGACTCCACCATGTGCACTCAGCTACAGGGGTTTGTGCACTTAGCTATGGACTCTACTAGGCCTTTGCGCACTTAGCTGTGGACTCTACTAGGCCTTTGCGCACTCAGCTGCAGAGCCTCTTCCTACTAGTACAACCCAAGACACTTACACTTCTTCTCTGTTCACTACTAGATCATTCCATCCATTTTTTTTTATCTATCTCTAATTATCTTTACAACTTAGAGCCTCACTCTATTTATACAATCCCATGGTCTGCAGACCATGGGTAGGTCGACATGACACTACATTACATTACAAAATTTAGGGCGGACAACCCTATGACTCAATGTACATTTCACGCTCTGTGCCTGCAATTCATGGAGTCTTACAACATTATTTGACCACAAATTGGGCTTTGAGCCCCAAAACATGCTGTGGGGGGGATTTCATGCCCAAAATAGGCCTCATCTAGCCAAGGCCCCAATCTGGCCTTGAGTACTACCTCTTTGCGCTACACTGCTTCCACCTATTCCTTCAGTTCCTTTACTTCCTGTAGTTTTTTAGTCTCCGTGCGATGATGACGATGCGCATCGTCGCTATTGCTTCATCGTATTATTGATGTAATTCCCTTGCCTCGGTATTTAACCTCTACAGGTTGGGATCTTCCTCCAGACTGGTAAGTACCTCCAACAACTGCTCAAAGAGCACAGTGAAATCTGTCACTGCATTACCTACTGCAGCAACTACATCCTTGACAGCTACCTCATACTATTATTTGACCTCTAGTGGAGTTGAAGGTTGGGCCTTTAACTCAAGCTCTGTAATCTTAAGGTTCAACTCAAACTGAACCTTGGCCAGCTTGGCCTTGGCATCGCGCACACATGTAGCCAACTTTTGAATCTTGGCTTCCATAGGTGCTTCTTCTGGGATATGCAGCTCCATAACGGTTCTTCATGCTTCAACAACCACTGCTATAGTATGCTCATTATTCTCCTTAATATATTCCAGGTGTCGATTGTTGAAGTCTTCTCTACAAACATCTGGGCATTGTTAACCTTCTACTCGTTGATCACACTTAGCGTGTTCTACTCTCGGGCCCTAAGTTATGCAATCACACCTTCTTGCAGCATGTGAAGGGGTTCACTTGGGAGTGCGGCCAAGTTCAAACCAATATTTATTAGAGCATTGAGCACAGCCTTGTTAGCTTCCACCTCCATGGTTGGAGTGCCATCCAGCAGCGCGACGGCCTAGGGATCCAATGAGCGAACCATCTCCACTGCTTCAATAGTTCCTGGCACCAAACTAATTGACACCAATTTTCTTTGTGCTACACCAGTCTGCAATTGAGTAATTTGGATTTGCAGCTCGCGCAGACCCATCTGAACAGCGACCAGAGCTTGCTTCTGCTATTGCTCAAATTGCTGATGTAATTTCGTGGTCATGTCCCTTAATTTATCCCCAATGTCATCTAAGTCACCTTCTATTAAGGTGTTAGGTCAAGCATGGACTAAGAGGCCTTGGAATTCTTCCATGGCCCTTCTCTCGCCTGCTACCAATTCTGCTTCACCTGGAAGGGGGTGCTCTCCTAGTCTCCACCACCCCATTCAGATTGTTGATCATCCTCCATCTATGGTGAAGGAGACTTCTAACTTCTATCGGAGTCGCGTTCTTTCTTATCTTCCTTCTCTTTTGGATGTTCCTTAGTGGTGCACTCCGCTTCTTCTCTTTCTTTTTCCTCCGCTTCCTTTTTTTGTCTTTCAACCATCTGCTGCATTTTCAACTGGGCCTCTTCCTTCTTCTACTTTCCCATGGACTTACTTGATCGAGCAGAAAAATCTGAGGTCATGTGCCATTCTCCTGGCCAACAATTGACGACCGTTGTTATAACACCATCGATCACAAGGTATGTGAGATCTTACCATTTCGGTTCTAGGTCCTTCTGCGCTTGGATGGGGATACAACGGAAGTCCACCTTGAACTATATGTATCTTGACAATTGCTCATAAACAGTCGGTGATAGTCTTGGTTTGTGGTTGATGGCCGCATGGATGCTTACCTCCATGAGTAGCTAAAATATTTTACTCTCCTTGACCCGCTCAACATCTTTTGTGACCCATAGCAAATCGAACTTCACTGCTTCTGGTAAATCTGATGCGATCGGTGGAAATTGGTTGTCCTCCTGTAATTCCCAGGCGACTAACACAATTGAAAACAAAATCCAAGAGTAATGAAATGTCTTACTCTAATCATATGCCTCCTGGCAGTTTGCTAGGAACTCGTTACACAAGTAGCGTGCCTAATTAAACTGTATGCCCTCTGTGCACTGGGCCACTAATGAAACTACTGGTGTCAGCACCTCATCTATGTGACACTTCCTCATTACTTTTCTAGCCAATATCTTGGTGGCTACCTTCACCGCGAGGTCGGTTATGCTTGAAATTGAATATTTGTGCGGCTTCTTAACAAGCTTAAACTTATCCTTCATTATCTTAGCAAGGTCGCACTCACCCACCTTTCTACCAAATGCCTTGGCTGGATTTAGCCCTGAATGTGGTATCAATGTGATCCTATGGATCAACATATCCGTGATTGGTATCAACTCTCCCAACCACAGGCACCCGTTGTGCACCAGACACAACAATTGCTTGATCATAATCAAATTTATGGGAGCGTGGTTGTAATGCAGCACCCAGAGTAGATTCAACAATCCTACTTTCTCCACCCCTCTAATCCACTTCACCAGCTCCAATGCAGTGACACATGAATCTTTATAGAATAAGCACATCATAAATTTCTTAGTCACCAAGTGGGGGAATCACTGAGTGTCTACGAAGTCCCAATCCTCTAACTTTATATGTGGGACACGTGCCAAGCACGGACCTTCTACTATGATCTGATCGAGTAGCAGAGGTGTATTAAGCATAAATTTTCCCTCATCTGGGTCCTTCAGGACCTTCACCTTACCCTAGCATGAAGGGATGTATTCAGGTAGCTTTGAGATAGGGTCTAATCCTTCAATATCAATATCCCTGGTGCCTTCATCTATGCCCTCATCAGATTTTAGGTTTACCACCTTACCTTTCTCCTACATGGTGGGCTTCTATTTCTTCTAGTGCTTCCTTGGTGACTCACGCACCGACTGTGTCTCTTTCGGTTTGTCTTTCTTCATCTTAGGCCCCTCCCTTGTTAGTGTAGGCCTCGACCTAGGCGACCTCGCTGACTTTGGCACATCTGCAGGAACCTCCACACTTACGACCTCAGGGGCAGCACCCTCAGAGGCCATCGATCCTCTAGCACTTGCAATTTCTGTGGGTGCCGACATCAGCCTATTAAGGAGCTCCTAGGTTTCCTTAGAAAACCTTTCAAACACTAAACTGACCACCAAAGCCTCAAAACTTGCAAGGTTCATGCACAACAAATAGTTCGACACCTCAACTCTCAGAATGAAAAGTGTTTTCATAAGGTGACTATCTGTAATTTATAGGCAAATTCAAATTCCAATCCAATCGTTCCCCCTAAAATCCATTCATAAATTCTATATTGGCAACAAATTTTCAAAGATATCACATTTAAATTCCATCTTAAATGCCCCCCCCGATCCTCTTAGCCATATTCTCATTGTCAAATCATGAACAGTGACTATAACGGTCACTTTCTGGCTACTTTGCATGGTCTCTCCTCCTATAGCGTAGCACCCTTTGCACTTCTGCTGACATTGTGACATTATTCCATCCCACGCAGTCCTCGAGTTGCATAACCCTACAACCCAGGTAGTGTATTTTATAGGCCCATGCCTCCTTTCAGTTTCCTGGAGTGCTAAGACTGCGCTTCCATCATATAGTCACTTGGCTGGATCCCCGGTGTATGGCTTCAATTGGCTACCATTTACCTTTTCGGGAAATGGATCTCCATTCAATTTCACCAATTGAACTACTCCACCATCGGTAATATCTTTGATGACATATGGCCCCAGCCAATGCATCTGCAATTTTCTTGGAAATTTATCAAACTTGCTATCATATAAGAAAACTAAATCATTTACCTTTAAGGTGCACGGTTTGATGTGTTGATCGTGCCATGCCTTTTCGCACTCCTTCTGAACTTTCTGATGGAATCCAACCAAAAGTTTGTCTTCTTCAAGTTCTATCAGTTGTGCAAGCCACTCCTCTAGGGCTCCGTGATATGATGTTCCTATGAACACCACGATGCATAGACTAGGTACAATTTACTCCAACGACATCACAATTTCTATGCCATAAACCAGCCTAAAAGGTCTTTGTCTAGTCAACTTTTCACAAGTAGTTTTGTAAGCCCATAACACCGTGGGTATGCACACGTCCCGATAATTTCTTTATGAATTACAAACCTTCATCAACACGTTTTCCAAT
Source organism: Pinus tabuliformis (assembly GCA_031772625.1). Taxonomy (NCBI): domain Eukaryota; kingdom Viridiplantae; phylum Streptophyta; class Pinopsida; order Pinales; family Pinaceae; genus Pinus; species Pinus tabuliformis. The sequence continues at coordinate 627,280,206 of CM062820.1, read as the reverse complement.
ATCATATTAATTTCTTCCACCATCCCATTAGCCTGCAGGTGGTATGACATACTCTTTTGGATAAACTTGAAATTCCTCTGTCACCATGCTGATCATTTCATTAAGGAAATGTGTACCATGATCGATCATCAAAATCTTTAGGCAATCGAATCTAGTCAACACATACTCAAAGAGGAACTTTGCTGCTATTGCTCCTGTACGCTCTTTCATGGGTTGCACCTCCACCCATCTGGTCAAATACTCCATCACGGTGATGATATACCACACACCCGTCTTCTTTCCTGGAGGCTAAATCGAGCCTACAAAATCAATGGCCCATTTCTCGAATGGCTATAATGACCCTTGTGGATTCATAGGTAGCTCATCCCTCCACAATGGCCTACCCATCCTCTGACATGCATCGTATGCCTTAAAGTAATCCTTGGAATCCTTATGCAATGTTGGTCACCACAACCCAGCGCATAAAATCTTCTGTGTTTTTTCTTTTCCTGCATAATGTCCCCCTGGGCAGCTCCTCCATGAGCTTAAGTGGGGATGTTGTTCCATTCAAACTTAGGTGCGTAACGTCACAAAATTTCATCCCAACCCATTTTATATAAATGTCCTGGAATGATAGAAAATTCTACCACATGCACCACCAACTCCTTCTTTTATTGACTAGTATACGCTTCTGGAGTCATTCCCATCGTCAGGGAGTGTATGATATCTGCAAAGTGATTATCAGCTATGTGCATCACAAAGAGCTATGTGCCAGGTAGTCCATCCTCCAAATTAGTAGGATCCTCTCCTATTTCAATGTGTGACAGATGATCTGGTCTTGCATTCAATAATCTTGGCTTCACAATGACTTTGAAATCATATTCTTGAAACAACAACAACCATTTGCATATCTTCCCCCCCAACACAAGCTTGTTAACCAGGTACTTCAATGCAGAATGGTTTGTATACATATTGAAGTGTTTGCCTAGGAAGTAGTGTCTGAACTTCTAGAGCGCGTACACCATAGCCAAACCTTCGTGCTCTGTCATCGAATAGTTCTTCTCAAGTTTAGACAACTTCCTACTTGCAAATGCTATAGGGTGATCCAACTCTCCCTCACCATCCTATATCATTATTTCCTCGAGCCCAATACATGACACGTCCACATGCACAAGAAATTCCTTCTTCCAATCCAGGAAGACTAAGATCGGTGCGGTGACCATCTTTTCCTTTAACACATCTAAGCTTCACTAACACTCTTCATTTCAACAGAATGTATCATCCTTCTTTAGTAGCTTCTCCATCGGTGCAAAAATCTGGGCATAGCTCTTGATGAAATTTCTATAGTATCCTATATGCCCCAATGTTGCTTGCAGCTATTTCAAACTTCTTGGTGCCTCCAAATTAATTATAACTTCTATCTTAGCTAGGTCAACCGTTAATCCTTGTTTGCATACCACATGGCCCAGCAAGATTCCGAAAGGAACACAGAACAAACATTTCTTCAAATTAAGTGTGATTTGATACGTTTAGCATGTATCCATCATTAGACGTAGGCTAGATAAATGGAATTTCACCAACCCAAATACCATCCAATCATCAACATATACCTCCATAAACTTGTGAATAAAGTGTTTTAATGCCATGATGATTACGGATGAAAATATCGTTGGCGCATTCTTCAGTCCAAAAGGAATTACAATATACTAAAAGTATCCCCACTCAGTTGTGAAGTTCGTCTTACTTCTATCCTTTGGCATGATCTTGATCTGATGGTACCCTAAGAACCCATCAGTGAAGGAATATGTTTCATGTCCTCCTACATTATCCAAAACTTCATCGGTGAACGAAGTCAAAAAAGGATCATGCACACAAACATCATTCAGCTTCCTGAGATCTACACATATCCTTATTTCATCCTTATGCTTCTTTTCCTCAACTACTATTGGGCTCACCAATTAGACTCTTCCACTAGTTCAATAATACCTACTGCAATCATTTTATCCAACTCTAAGCATACCCTTTCTTTATACTTTGGATTGAGGTGGTAAGGCCTTTGCTCGATCAGCTTTGCATCTGGTTTCAACATAAATTTCATAACTACCAAGTCCTCTATTATCCCTTTCAAATATGAAAACTTCATAGGGAACAAGTCCTTATATTCACAGAGCAATTCAACGACCTTATCTACTATTGCATCATCCTAGTAGTCCCCATTCTTTGCAAATTTTGGCTCCACCTCTATCCCAATGTTCACTTGTATTTTTTTTAGCGGTGCGGTGATATCTAGATTTTCAATTTGTGCCCTCAACTTCACAATGTCTTTTTGTTTCCAGATATTAATGTTCATCGGATCATCATCTTCTTCTTCAACAGTCACATTGTAGCACTCCAGTGTGTGGCGCAGCTGGTGTTGAATCAAATCCAAGGGATCTTGTGGTATTCTAAAGATCACTGCTTTGACCTCATATAGTGCTTCATCAGTGCACTCAAATCCATCTTAAAAGCTGAATGTCATCAAGAATCCCCATTTCAAAATATCCCATTCGTGTGTGCCATGGAAAAGCTCTATCTCCAAGTACCAATTCATAGGTATTACATCCAAGGTGTGACAAAACAGATGCACCCACTCCGGTTGTGGTTATACTCCATAAGCATTGGTCCATTTGGCTAAGTGATCGCGTGGATCACTCCTTCCATCATATTTATTTCTCAACTGTACCTTTTGGTGACCAAACCATACCATCATCATTCTTCTATATCCACACCATCCATTGAAGTTGTATTTATGCATACCCCACCATATTGGAGGCGTAGCGCACAGTGCCAAGTCCAAGGGTTGGAATCGATGCTTCTCTGGCACTTCCCTTTCAAATGCATCCATAAATTTATCAATGTCAGTTAATCCATCATACTAAGGCAGAATTATTACCTCTAATGATACATAGCATAACAATTTGGTCATCATGTTACATTGTAGCGTAGATACTTCATGCAATCTATTGTACCAGTGTTCCAATTCCTCGTCTACATGTGATGTGCAGGAGCTTTTGCAGTCCCATGCAAGACGTCCACCAACTATTGAATTCGCCCAATTTTGATCACACATCATTATCTTATAAATATGGTCTAAATCATCATCACTTTCGTAATCACAAATTGGTTCATTATAGCATGGTCCTTCTACAAGGTCTAATGGTACTACTACATAGAGAGATTTTCTTTCAAATGACATCATCCAATTATTCAAATTAATCATCCTATTCATGTTGATAGCCCAGTCGATCCCAAGGAGTGCAGGGTAGGGATTGCTCTCATCCACAATCTCTATCACTTCAAAATCAGCCAACACACTCACACCTTCGATATTGATTGTCACTTCCTGTAATCTTCCCATGGGGGTAATATTTTGTTGATTTTCCATTCTCAATTGAATAGGAGACCACTACAGTGCAAGTCCCCCCATTCTCTCCCATGTTTGTGTAGGTAAAACATTCGCATCAGACCCTAGATCCAGAATAACTTGGTACATTTCATATTCTCCTATCTGCATGGTGAGTCTCATCTCCCTCCCTGTTCTTGCTTTATGCTTACCAATATTCCTGACTATGCGCGGTCCATCAGAATTGTTTTCTTTCCCGACACACTTATTTATTAGCGCCTGTAACCCTTTCACCACCTTGCTATGAAGAAGTAGTTTCATACAGGTCTCCAAGAAAGTAGTAAGCATATAAGGGTCCATCTCTTCAGCTGGCTTATCTTAACCTCTTGAGGTAGAGGCCTTAGCGAAGCTTTTCTTTGCTTCCATGAAGGTTTCCTTCGTGCACTCCAAATCAAAGCCAACCTCTTTTTCTGGAGCTTTGTAGACCCATTCACCTTCTTCAGGCTTCTTTCCCTTGTCTTCGCCAGTCATCATTCCACTTCACAGCACAATGTTCACGTTAGGATCCTCTTCACGGGGTTCATCCCTCATCATCTGCAGATTCTGGGTAGGTTGTTGTGGTTGTTCCCTTTCTTCGCATATCTTAGCTAGTGATATATGGTAGCCTTCTGTCGCATGGTCAAACTGAGTTAAATATCTACATGATAGGCACATCGGGTTTGTGTATTCTCGCGAGTAGTGTCTTGGACCCCCACAGTTGTAGTAAATCACCTTCCCTCAACCTCTACCAAGTCCTCCTCCACCCTGGCCTTGCCAGCACCCCTGAAATCCTCCTTGCACTCCCGCAGCATCTTGATCCAGAGGCTGAGTTTCTACCTGCATTCTATATGCATGTGTTCTATCCATCATTAGCTCATAGCTACGCAGTTACACTCATCATGCCCCACCGATTGACAGAAGTTGTAGAAGAGTTGTTGCAGTGTGTGTACAAATTTCTGCAGTAGGTGACAATTGTCTGTCACATGTTTTCCAGCCACTTAAAAGATAACACACCATAGCACGGGCCCTATGCTTGGAGTTGCTTGAGCTTCCAACCTCAGATGCATCGATGCTCATGCTGCAACATAATTCACAAAGATTGAGCAGTGATCTTTGTCATGTCCTTGGCTTTCTCATTTCAGGCACCAAACTTCTTTGCGCGCCTCTGGCCAAACTGCTTTATCCTTCGTCAGACTTTCAAACTCTATGAAAAGGTTCTACAACTGTGTGTGAATCTATTGAACTCCCAATTTAGCATATTGCATTGGCATCTCATCCAATCTCATTACAATCTCCAAGGCTTCTGCCTAGGTCCCAATCTTTTGTTGTGATAAAGAAACCCTCAGATGAGGCAAGAGTGAAGCCACAAACCATTTGCGGTGTTGCCCATCCATAAGGTTCATGTTGGCTTCATGGATCGTGCACTTCAATCTCTGATCTAGATCCTAGGGTTTCTCGCCAGGCTTCATCATGATCTCCTTGAATCCCAAAATTGATTGGGCTTCAGACTTAGGCCTATTCAACTCCTTATTCAGAGTGGTCTCAATATCTGCTAATGAAGCCATCGGGTTATCAATGCAGTACTTAATGTACCATGTTAGCGCGCATTCTTTTAAAGTAGTGACTAAAATTTATTTCTTCATTTGATCATCCATTATACCCTGAGCCTCCCATACGGCCTTCGCGACGAACCAAAACTGGTCCAGGTCCTCTGTTCCCGAACCCTTGAAAATGGGAAACTTTACTGCATTCACCATATTGAATGGTGGCGGAGGTTGTAGCAATGTGGGCGAAGGTGTATGCAGTGGAGGTGAATATGGAGGTGGTGTGGGTGGATGGGGTATTCATGGGAACCCTCGACTTATCAATTGAACAACGCTCTGTGGAGAAGCATGTGTTGCTTTCTCGTCGTCACTCAAAGGAGATCCAATTAACGGGTTATATTCAAGGCCTATTTTCCTTCTGTCCCTAAAGATCCTTCCACTTCGTGTAGCTTCAAACATCAAGGTAGCTGCATAACCTGCTTTTCACACAAGAGAATCTTAATCCAAGTATTTGAAGACCTTAAATACTTACCTTGCAGTCCCTTGAAGAAGCAACACTCTACTTCACTATAACTGACCAAAGTATCGACCACGAACTATGTCACGAATCCTCCTATGATACGATTGAGCTAGTGATCAACAGTGTGTGTGATCTTATCTTCTGAGGCTTCCAATCTCCACACTAACTTCGGGGTCCACACTATCGAACCGTCAAGCCTCCACCTTTCTTGGTCATCTACCAATTTAGAAATCCACTCATATAATTCAATTGGGAAGGAACATAAGAAGATTTCTTCTATCTCAATGTAAAGATATCTATCCAACCACTATTCTTTCATCAATCGCGGATTCCTGTTCTCTTGCGTTGTGAATTCGTGGATGTTTCTATCCAACCAATCTTTAATTTCCGTCTTAGTTGGATTCTAGTGATGCAACATCACACACTTCTTTATGCAGATCTCAGTCCCGACAACAGAACCATTTTTTGGCTTAGTGGGCCTTGACTCAAGTTCAACATTAGTTACCAAGAAAATCCCTACACTACTAGCCCTTTTGGAATAAATCCGCCGAGCACGGACTGAAATCTCACCCGAAGAAGTATGGGGGGATGCAGGAACCAAGTTTTTGCACCTAGAGATGGTAGTGATGTTGTTTTTTACCCTAATCCTACCTTCACATAGATCGATAAGCCTTTTAGGGCTTATCGATATACTTCTCTTATTCAGCTTCTAGACCTAGGTGAAGGTTTGCGATCATCCTTCACGGATCCTAAATGAGTGATTTATCTACGTACACGCTTCTGTAATTATTCTTACCTATGTATTTACCCAGATCGTCTTAGTATCTAATAACTTCAACATGCATTAAGATATTCTTCGCATAAACAGACAATATTATTTGCAGACAGATAACAATGTAAACATATAGATCTGTGCATCAATATAGCATTAAATCATAAACCCACTATTCAACATAACATAATCGCATTCATTCATAACATAAGTGAATAGATCAAACACAGATAGTTTGAGAATAATCTTCTTTATTAATGCTTCATATCTTCTTATAAATTCTAACTACCCTGCGCACTCAACTGCAAACTTCTACCCTAGGCCTCTGTGCACACAACTGCAGAGCCTCTTTCCTATGCTAATACTCTTCACTCTTAGCTCTCACTGACCCATTACATCAACATCAGTTACTAAATCTAATATGAACTGCCTTAGAATCTTCTAAGACTTCCCTTTTTATACAATCCCATGGTCCATGGACCATGGTTAGATCTCCTAAAGCCGACCTGACTTACCTAAGAGAAGGTCGGAAACCCTTTATGAAACTTTACATCTTGACACTCTACAACCACAAAATGTGGAGACTTTACACTTTTTATACAAAAACTTGGGCTTTCTACCCCGAAACTTGGGCTTTCAACCCCAAAATTGATGCTAGGGGACCCATTCCCAATACTCTCTCTCACTCTTGGACACTTCTAGTTTTATTGGAGCACTCCAGCTTTGGAGCAAGGAAGGAAAATCAAGCAAAGGGAAAGGAATTAAAGCAAGGATCAAGGAAGGAAGAGTAGGATCGAGCAACTTCAATAGGAATACTTGCAGGTAACATATTTGATGTGTGATTTCCTAGCTAGTTTTGACATGCATGGATTTTCATGTTAGTGTATGGTTCTCTTAATGTTGATGGCATGGTTTTGTCAGGTTATGACAGTGGTTTCCAGCCTAGCCTTTCCATTTTCAGATGCCATGGTGTGTTTGGATGTTTATATCAGTTTTTAGATTTTGAATTGTTGGATGGATTTAAGAATCCGAGGTGGTGGTGATCTCAAGGTTCATTCCTAAAGGCCTAGGAATCCCTTGATTGGTTTTGGCAGGATACATGGTAAAGCTTGAGGGAGGAGACTCGATTTAGGGCCTAGTGATCTAGTGTGGATTGTTGTAAATCTTGAGAGGTTGGTGTCTTTGTTGAGGGCCTAGTGATTTGGGATTGGATTGCGATAAATTCCGGATGGCATTCGAAGTTCAGTTTAGTTTTGTGATCAGAGCACCGATTTTGGTGTGATCATGGTTTAGTGACGGTGGAGGTGGTTTAACCTCTCAATTCCCTTTGTTTTTTTTGGATTGGTTTATCCATGAGATCCCACATTCATGCTTGGAATATGGCATCGGGGTGATTGGTTGAAAGAAAGATTTGGTTCAGCCTTGTCTACAGTCGAGTGGTACGTGGAACACCTGAACATGGTTGGATTCGCATATGATTAATAAAATCTAAGTTCTCTTGTTTTTGTACACATTTATATGTGGATTTAATGGTTTTTATCTCACTATTATTTCCATGGTTTTATGTTGGTTATAATCATGGTTAATTGATTGGTTCATGTCATGGTTACTTCATGTATTTACTTGTAATGGTTAAAATGATGGATGAAAAACCTAATTGATGTCATAACAGTTCAAGGGAGAAGTCGGTGATTGTTTGGCATGGAATCACCCCACAACATATTTTGGGGCTCAAAACCCAAGTTTTGGTCAAATATGTTGTAAGTCTTTGCGAATTGTGGGTGCAGAGCACGAAATGTATGTTGAGTCATAGAGTTGTCTGCCCTAAGTTTTGTAATGTAATGTAATGTTAGCCTACCCATGGTTCGTGGACCATGGGATTGTATAAAAATAAGTGAGGCTCTAAGTTGTAAGGATAGGAATCGATGGATTGATGTAATGATCTAGTAGTGGATAGAGCAGAAGTCATAGTGTCTTGGGGTGTAGTAGTAGGAAGAGGCTCTGTAGCTGAGTGCGCAGAGACCTAGTAGAGTCTGCAGCTGAGTGCGTGGACCCCTGCAGCTGAGTGCACAGGGCAGAGTCAAGTTTGTAACCCAAGAAGAAGAATAATAAAGAGAATTTTGATTCCAAATACTGTGTATCTGTTTTTGTATTACTTTTTATGCATTTATACTATTTTGTTTATCACGCGCACTTATATGAGTATTGAACACTATTAAGTATAATTGGGCTCACTCAGATAAGTTAAGTAATCGAATAATATCGGGTTCATAGTAAGAAACTTGGGTAATAACATGGATCGCGCCTCGAGCAGGGCTACGCAAAGGCAAAATTGCAGGCTGTGAGGTACCGATAGATGCGCATAGTGATGTGTGCATAGGGTCAAACCACGGACCACCAAAAAACCATCAAACATCTCTAGGGTGAGGAAACCTAGTTCTAGCACCTTCCCATACTACTTCAGGTGACACCTCATTCCGTGCTCCATGAACTATTATCGAAAGGGACAGTAGTATCGGGATTTGTTTGGCTAAATCATCTCTGAACCTGGGTCAAGCCCCTATAAGCCAACAATGATCCTTCTTTTCATGTTTCATAAGAGTTTTTAGTCATTCATGTTTTGTCTTGTATCTTAGACCTATAGATTGCATTGATGCCAAGTGTTTGACAGAATGTTGGTCCCGGTTGTGGATGGTCAGGCCTAGTCCTAAAGTTGATTTTTGGTTTATTAGTCTTTTCATCATGTGTTTAATGGATTTTGCAAGTTACAACAAGTTTTGTGGAGTGGCCATAATTCTTGGCTAGAAAAGTGCCCTAAATTCCATTAATGCTGGCACATCTCTGCCAAGAAAAGTCCTTGGAAGTAGGCATGTAGGATTGTGGGAGTGTCTAGAGGTATCTATACACTGGCATTCCCATATCATGAGAGTGTCCATAGGTCAAGAGGTCTAAAAACTTAGTGGGACCCAGGGGCAGGATTCCTCAGTGTGGAAGGTATGGTTGATGTGTTTCTGTTTATTCCATTTCCTTAAGGTCACCAAGGAGGTTGAATCCTATAATAGTAGCCTCTAATCACATGTTTACCCTAGTTGTATGGTTACTTAGGTAGATGTGGGATGAGGTTGGTTACAAAGGATGCCTCAAGGACCTAGGCCATACCAGTAGAGCATGCAAGGTGCATCTTACTCTTATTACCATAGCAACCAGATTGCACCCTTTCCACCCTAGTACTCTTCCACTCATCCATCATGTTCCAAACCTCCTTCTTGGCATTATGCTCCTCAATCTCCTCCCTAACCTATCAATCAACCATTTCAGCCATATGATTCTCAACATCCTCAATGGAATCACCCATCACAAGGGTGGACGCTTTACTACCTCCACCTCGCCCTCAATGACAAATTAATCATCATACTCCACCCAAGAAACCTCGGATTCATACTCAACCCAATCTGAACCCAAATAACAAGCAAGTAAAACAGGTCTACAATGGAGAGACACCTTACCCTGGCTATGCTCTAGAGATCCAATAAATCAACCTTAGGTATGGAAGAGTGATTCTAGATAACCAACTACCCTCTCCACCTGAAGAACTTGAAGAGGAAAAAGAAGAGAGTACTCCTCAAGTAAATCCACCTCCTTTTCTTGAGAGATTGATCCATCCTAGCCAACACACCCAATGTGAGACTGAACTTCTTGGAGAATTGAATAATATGTGTGTTAAAATACCCCTCCTCTAAGCTATGAAGGACGTTCCCATCTATAATAATATTTTCAAGGAGAAAATTTTCAAACACCCTAAAAGGTGAAAAAGAGACACCCCCACCATGAACGTTATTAGTCAAATAGTTGATTTTAGGTTGGGGAGAGTGATTTGTTTGAAATATTTAGACCCTGTAAGTCCAGTAGTAGATTTGCACATTGATGGAATCATTTTCCCTCATACAGTGATTTATATTGGGGTTGTCATCAATGTGATAACTAAAGAAACCATGCTAAAACTAAACCTCCAAGGAGCCCCTAGAAATACCACTACCGTGCTGCAACTTGTAGATAGATCCATAGTGGATCCTGAGGGATTTGTTGAAGTTGTAATGGTCTCCATTGACTCCAGGGAGTATCCTACTAACTTCTTGGTTCTCCAGCCCAAAACCAAATTCAATGGTTATCCTCTTATCTTGGGAAGGCCATGGTTAGCCACTACTGATTATTACAATACTTGTAGGTTTAGGAACATGACCATTAATAATCATCATTTGTCAAAATAATTGGTATTTCATGCTCCTTCTCAGCCATCCATTGAGCATGACTTACCCTTGTGGCTATAATAGGAGGAGGAAGATGAAGTGTATCATAAAACATCCCAACCAAACTGTACCTTAGATTTTGTTATTGGATAGGGGAAACTTGATGAAGATGACCTCAATGACCAGATCCTCCATAACTAAGCTCCAAATACCATGCCTCTTGATGAGCTTGTGAAAGAGTCTGAGAGCATTCCTTGGACTGAATTATGATTAGTGGACCCAAGTCCTTCCCATGTCAAAATTGTAGAATTTGGTCCATCTAGAACCTTGAAGATTAACCCCTCTCTCTTGGCCAACCAAGAAGAGAAGTTATGAAAGATGCTGAGATAACACTTAGATGCATTTGCTTAGAACTATAAAGAAATGAAAGGGGTGCATCACTCAGTTTTTACTCATCACATCTACATCAAGGAGGGATGAAAATATGTGTGCTAACCTAAGAGGAGAATGAAACCATCCCTCAAGGACGTAGTAAAGGAATAATTCAAAATTTGTTGGATGTAGGGTCCATATACCCCATCTCAGACAGTGAGTGGGTGTCCCCTCTAGTTTTAGTCCCAAAGAAGAATGGGAAGTGGAGGATCTGTGTGGATTACAAACAATTGAACAAAGCCACCAATAGAGATGATGTCCCTTTACCTTTCATTGATCAAGTCTTAGATGGTCTTGGAGGGAACAATTTCTTCTCTTTCTTTGATGGATTTAGTGGTTATAATCAGATCCAGATCATCCTTGAGGATCAAGACAAAACTACATTCACATGTCCTTGGGGTACTTTTTCTTATAGGGTCCTTCCTATCGGCCTATGCAATGCCCCTACCACTATTCAAAAAGAAGTTTTGAGAATATTTGTTGAGCTTGTTCATGACTCTATGGAGATATACATGGATGATTTCACTCCCTATAGGTGTGACTTCCTAGAGGCTCTCTCCAATCTGGGAAAAGTCCTGAGGAAATGCATTGAAATGAACCTCTCTCTTAGTCCTAAAAAATGTGAATTCTTAATGAATGCAGGGCCTCGACCGTTCAATATCTCAGGATGGAATACAAGTTGACCCAAACAAGATTTCTATCATCAAAAGGGTCCCTACTCTTCAAAATCAGATGGATATTAGGATTTTTTTGGGCTTAGTTTGATATTATAGGAGGCTTATCAAGAACTTTAGTAAAGTGGGTCCACCATTATTTGGATTGCTTGCCAGGGACTTAGAATTTTGTTGGAAAATAGCTGCCAAGAGGCCCACTAGATTTTAAAAGAAAAATTAACCATTGCACCCATACTTAGGAGTCCAAATTTAGATTTTCCTTTCCATATCCATGTTTATCCATACGACAGAGTTGTGGGCGCAACCTTGGGACAAATAGATGGTAATTTACCCTATGCCATTTATTTCATTATTAAAAATATGTCTAAGGCTGATTTGAACTACAATGTAACTGAAAAAGAACTCTTAGCTGTTGTACAATCCTTAAAAAAATTTAGACACTACATCAATGGATACCAAAATATTATGCATACTGACCATGCAACTATTAAATATTTGATGAATAATCATGATGTGAATGCTAGAATCATTAGATGGTTGCTATTGTTACTTCAATTTTATTTAACGATCATTGACAAGCCAATAAAAGAAAATGTAGTCGCATATTTTTTGTCTAGACTTGCTTTTCATGTAGGTGATGAAGGGGTGGTTGATGATAAGCTTCCAGATGAGCACCTATTTTCTATCTCAGTTATCTCTCCATTGTTTGCTAACATAGACAACTACCTAGTTATTGTAAGATTTCATCCAAATCGTTCATCTAGGAAGAAGAGAAAAATTGTAAGGAAAAGAACCCCTTTCACTTGGATTGGGGACAATCTCTTCAAGATGGGACTAAATCAAATCTTAAGGAGATGTGCCAAGGAAGAGGAAGTCTTTGACATCTTCTTGGCCTGCCATGATGGGCCTTATGGAGGTCCTTTTCCTTCCAAGAGAAGAACTTTCAAAGCTCTACAAGCTAGATATTATTGGCCCACTCTCCACCAAGATGAAAGAAGGTACACCAATAAATGTGATTAGTGCCAAAGGTTGGGAAAACCCAAACCTAGGGATGAAATTCCTCTACAAACACAGGTGTCCTTGGAGCAATTTGACAAGTGGTGCCTATATTTCATTGGACCAGTTGATCCACCATCAGGGAAGAAAAGTGCATCATTGTGTGCACTAATTACTTGAAAAAGGGAGTTGAGACAAAGGCTGTCAAGGAAGAAATAGAGGATAAAGTGGTTGAGTTCAAAAGGGAAAATATATTCTACAAATTTGGGTACCCTAGGGAGATAGTCACCAATTAGGGAATTCAATTCACATCACATCTGATTGAGAATCTCCTAAGGCAACATCATATCAAACACAGAACATCTATTACCTATCACCTTTAGGCAAATGGGCAAGTAGAGGTTACAAATAGGGCATTGGATAACATCCAAACCAAGGTTGTGAGAAACAATAAAAGAGAATGGGAAAACATATTAATGGAGGCCACTTGAGCCTATAACACCACATGGATGACAACTACTGGGTTCACTCCATACGATCTGGTTTATGGAACAAAATCTCTACTTCCTATTGATTTTGAGTATAATACTTTGATAATGGAAGCCTAATTGGACTTAGATGTCACCAAATCACAACAAGAGAGGTTGCTCTAATTTACTGGATTGGACGAGTTCATAATGCAGGCCCTCCTACACACTGAAGTTATATAATTGCAAAGGAAGGTCTGCCATGATAGGCATATCAAGGAAAATGTTTTTCAAGAAGGGGATTGGGAATTTTTATATGGCTCTAGGTTCAAGGATTTCAAAGGAAAATTGATGACAAGATGGTTAGGCCCATACCTGATAGAAAAATGTCATGAAAATGGAGTTTTTCAAGTTAGGACCATTGATGAGGAAGAGATTCCCTTGCTTGTCAATGGCTATAGGTTGAAGGTATACAAAAAAACCTATGTCTGAGGAAGAATTCATGAGTACAATTAGCAGAGAAGTTAATGTGATTGGAAGTGTCATAGCTTCGAGTCCACAATATTTCTAGATATTTTTGTAAAAAAGAAAAAAAGAGAAAAAATATAAAAGATAATAAAATACCTAGATGAAAAACTTTGAGGCATTTGAGGCCAACTCTTGGGCTGAAAACCTCTCTGAGGCAGCTTAGGAGAAAAAAAAAAGAGAAGAAAAATAATAAAGATCCCTAGGTGAAAACCTCCCTTGAGGCACTTAGGGTAGGAATACATGTTGAAAACCTCCTCTAAGACAGTGTGTGTGTCTAGAAAAAAAGAGAGAAAAAAACAAACAAAAAACACAAGAAATGGATCTACACCATGTCTGTTATTTGTTTTTGTCATTTTGTAGGATTAAAGATAGTGGTGGATTCCATGGCTATATGCCAAAATTTCCCAAGATTCTCTTCAGTCCCCCATCCTTCCACTTCATATCCATAATCCACACTCATGTGATCACCCCTCTCCACCATCCCATTAGCCCAAAATTCAAGTTTCACCCCCTCTCTGGACTGCTATAGGAAGGACCTGTAAATGCTACAGGAAGGTCATGTAGTGCTACAAGAGGGTTCTGAAAAGCTATAGGAGGGAGATCTGAGGAAAAGGACAACCCAACATGACCTTGAAAATTATGAATAAGGTTCCCCCACCATGGTCCACCATCCATCTATCACTCATCCATCCCATTTCATAAAAGATAAAAAATAAAACTGCTAAAATTACCCCACTCTGTCTTACCCCTGCTAAAAATTTGAGAAACACACAAAGGCCATCATCTTCATTTCTAAAAATATACACTACTTGCTCAAAGTACTATCATTGGCCTCAAGACCTATCACATCCACTCTCATCACACCCATGTAGCTTGAATACACCAAAGGAAAAGGAGAGGATTTCTACAGGAAGAAAACCTCCTTCGATAGCTGCCTGTGCACACATCACAAAAATAAATAATCTTGTTTTTTCTCATCAATGCGGGGTGATGGAAACTTCTGAGTCCACTTTTAAGTATTCATATCACTCCTAGAAGGACTCTCCACCAGTAGTAGAACTTGAACATCAACAAGGTACCTACACACAGAATAAACACAACAGTCAAATATCATGAGGAATAATGAAGAAATACATAGGAAAGAAACACAAGAAGTCAACTCCCTTGATGCCAATCATGTGGTCCAGATCCAACATACAAATCCTTGCATCTGTTTAATCATGAGGTAAGCATAGGTATGGAAAACGCTCACCTCCTCCCTATGTGTGAATAACAAAAATGTCTAAATCGCGAGAGGATATGTTTTAATAAGATGGAGGTGGCCAGCTAACTTGGTCACCCTGATCTAGTAAACTAAAAGTGATGGTAAGCACTCATGCAACGTGGAGGTTTCACATCAGTAGAGTTGGGATCACAGATAGTGAGTGGTGATTACAAGGAAAGAGGGAATAATTACTTTGAGTCGGGATAATGGTCGGAAAGAGGAAACCTCGTGTGACTACCAGCTCACCACAACGCTCCAAGCCTAAACCAAAAATAGCATATTATCTACTAGGAATCAAATTATTTTTCAAAATTGCTCATTTCAAAAATAGTTAAGGAGAGGATGGGCTCAAGGTGCCATCGGGGAGTTTTGAACCCTGTTCTGCAACTGCTACAAGAAGGAGCTACAAGAAAGCCTACAACTACTACAAGAGGGCCGAGAAATTGCTACAGGAAGACTAAAAGGGTGAAGGAAAGCTATGGAGGGTCGAATTGTCTCCAAAATTATTACCTTCATCCTAGAAAAATTGATAAGAAGTAAGTGCCACTATCTCCTTCATCCATCCATAAGATTGTATGCAAATTGCACTTAAAATTCTACAAGCAGTAGTATTCTAATTGTGAAATTAAAAGGTCTTTTGGTACAGTAGAGTAAGGGGAATGTAGGAAATTATCATCAACATGGAATTTTAACTCACTAATGCCACTAAATTATATGTTGGAGCTATTAAAAGAAGTAAATCTCCCTCACTTATCTAAAACATAAAGAAGAGATGGTGGGAGGATTTAACAGAAGAGAGCCCTCGTATACCAAAAGAATCCACCTACACCCTCCTATGATAGAAATTTTTAGAAGACACCAGTGGCTAGGATTCTTCAAGCTGTTGAAAGGGTATGATAATGAAGTTGCCTTTGAATTTTCCATGGCCCTAAACTCATAAACAAGGGATAGTGCCACCATTGTGGTGATGGGATTAACTATCTCACTCAGCCCTGGAATAATTAGAAGAGTGACAACCCTACCTCTAGGGATGAAATGGAGAAGAGAATACAAAGCCACCAGTGTCACTACTAAAAGGAACTTCTTCACTACCAATGAAAATATTGTTGAGGAAAAGAATGGAGTTAGGGAGGAAGGCCTACCTTATCCTTGGGATGAGGTGGCCTACCATATTTTGAAATACATATCTTGTGAGGGAAGGCTGAGTGTGGTCTATGACTACCACTTTATATTACTTCGTGAACTCAGATTTCAGGAAGAATTTCCTCTGGCTCAAAGACTTAGTTTTGCATACTTCCTCCTGCAGTCCATCAGGCACATGAATAAAAAAGTGAGAGAGGGAAAACACCAATACCTAGGGCACCATGGCCTCATTAAACTGATAGTGGTGGATGCCTTGAATAAATTGATAATCCTTGTCCTTTGGTCCAAATTCATAAACATGGATAGAGAAGCCTTCATCGACATACAAACCCTCCAACCAGGTGAGACCCTAGCCTATATTGTTGGAGGAAGAGAGGGAAAAACAGAGGAAGAAGAAGAAGGGACAAGGAAGAAGAGGAAGAAGCAAGAAGATTGGAAGAGGAGGAAAGCAAAATAGACGGAGAAAAGACAGTGTAAGAACTAGAGGCAGAGGTAGGAAAACGACAAGATGAAGAGGGGGAGAAATATGAAAAATCAATTCCTAAGAAGACTACTGAGCCTAGATAAGTGTATATATTTTCAAATCAAGCAAGTTTGTCTCCAGGACCCACTAAAAAAGAGGCAGCTGCAAGTTTAGCTACTTTGAGCACCCCAATCAAACCCAAAAGGAAGAGACAAAGGAAACTCCTCCATTATTTTGATACTAGGAAAAGCACGAGGTTCAAGCAAGGGAGGCCACAAACTCCCACAAAATCCCCTATCACAATTGAAGAGTCCCCAAGCAAGAAAGAGGAGGTGAGGCCCATTGAAAGAAAAATCAAAGAGGTCACCTCTCCAAAACCCATAACAAAGACTCCTATAGCATATGTAAGGAGGCCTATCAATAGATAAAACTCCCTCAAACAACCCAAGACAAAAAGCTCCCTCCAACGAGAAGAAAACGGGAGCTACAAGAGGGACAGAGTATATTACATGAAAAATGGAGTGTACTGCTACAAGAGGAGCAAAGGATGCTGCAAGAGGGGCAGAATGAGCAACAAGAGGGGGAAAATGTGACACAATGGCTACAAGAGGTATAATCCTCCCCAAAAACATTTGAGAAGGACTACTAAGAGCTCCAGGAGCCTAGTCCAAAACCTATCCTAAGCTCCTATTATAAATTCCTTGGAGGAGGGAGAATTATTCCCAAAAACGTTGCATTCCCACTTTTCTATGAGCTAGACGCAGAAAGAGGAAGAACCCATAAATGGATGAAAATTTGTAAGTCTAAGAAGGTAGAATATGTGAGCCTCATGGAAGAAAAGTTCCTTGAAATGGGAAAGGAATTAAGTGAGCTAAGAGAGAAGGAGTCCAGAATGAAGGAGAAACTATAGACAAAAAATAGGTGGTTGAGGGAGAAGTTGCGGGAGAAGGAAACTAAACTTGCCACAATGGCAAGCCTCTCCATGGAGGAATTACAGTGTAGGCATCCGTCCAAGTCTTATGCACTCTTTATCAAAGAGAAGTGACTGAAATTACAAATCTAAACCTTAGCACAACATGGGTCTATGTCATTTCAAGATTAGAAATAGTTCATTGAATTTTTCAACCAAGCTAGCATGGAAGATAGAGAGAAATTGGTTGAGATTTGCATTCATAATATCACTTTGACGGATATGAATTTTTGAGATCCTAATGAAACATTGGGGGATACACAATTGATTTCCATGGCATATTGGATGACTCATGAGGAGGAAAGAGCTAAGGAAGTAAAGAGAGTCGGGGAAAAGGAGGAAAAAGGACCATTATATATCAGGGCAGAGCTAATGAGCCCAATGGTTGTCAGTAGCAACCATAGAATCATCTCTAATGATGATGACCTAGCACCCAAATTTATTTCCACCCAGGAAGAAGTCATATAACAATTTTAAGACACACTTAGATTGTTGGGAATAGAAAGACAACAAGCCTGCCATAGGAGATGGAATGCCTTACCCCATAGTCTCTAGATCAGAGAATATCACTCTTCTGAAAGGCTAAGGAATGCACTGGGGAGGACACCACTATAAAAAAGAATCATTCAAATATTAGAAGTCAATTAGATAGGACTCAAGCTCAATCCATCCTTGATTTTATGCCTATAGGAAGGAAAAAATTAAGCATAGGAGAAGGAATGGACAGAGATATAAAAGAATGCAAGCTTCTATCGCCAAGAAGGCACACCATCTGAGGAACCTTGGGATGTCAGGGAGGCCACTAGGGTGATGAAATAAATGGACATAGATGATTGAGTTTCTAAGAGAATGAGAAACAATTTCAGTAGGGGGTGATGATGAGGCTCATTAATAGGTACATTATAAGGATCATAATTCCATCCTCTAGCTTTAGAACTATCTCTTTCTCACATTTATTTACAATTTTTCTTATATTATGCTTAGTAAGAGGGGTAAAATATGTTTTGCTATGTCATGTGGCCAAATATGGTTTAATTCCAGGAAATGGATCCTTTTTTAGATGATTTCCATGCAGGACTTGGAGTAGACAATAGGGAGAGATTCTAGGAGGTTGTCGACCTCCTTAACTCCTTCAATCAACCAATATCACCCCTCTCTCTCCTAGCTCGAGGTCATTGGAAGCCGAGCAAGATAAGGTCATTGGCATCCAAGTAAGTGTAGTTAAGGAAGATCAAGATCCACCCTTCTCGATTTTTGGGAGACAAACATTCCTATTTTCTAGGGAGCTACTACTATGTACGCTCTTGTATAAATAAACATGCAAAAAAGCTCATTATGACTCAAACTTTTTTTTTCAGCTAGGAAGCTATCAAGCTCAAGGACTTGACAATGTTATTTTTTACTGGTTATGTGATGTATTTGATATAGATGCAATGATAATGAGAATTGTATTAGTGGTTAATCACTGAGTTAGTTCTAGAGGGTTGAGGCTCTTTGGTGTGTGCCCAACCCCAGTGGCTTAGATCCCTATTTTATATTGGAATTTATGTTTATCTTAGACTTCTTATTAGTTTTCTGCATTTCATTATAAAATAACCCCTCAAAATATTGTGATTGTAACCTCTATCTCATCTCTCCCATGGGAGCATGAATGGAAGGATCTACAATCACAGTCCAAAATTACTATGTTTATGATTTCTTGGAAGAAGTTCTATGTGAGTCATCTTTTTTTTCATGTTCTTACTATAGGTTAGGAATTGATTATTAACTAGATCAAAGTTTTTGGCATAGATTAGATGGCATTTAAATTCAACTCATCTTTTCCATAATTCGTTGTTTCATTTTGTCAATGATAAAAGGGTATATGCATGCAATGTTGTAGAGCTATTTGGATCTACATTCAAGGGGCCTTTCACCATATCCATGTTGGAATTGCTTACCCTCTTTGATTAATCCAAAATTCTATCTTCAAATTTATGTTCTTGAGATCATTCCCTTAGGTCACAGTGAGCAGTTATCCTACTGCAAAACAGGCCTTCCAAAGGCTCTGAGCTTGGCTAGGGGTGTTGGCCACCTTTCATCCATCTACCCCAACCTCCATCCACCTTTCCATCCCTTTAACCCATCATTCCTACCTCCTAAACTTTCTTAGAAGTCTTCTTGTAAAATTACAAACCTTCCTGTACCAATACAGGACACCTATAGCAGCATGTTTCAACACTTGTTTTGACCTTTGATGCAATTTGGACTTATTTTAGAAGTAGGTTGACCCCCAACTATGACTCCATGATCAAGGGAAGCACCTAGGCCACTCCAACCATCCTTTCCCTTCATTCCAAAATAGAATAACATTAGTTTCTTTGTTATAGATTTAACACAAATAGAACATTGATTTATATGCAAGTGTGAGCTAGATAGATGATGCATGGAATCTTGAGTTATGATTTGGTAGGTTAGCTTCCTGTTTGCAAGTAGATTTGGTATATATATGGTTGATTACATGATGATGTAGTTCCCTTCATGCAAGTAGTGTAGCTCTTATCTTTCTATGAATTGATTCAATAGCATTTACAAGTTGAAGTTCAAAAAGAATTTTACTTATTATCATTAGAGCTAGCTTCTAAATTACACCTTCATTAGTTAGTTTTCCTTCTAATTCAGTAGGAATAATGGTCTTTTATAACTATTGATCAAATTATATAGTTTAGGGTAGAATGAGTAGAATACCATCTACTTTGTATATAGCACTGTCACCTCAAAGTTTGTACGAACCCCAGGTTGATAAATAGAGTTGAGGATCCCATGGGAGTTGCAACACTCTTGGTGCAATACCAGGGCTCACCACTTGGGTTAACCTACATTCCTCTTGATCCAAGTGGATATTGGTGGCCACACACCCATTCCACTGGGAACCCCACCATTGTTTCTTTCAGTTTTCAGTTTCCTTATTTGTAGCACAATTTACTATTTTTGGCAGTTTTTCAAATTCTAAATTTCGGGAGTCGTTTTGAGGCCCTAAATGATGTCTTTTGGGAAAAATAGTACAACATGGGACATAGATCAATGTTGGACACTTGAAAGTTGTATTCCTTGGATAGACCTCTCTAACGAGGTATTGTGTGATTCAAACGGAGATCATATGCCAAAATTACACCCTTGGGAAGTTGATGTACCAATTTACCCAAACAGGGCCCATAGTTTGGCGCTTCATCTCCTAGGCTTAAGTTTTTGGATGTTTAGGGTTTTCCATTATTTCTCGATAATAAATATGTATTTGAGCCTCATTTTAACATAGTTCAAAGGCATGTAGTCACCACATCTCTTCTCAGAGATAAGCTACCATCGCCCGAGAGCTAGTCTTGTTTCCATTCTGTTTGTAAGCATATTTCAGTGTTTGATATTAATGAAATGAGGTGTTATTTTTGTTGCATCTCTATATATATGGTTATATCTATAATTTTTTGTATTCTTATTTGAACCTGGATCAGTGGTTCGGGATATAAGGAGTTAGGGCTCAATTTGGTTGAACCTTTGCAATACCAGCCTCGCAAACTCTGACAACTACCCATGGGGGGAGAAAAGAAAGATGAGGGAGCAGGAGATCCTATCAAAATATTCCTCGAGGAGGCCCTCAAGAAAAAAATGAATGCGATTATGGATAATTCTGCCCAGATCCTTCAACAGTTGCTCATCGGTGGCACATCCACATCCAGCAGTCACTCTGGAGGCTCCACTCCTTTTAAGGTGCAAGTAAAATTTGGCATTCCCATATATGAGGGCCAAATAGATGCATATGCCATAGATAAATGGTTAAATCTACTAGAAGGATACTTTTCTATTCATGATTTTTCTAGCCAAGAAAATATTACTTTTTTTTTCTCAAAGTTGCCCCCTACATCAAGGAATAGTGAGAAACCTAATGTGAGTCGAAGGATGAAAGTAAACCCTCACTATTTTCAATCACACCCACTTGGAATTCATTCTGGGATGCCATCGAGGAGCATTACTACCCTGTCGATAGCTCTAAGGATAAATACATAAAGTGGACCATGCTACGGCAGGGAAGGGACTAGGATGTGCCAAAGTTTACCAATGTTTTTCATACCCTTCGCACAAAGTTGGGTATCAAGGATTCTGAGAAATAGTCGGTACTCTAGTACTGCTACTGCCTAGACAAGTACATCTAGGACAAGATAGAGTTCCTGGATATCTCTTCTCTCGGCATGGCGTACCAATACACTATCAAGATCGAGAAGAAATCTAAATAGAAGAAGCAAGACTTTGGATCTGTGAATCAGAAGCAAGGGAAAGGTGCACCCAAACCATAGAGCAAAGGAAAAATCCAAGGTAGGGTAGCCCAAGACAACCCACCAAATCCACAAGAAAATAACAACACCACTAAGCTGAAGAAGGACACGGGAATGTGGTGTGAGTTCCATAAGAGCTACACTCACAACACAAGTGAGTGTCAGGCCAAGTAGTCACTGGTGGCTGAGCTAAAGGCTGCATAATCAGATGCATGTTCTGACTTTGAGTTAGAACCCGACAAGGGGAATGACAAAGGGAAGAAAATTATTGATGTGGAGCCCAATGCCACCATTTCCACCACGAAGATCTAGAAGGAGGAACCTGAAGATCCAAAGGAGGAGGATTTCCTCTTCCACTCTTAGATGTGGGTAAAGGTTTCCCCGATATAGTTCATTATAGATAGAGGGAGCCAAAAGAACCTCATTTTAGCAAATTTTGTGAAGCATCTAGGCTTACTGACCACAACACACCCACAACTATACACCATCGGGTGGATTCACCAAGGATGAGATCTTCGTGTGATCTAGCAATGTCACCTTCCATTAAACATCAAGCCCTTCATGGATGAGGTATTATGTGATGTTTCTCCCCTTGATGTTTGTGATTTATTATTAGGCCAACCATACTTGTGGAAGCGACATGTTGTGTGTGATTCAAGGCCTCACATTGTTATTGTTACCTTGGGAAATAAGTTGTACAGGATACTGGAGATAGCACCGCCTACTACCATCTCTTTGGTTACTACAAAACAATGTAGCAAGCATATTTCCAAAACTAGGAAATTGTTTTCTTGATGATATGCCCTTAGGGAATGAATAAGACGGTGGCCACGACCTTTAGACAGGGCACCTCTACATGACAACAACAGATAGACAAAGTCGTGGAGGAGTACGAGGACATCTTCACTTCTCCCATAGGGGTGCCTTTGCACTGTCAGGTCAAGAACTCCATTGATCTGACCCAAGGTGCACCATTTCCCAATGGACCAATCTATCGGAATTCTATTTTTGAGAACGATGAAATCAAGAGGTAGATTTAGGACCTACTACATAAAGGTCACATCCCGTAGAGTTCATCACTCTGTGGGAACTTGATCGTGTTGGTGCAGAAGAAGGATGAGACTTGGAGACTCTGTATTGACTATTGGGCACTAAACAAGATCACTGTATGGAATAGGTACCTATTGAAGCCCCTGAGTTCCGTTGTAACAACATGGTGGATAACCTCCCGTCCCGGACCTTGGAAGCAACTCCTTTTCCAATTGGCATGGTGGCTCTGACTGGGGATAATGGGACCAGTTTCCCAACAAGAATTGATATGATTATGAGGTATTTAAAGAATAAAACACATGCATCTATCTATTCTAACATTATCTTACTATATACCCGGGAATAACTTAATTCATTCGATCTAAAAAGATATATTAAAGTAAGAGGTAATAATGATCATTCACTTGCTATAAGAAAAGAAACCGTTAATGATGATTATTTTGACTAAATAGCTAGGAAAAATAATTGTCGAAACTATCTCACATATATCAATTGCTCATGTATTCAATAGGGAATTATAGCTAAAAAAATTATACAAAAGTGCTTTAATGTCAAAATATAACTCATATTTCATACATAACACAATATAAGAAATATTGTCACTAATTCATAAACAAAACACAATCATAAAGATAGAAGTACTAGATATGAAAGGTCATATTGATGAGGTCAGCAATATTGATCTACTTCTTTTCAACTAAATATACTCTAAGAGTACAAAAGTGAAAATTCAGTAGAGTATGCTTCAATCTCTATGAAAATCAAGATATTGTTCAAATTATCTCATCAAGACAGTTAGAAAAGTATAGTATCGCAAGCCTTTGCAAAGTGTTTTTGATAAAATTCTGGACCCCTCTCTAAATGCATGAGAGGGGTTTAAATAATACAAATTATGTATCAAAAACAGATTATTACATAATAAGATGAGGAGGTTTCAAACAACCTTCCTCAGAATAAGTAAAATAAAAACTAAAATAGAAAATAAAATTATGACAAGCTTGTTCAAATTGAATGGTCCTAGTTAGCCATTCGGTCCTTAAGTTCACAGAAATCTATCATTGGCTTCACCTGGGGTGGCTGGCCAATTCTAGATCTCAATTGTCCCATAAATACACTATCAGTGAGTGGTTGCACCATATTTTGAGTAGAATTGGTTAGACAACGTAGAGTCATCCATTAACTGTGTGGTTTCACCAGAAACGGCCAGTGGGTTTCCCATTCAAGCTTAAACAATTGTTTGATTGCCTCAACTTGCATTTTGGCTATCTCTTTCCGCTTCTTCTATAATTGTTTGATGTCTGGGAGAGCGTTCAGACTACATTCTTTGACGAGGTTGGCAGTATGAAGGTTTTCATTCACAGCATCAATTATATTGTTTTATGTACTAGTTGCTCTTGCTGCTGCCCTTTCTGCTTTCTTCAACTATATGTCCCCATCTACGAATAAAATATCCTTGTGGGACTCTTCGATCTTTGGAAGATCGACCTTTTTACCTTCATTAGATTCCCTCCAAGAAATAAACTCTAAAATACTCTCTTAGATATCTTCATATTCTAATCTCTACTCATCCACTTGATTGGTTAATTTATCACTTGTTTCACAATAAGGATTGATGAATGAGATTTTTTGGCAGAATATTTCTTGTTCCTATGACAACAGAGAGTTTAGTTCAAGTGCCTCTTTAATGAATTCTTTTGTTTGAGGATTGTCTTTGAATTTATCCATTATAACCTGCATTTGATAAATTTGTGAGTCCTTCTATGCTCGCCTGTTGGTGCTCTGTCTCTCTTGTTAAAGTTTTTGTTCTAACAACTGAACATTTTCTTCTTTTTCTTTAAGCAAAAGTTGAACTTCCGCTACCTTATCAATTGTTGCAATTGCATAGGAACCTATAAATTGTGATATATTTGTAATATTTTATGATAGATCAATGGGGGTGTCTTTCCATACTACCTCCATTGATTCACTTCCAAGAGTTGCTACCGCTGATGCATCTAATTTCCTTTTCTTCCTTGCCTCTTTACTACAACCTTATGTGTTGGGTCATAGAATATGTCCAGTGGGATTATTTCCTCAACCTTTAAAACAATTTCTGAAGTTGGGTCTGCCAAGATGATTTCAATATCTTGAGTAGTTATAACTCCTTTTATTGTTTTCTCTAGGTTTATAACCTGTTGAGTATGTTGTGGAGTTTGAAATCTAGATGTTCCTTCAAGTCTGGTCTTTATTTGGAGATTTTTATTAAATTTCTCCCATTCCTGATCCAGATCAAAGAATGTGATATTTTATGTTTGAACCTATGTGGAGCCAGTCTCTATGGGTTCTTTATTTTAAGCTTTTTTGGTTGTTTCTTCAGCATTTTTCTCTGTGTCCTTCTCAGGGTCTTCCTCGAGGTTTCCTTCCTTATTTTGAGATTGATGTTCATAAAACTTTTGAACCTTGATCCGACTTCTCTTGAGATTCACTATCATAATTGTGCTTGGAAATTTCCTCCACGCTTACGCTGGGAGTCAATTCTCTTATTTCTTCAATCTGTAATAGGTCCAAAGGGACCTTTGCTAGCCTTTTATTTAGGTATATGTGGAAGCGGTTAAGGTTCGCTAGGTCTAGTTTTATTGATGCTAAATGTAAAACCTATGAAAATGTCTCAGATTCATCAAAGATATCATCAAGCTCATCATCCTCATGAATAAATTGTCTTCTTTGACCATAGTAGAGAATTTTTTGAAGACCTTGTTAGGGTCATACTGTCTTCCTAGCATAGTGACCAGCTTTAGGGATGTCATATTATGTATCTCTTTTACTTTGTTCCCATAATCATGTAACACAAAAGCATCACATTGCACTGGGAAGGTCGTTGAAATGGATTTCTTCTGTTTTTTAAGGGTTTTGGTAATACCATACCCCACTTTTTGGTAGGCAATCCCCCTTACTAATAATTTATCTGAAACATAAAATGGAAGAACATGCGAAGTTGTAATACTCCAAAAACTATGATATAAGTAAATAATTCCTTGTCAAACCATCTTGCCACCGACAAGATGTCTATCTTTGCTTCCTCTAATAGCCTGGGTGCTTTCTTATCAAAAATGGTCTAGTAAATTGGCAACATAACGACATGACAAATTTTATAAAAATGGGAGCTAAACTATGATTCCCACAAAACTTTGTGATAAAAATGGATGGAAGTAGGGTCCTGTAGAGTCCATTTCTAGCCCATTTTTGGAAAATGTGAACAAAAACATATATCATCCATGACATAAGCACTCATGTAAACGGGAGGGATAACCTGAGTGGAGATAATTCTATTGTGCCTCTATTCCCTATTGGCCATAGCCAAATTGTCCAACAAAATATTGCTCTGGTTCATATTTATAGAATTAACAACCACATCAATCATTGGAACCCATTAAATATAAAAATTGGTAGTATCAGCCTTTCCAAATCGCCTACATAACATTGAGCTGCAAAATTATGCAAGACTGACAGAGGTGAAATTGGGTACATACCGGTTTTCTCTCGCTTGAACTTGTTGGATCCAGACCTCCAATTCTGCATGAGGTTAATTGGGTCTTCATTTTCTTTGGAAAAATGCTCAATAAAGGCTTTATCATAGAGCTCTTGTGGCTCTGGAAAATGGTACATGCGAGGTAAATTGTCTGGTTTACATGACCCCATGACTCCATGCCTGGAAGTTCTAAATGTTCTATCTGAAATGTCCACGTTATCAATAATCCATCTTACTATATCCATGCATGGTAATATTTTTGGCCTTGTAGCTATTTAGTGCAAGAAAGAACATGTTGCTTCAAAATAAGAAGCCTCAAATGATTCCTTGGCATCTCCTGTTGCTTTAGTTTCCAGGACCTTTGAGTTTTCTTCCTCCAGTAAATTATACATTTCCTCCCATGATGTAGTCTCGCCGTCTTTTTTTCAAGTTGTATTAGAGAAAAGTGCAAGCATGTCTGAAACCTCAGATGCAATAGCCTCTGCAGTCTTTTATCCTTTCTTAACCATTTTTTCAAGTGCTGTCTTCTTTGGAATTTTCCTGAAATTTGGGCAATGGAGAAAATAGGATAAAAAGCAGAGCAACAATGAAAGCGAAAACAAAATGACATAGTAGATTCTGAAAGAACACAAGGATGAAGCTTTAATTTCAAATACAGGTAAGAAGATATAAATCTTCTTGAGCCACTAAAATAATAAATGCATTTAAACCTCATCAACCATTCATTAAAGCCTACATGTGATCTCCTTTATAACTCATCAAATATCACGTCGCAAATTCTAAATGATATTTCAAATTGGTGTGCGTTATGTGCGATGTTGATCATGTGATTGCAATGAACCATAATATCGTAATATCAGTGATCATAAATAGAGAAATTCAAATTTTCTTTGGTGTTTTTTGATTTGCGATAAGCGCAATACCTTTTACTTTTTCGAGCACGTTTCCTTTATGTGGAGGACTATTCCATTTAAAATAGATATTCACAATATGTTGGACCTGATTGATGTTTATAATAGCTTTATTATTCTGTCGGGTCTGAACCTCATTGCAATTCACAGTTTCTCATGGTTTTCATGTTTGCATCCTTATAAAATCCGCGATGTGAATGCAATAAATACTTTATGGATATCTTAAGCCTAAAGTTTTATAAAAAATTCAACGCTACCTTCGGTCTTTTACATGAGTTTCTTTTATCGCATTTCACATATTCTGACTCACGACTAACCTTTGTTACTTCAGATCATGTGATTTGCGATAAAGAAAGAATGCCTAGTCATAATGTGACTTGGTTTGATATCTTAAGTTTATCCAAGGTTTTATTCCGAATGGTTTCAAAAGGCAAGCTTTTATTTGATAAGTTTTTCGAAAATTTTTAAAGGGTCCCCATTTATTAATACAATACTAACTAATTGTATCATAAATGGGGTGGTTGTTGAACAATACAACAATTGGCGATTCCCTGGAAGAACCAATTATCTCTGATAATTTTTAAATTTTTAAAACTTTCAAAATAAAGATAGTTTAGGAAATAGAAATTGCATGAAATTTAAGATAAGTAACCTTTGAATAAAAACAAACTCACCTAATTACAATTCATTTGATATCCTCTTAAAAATGTAAATTCCTTTGTTTATATTAGTCTTTACTTAGTTTAAAGATAAAGTAAGGGGATTTTGTAGATCAACTTTTAGATGTACTCATTTGTCACAGGTAGAGCCTTTGCTTCCAGCAGGCATCCATAGCATCAACAGGGTTACCTTTTAACCAACAATGATTCAGTGTCACATCCAGATAAGAGTGCAGTTTTTAGAGATAAATTCAAAATCACTTATTCTCTCTTTTCTTTTTGTATACAATTTTTTTTTTTGCAAAATGTTTCTTTTTATTACTTAAAAGTCATTGTCTTCATCTGGTGGCCAAATAATGACAATTCCATTCACTAGTTGTAATTCAACTGAACAAGTTGGCTCGTGATGAAACCCCTTGTCTTTTGATTAAAATAATCTCAAGCCATTACCCTATTTTGGTATGCAGTATTGGTAATGTCAGTGTATTATTTCCCTATGAACATGGTAAGCAAGCTCTTGATGATACCTATTATCTTTTAAGTTATAGTATATTTTAGAATTACACTCTAAAAAGAGAAAAGTTTACTGGATAGGGAGAATCGTTGACTACTTAAGAGTTCTAGATGAAAATTATAGAGTTAAGGATGCTTATCTGGAAAGAGTCTTTACTTTGTTAAAGATACTTTTCTTGGTTGATAGTACAACAAAAGTTTTTTATAAAGTTGGACGTTTCTCAAATAATGAATAATTTTGGTGAAAACAAGAAAATTTCAGAGAGATAGAACCTAGTTAATTTTCAAATGTTATAACTATTTCCTTAACAATCTCTACTTATAAAAGAAAAAACTCAAAATATTTCAAGAGATTTTTGTTGCAAGGCCAATAGTTATACTATTTAACTTTTATTTTCCTAGGAAAAGCATAAAAATGAAAGAATGTAAATGCAATAGTGTACATGGGATAGAAGAGGTTGTCTCCTATGAAAAATATTTTTTCAAAAACTTCCCATTCACAGGCAGAGAATCTCTCTTGCCTCATAAATCTTGCAATAAAAACATTGATGGGTCGATTTGTTCTGTAATCTGAAATGGTACAAGCCACATTCTTTGGAATTTGATATGATTAGCTTTTTCCTCGTGTGCTTTATCCCGCTTCAAGACAAGGTCTCCAAGTTGAATGATTTTGGACTTACAAAATTCGCATTAAAGGAAGATTTAGCTAACTGTTGATGATGGGCATGTATGATTTTTTATTTCTCTCTTTCTTCTTCGAGTTTGAGGATTTGTGATTTCCTTAATTGCAAAGAAGAAGAGGGAGTTTATTCAATAAATTGAACTAGGGCTAGAGAGGGAATAGCTTTATTTGTAGGGAGGAAAACTTATTTCCCATAGACTAGATTAAATGGAGAAGTGCCTATTGAGGTCTTCTATGTTATCTGATCTGCCCATAGAGCGAATTTTAGAGATTTATGACAGTTTCATTGACTTTGATCAATAGTTCGTTTTATGATCCTAATGAGGTTTTTATTGGTTGATTCTGCTAAAGCATTTCCTTGAGGATAATATTTAGCAGAATACTTGAGTTTGAAACCTCTTTTGAGAGCGAATTATGTCATAGTGTTGCCTATGAAATAACATGCATTGTCAAACATCAAGGCAGTTGGTAGGCCAAATATGGTAATGATAAATTGATCAATAAATTCAATAATGTTCTCAGAATTGGTTACCTTTAGTGGAATTTCTTCCACCAATTTAGTAAAGTAATCAGTTGTTGTAAGGATGTATCTATGTTTCTATGAAGAGTGAGGAATGATCTCACCTATTATGTCCAGTCCCCACTTCTCAAATGGTTGTTCAATGTTGACTAGCTGTAATGGAAAAGAAGGTTTCCTTTGCCTCCCAGCAACAGTTTGACAGGTTTTACACTTCCTTACATATTCGTGTGCGCCCTTGAACAAGGTTGTCCAGTAATAGCCAACATGTAGTATTATATGTGTTGTTGTGTCTCCTTCAAAATGTCCACTAGCTACTCCATCATGGAGTTCTGCAAAACCTTTTCTTCCTCATATTTTTCAAGGAACCTTAGCAAAATAGACTCATATCTTTTTCTAAACAAAATGTAATTTATGATTTTGTATTTAAGATAGTGAATTCAGATATTCCACATTTTTCATTTTTAATTTGTCAATGTTTCGAGTCTAGACCAAGACTTATCATCAGGACTGATTTAGAAAGAAGAGAAGCTGGAGTAATAAATATGATAGGTGAGGATGTCAAGTTGGGGAGCCAACTAGTTTAATGATTTATATTTAAATTCATTATTATTATGTTTATTGTTAATAAATTACTAATTATCTAAGTTACTTTATTTTAATAATAGATATATTGTGTTCATTTTTCTTTTATGTTTTATTAACTTTCTTGTAATCTTTTTTATTTTAAATTTATTCTAATTAAATGCACTTATTTTTAAATTGCTTTACCTAATATTTAATTATTGATTTATATAAGTTTATGTTATTAGTTAGTTATTTATCTAATGTAATCAATTTTGTTTCTTTAATAAATTGTCTATTAATTTTTACTTCTTTATTATTCTAATTAAATTTTTATTTGTCTAAGTTTAAAGGAGAGGTGTTTTAGTATTTCTTTGATTTTAATATCAAAGCCCTTTTTTCTTTTGTAACTGAGTTGCATAAGAGAATATCCATTTTTTAAATAAAAGATGAGATCAGCATATTGAGATTCAGTATCGTTGAGGCTTACCTCTGATATTTGTATATCATCACCTGAATATTCTTCTGCTGGTAAGTTGGATGCTCCAGCTAACATTATGCAAAATCCTTGACCTCTAACCATTTTAGCTGGTCTGATTTTGACATCATATTCTTGCAGTGCAATTACCCAGTTGACCCTTTTTTCTCCTATTTCCCTCTACACCAGTAATTTCCTTACTACTAGGAATGGAACTATGATTTTGGTGTGAGTTTTAAGGAGAAATGGTCTGAAATGCTTTATTGACTTAAAAAAAAAAAGATCTGTTTTTCCACAGCAAAGTAATTTAATCTGACACCTTGTAGATTTGAATTAAAAAATGATATTGGTGCTTCAATCCGTTGATCATTGAGCCGTGTCAAAACTGCAACATATGATGTTTCTGACGCAAATGTGTATAAAACAAAATGATTGGAAAAAATGGGAGTTGTCAGGGAGGGAGCATTGATAATAGCTTGTTTGATTAGATCAAATGCTTCTCTTTCATTGTGACCCCACTTGGAAACTATTTTTTTCTTAGTCATAGACTGTAAAGGTAAAACTATTTGTGAAAAGTCAGGGACAAATATTTTTACAAAATTTATTTGACCAAAGAAAGACTGCATTGATTTCTTATTATGGGCTAAGGGGATTTTCTCAATTTCCTTAATCCTTTCTAGATCAATATAAATACCATTTTTTGATACGATAAATCCTAAAAGTTTTCCTTCTCTTAAGGGAAAATAAGACTTCTTTAGATTGAGTGAGATCCCATATTTTTTACATCATTCAAAGATCTGCTTGAGGTCATTTAAATGGATGCTTTTCTTCCTGGAATAGACAGTGATATCATCTAGGTAAATAACAATTGATTTGTTAATGAGTCCTTTAAAGGTTATATCCATAGCTCTTTGAAATGTGGTACCTACATTAATCAAACCAAAAGGAATCTTTTGATAAGCATATGTTCCCTATTTACTCCTGAATGTGGTCTTCAATATATCATCTGCATGGATAAGGATTTGGTTATATACCAAAAATCGATCAAGAAATGACATGAGCTTAGAACTGGCTATTGACTACAACACTTGTTCCATCTACGAACGCTTTATTTTGACATGCTTTATTTAAATTTCTTAAATCTATGCATATACGAATGTCATCATTCCTTTTTCTAAATGGCACTAAATTGGACACCCATTTCGAATGCCTAATAGGGAATATGATTCTAGCCTTAAGGAGTTTATTCAGCTCCGATTTAATTTGACTTTCAAGGTTCGGGTGAATTTTCTTTAGTTTCTAATGCACTGGTTTAACATTAGAGGTCATAGGAATGGCATGTTGTATGATAGGGGTATCATAAGTTTTGAGATCAGAATAATCCTAGGAAAAGATACCTTTGTATTTCTTTAACAATCGAATGAATGATGATCTTTCATCAGAGGATAGAATGAGACCTAGATTAATTTTCTAAGGCTTGTCATCAGTTCCAAGTTTCACTAATTCAAATCTCAGGGTCGAGCTTTGGATTTTGGCATTAGTTACCTTCTTAAATCCGTCTTTGAGATCATAAATATCTTCTAATTTGACTACAAATTTGGGTATTGGATTTTCATTAACGTTCTACTTTAACTGAAGTTCATGCTCATTTTCATCTATGATTTTGTCATCATATGACCCCTCCAATGTCAGAAAATTTACAACATCATAATCATCATTGAAGACTCCCTTATTAGTGACATTGCTAGGAATGGATGGTATAAAAATAAATTCAATGGAAAATCTATGTGGACTATAATCCTCATATGGTATGAGTTTTTATGCAACATTAGCTAACAAATTGGCACTGGCATTTTGCATTCTAGGTATAGGAGAAATATTAAATGCCAGCAATTTTGATGTAAAATCCTACACTAATGATTGATAATGCTTAATATGTCCAGAAAGGCAGTGAATAATATTTCTTACCTATTTAATGACAATTTATGAGCCTCAAAAAACCTGTAGATATTTGATGTCGATGCCAATTGCTTTGTATAGTCCTTGAATTAATGCCTCGTATTCTACGGTATTATTTGTATATTCGAATTCTAATATGTAAGCTAACATGGTCTTTCCTCATTTTGCGCTGATTAAAATGCAACCAGCTCTTGCACCATCGTTAGATTTGGAAACATCAAAGTATAAAGTCCAAAACAAAGTGTTAACTACATGTTTATTTACAAAATGTTTACACTTGGAAGCATCTGTCTGTGAGAAATTTTTAACCTGTGAGATGAAAACATTATCCAAAACAGGAGACTAATGTGCTTTAAATTTCCCTAAAAATGACTTAGTCGAATAATTACCAATAATTTTATTATTGAATGCTACTGGCTCATTATCACCTTCAAATTCAGTCACTGTCTGTTTCAAGTGTTTCTCTCAGTCAGCTCAAATTTGATTTTGCTTTCCGTTGTATGGAATCCACATGTGAGACTAGTCTGTAGCAAAACATCCATGGAGTTTCTCAAACCAATATATGTATTATTTGATAGAATTTGGAATTTGAGGAAAGTCAAATGCTAACTAAATTTATTTCCTCTAAGACCTCTACCTTGGTTCTGTCAATTTGTACTATGTGAACAACAGACTTTTAAGGAGTGACATTTAACTTGGCACAGACTTTTGTCAGCATTATCTTAGAAAAGGCTCCTGAGTCAATCAAACAATTATGAAGGTTCCTGTTGAAAATTTCATAGGTTAAGAGGAAATGAGGTGTGTGTGAATTAGATATGTCACTGATTTGGATGACATCTATAGGATCAACTTTATTTGAACGAGTGGGGGTTTTACCCATTCCTTTAGCAGCTTCAGATACAACAACAACAAGTAGGGGCAAAGTAGGAATTGTATTTAGTTCTCTATGTAGTATTTTTTGTTGTTGCTTCAATTTTCTAAGTTCATGTAGCGAAATATTAGCCCTAGTCTTCTTCATGTATTCCACAATGTTATACTCCATGGTATCAGTAACTACTAGGGTCTTTGTTGTTGATGGAAGATTTGATGAAGATGGATTTGGATGTGAAGCCTTAGGAGAAGACTTTCTGCTTATTTATTTTTCCTTAGGCGCAAGAGTTGGAGTTTTCTGCTTTTGATTTGACTAAGTCATATCAGCAGGCCCTTTGCTTCTGGTGCTAACAGGAAAATCTTCTTGTTCTTCTTCATTTGGAAGGATAAAATCCCACATCCCATTTACTATGACTACTTCATCTTCTTTAGTTTCTTCATCAGTCATTACATTTTCTTCACCCTCTTCTTCTAAATCGGACTCAGCGTTAGATATGGTATTTGGTGGTTGAGAGCTAGAAGACTGATTCCTCCTAAAAGATCTAAAAGGTTTTCTAGCAGAAGAGGATTCAACAACTTGTTTCTTCATTTCAACCATTTCATTAGACATGGTTTTCAACACTTTTTGAAGGCCTTCAAGATCAAAAGGATCTTTTGGGGCTTTCTTTTTAGAGTCATCTCTGAAAGTAACTTTCTTAGATTTTCTATCTTCCTGAGAGGTCTTATTTTCAAGAGAAATTATGTGTTTCTCTACAGACAGGGCTTCCTTCATGTTGATGGATAATGTGGCCAAATTTGCTCTATCTACAAAAATATCTATATTAGAAGGAAGAGAAGATATGTACCACTCAATCTGAACATCAACACTAGGGGTTGACATAGTGGGAATTTTATTGAGTAGTTTGTTGAATCTGGAGTTGAAATATTTAACCTTTTCCTCCATCTTAGCCTTTAGATTGGGCAATTCATTAATGAGCGATGCAGTGGTTCTATCATCTCCAAACTTAGCTAGGAATTGTTCTTCAAACATATCCCAGTTGGTTATGAACTAGGAGGGTAATGAAAAGTACCAGGATCTTGTTGATCCTGTAAGAGTGTTGGCTTATATGGGCCTGACCCAGGTTCGGAAGAATTATTTAGCCCAACAAATCTCGTAGCTACCGGCCCTTTCGGCAACATCCCACGGAGCGTGGATTGAGGTCTCACCTGAGGTAGCAGGGGAGGGTGCTAGAACCAGGCTTCCGCACCCTAGGGATGTCTAAGTGTGGTCTAGAGGTTTCGCATACTAGTTTTACAGCTCCGCGTTGCTCGGTTTTCACACAAATCTAGCTCAATTATATTTTTCTTATTAGTGTGCTTCTCTTATTAGATGAAGTAGTTACCAATTAGCAAGGTCTTTAAGAAAACATTTAATCAACACAGCTGATTCGCACATAAAAGTGAACCCAAATTTACATTCATTTGAACCATAAAAAGATTTAATCAAATAGATATTATGACAGCTCAGAAGAAATATAGAATTTCAGAAGAAACTTATCTTTATTTCCACTTCATCTTTAATACATCCAAATCTGCCCTGCGCACTCAGCTGCAAGGGTCCACGCACACAACTGCAGACTTTCCAGGCCTCTGCGCACACAGCTGCAGAGCCTCCACCCACTACCCTTATCCCTCGACTCGGACTTACATACGCTTTCAATCTTTCTACTTCAAGTACCCATTACATTTCATCCTTTTCAAAAAAATGACTTTCCCTCCTAGAGTCTCACTCTATTTATACCCTTCCCTGGCCCATGACCCCTGCATGGGCCGACTCTATTTATATTTATTTACATTATCTTCGAGCGGACTACCCTTTGACTCAACCTATTACAATTTGTGCTCCATGCGTTAAGTGGAGTCTTTACCCTAACTTTACCCAAAATGTATGGCTTCATGCTCCCTAACCGTTGTGTGGGGCTTTCGCTACCCAATAGTCCCCCAACACAATCATCATGACTCATCCCGAGTCACTTGGCTAGCGCAGTGATATTTTCATGTAGGGAAGTTAACATCCTCTGTGCCTCACTTGTTCAAGCAGCAAATTCTTCTGTCATCCATTGCATCATTTCCACACGGGTGGTCGTTAACTCAATATTGGGCGGTGCTGCCTCAATGGCATCGTACTCGCTTTACATTTGAGCTACCCTGTGCTCAATGGTGGTCGACACTGCAAAATCCACATCGAGCCATGGCTGCAGATGAGCTTTAACCACAATTTCCTTCTGTCGGGCCACAACAACTTAGATCTTTATGTCCTAGGGCTCCCATACCTTAGCCAGGCACTACATGATAACAACAGTTGACACGGTTCCCTTGATCTTATCATAAGCTTCCTAAAGCTCTCGAGCTTCAGTTTCCAAGTGCTGAAGGGTTGGGTCCTCTTGAAGAGATGTGAGTGTAACAATGGACTATGTGAACAAGTCCGTACATTCCTTCATTGTTCTGGTAATCCTTTCGCGGGCAACGGTGAGGATGTTCGTGCACTGCTTCATGATCTCAGGGGGTGTCGTTGACTGAGCCTGTAATTTTAATTTTGCAATCTGCACACTAAGCTCCTAATGGATCTGCGCAGCCTCCTCCTTAGCATTATAGAACCCATTAGCCAGCTTCTGAACTTAGGTATCAATAGGGAGATCAGTTGTAATCTCCAATTCAGGGGCACTTGAGCAAGCTTCCGTAATAATCTACTGCATTTGGTGGTTTTGTGTGATGGCTTCATCTTGTTGGATGCGTAGTTGTTCGAGATTTATTTTTTGTTCCTGGAGAATTTGTTTAGTACGACCTTCCTGACCATAGAGCTCTCTCATGGTGTTGTCCTGAAGCTGTTGCAAGCTTTTGCATGGTAAAGTAGCTATGTTGAGTCCTAGTCCTGTAAGCCATCCCAACACAACTTTGTCCTCCATGTTGTCGATGATTAATGCACCTATTGGAATTGCAACAGCATAGGTGACTTGGGCCTTTAGTAATGGTTCTGTGGATACCATACCGGAACCCTTTGTAGTAGTACTGTCACGTGTGGGCGTGACATGGATTCCCAATGTCTATAACTACATATGGAGCTCCCCCAACATAATCTGCTGCTCAGACATGGCTTCGTCAATTCCATCTTGTGTGACCTCGTAAACAACATTTTTGATGTCATTCGGGTCACCTTCAGTTAGGGTGGTTACCTAACTATCTGTCTTAGATTCCTTTGCCTTCTTCCATGGCTTCAGCCACTCAGGTGTCAAAGAGAACTTTAAATGACTCCCCGTAGTAGTGGAGGGAGTATCTGTTGCATCCGGCTGGGTGGTTTCCTTCTGGCTGCCTTTGTTCTTTGTCGATGTCTCTTTGCCGAAGTGGATCTTTCCTGCTGCTATGAGTGCTACCTCCCGAGCTGCTTTAACTTGCATAGCTAATAGTGCATTCCGCTTTTGCCGTGTGGCGCGCTTGGCTTCCTACGTTTTCTTTTGAATAGCAGCCTCGTCACATTCTTCCGCGAAGGGTCCATGCCAGGCTACTGGCCAAGTATCCACAATCCCATCAATAACATCGTTAATGGTGATAAACCAGAGTGATTTCCATGCCTAGGCCGGGTCCTTCTATGCCCTGATGTAGACATGATGTATGTCTGCTTTAAATTCAGAAATGTTCTTCATGTTTTCATATATGTCGTCAGTTAAGTGGGGTAACTGATTAATCCACTGCTCCACAGTTACGTCCATCAATATCCAAAAGATTTTGATATTACGAATTTGTCCTGCATCCCTTGTCGCCCAAAGGGAAGCATATCAAGTGGCTTCAAGCCATTCCGGATCCAAGACTAGAAACTGGCTTTCCTTGGGTAGGTCAGTAGCGACTAGCATGATGGATAGAAGTAGCCATGCATAATGGAATCTCATACCTTCCTCCTGCATGTCACAGCAATTGGTTTAAAATTCTTCACAAAGGAACTGCGACCAATTGAACCATACACCAGTTTCTCATTCCTTGGCAAGAGTGATAACTATGGTGGGGACCTCAGTGTCGCAACATTTTCTCATGAGTTTTCCCGCCAGCAATTGGGTGGCAACACGAACTGTGTTGTCTGAGATACTATCAATGAGATACCCTCACTGTCCCTTGGCAAGCTGGTACTTCATTTTTAGTCATTCTATCATCGCGACATCATTACCGTTATCAGTAATCTCCTGAGGGTCTCTTCCATCACAAGGTAGGTGTGAAACGCGATGAACTAGTTCCGCTATGATACGAACAGGTTTACCAACCCATAAGACATCCTCATGGACTAAACATAATAGCTGCTTGATGACCAACATGGTGATAGGGGGCTGGAGAAGGTGAGGAATCAACAAGAGACAGAGTAACCTGGCTTTGTCCACCTTTTGTAACCACGTCTTCAACTGTAGGGTTGTCATCGTCCCTTCTATCTTCCAGTCCATTAGTGCATCCATCGCGAGATGGGGAAATTTTACTCTATCTGCAAGGTCCCAATCCTCAAAATTCATTGTCACAACATGGCTAACCACTGATTTCTCCACTGGCACACCCTTTGGTAGCGATGGGGTGCTAATGGTAGACTCAACTTCATCTAGATTTTCAGGTACTTTGGCCTTCCCTTTGCTTGGTGGCACATAATTAGGTCGTCGTAATGGCTATATGGGGTCTTCTTCAGGGAGGACTTCTTCGACGTATGTGGGAGGACCTTCATCTTCATCCTTGCTTTCAATTATCACAGTTTTAGCCTTATCTTCCATTGTGAGTTTTCCAGACTACAGATGCCAGGGTGACCTTCTTACTGGGTCAGGGCTCTGAGGATTCTTCTTGGTCTGCAGCGTCCGAGGAGATTTGGGGAGCTCGGTGGCCTGCGGTGTGACCGTCTATAGCTTGTTGGTGGTAGGATCTCGTGCCTTCAGAATTGTGTGTTGGTAATATTTGTGCAATGCCTGAAACCATGGACTATTTATGAATTTCTTATCACTCATCATGTTGTTGACTCTAGGGAGTTCTTTTTTAGAGTGGTAAGACGTGGTGGCGTAACCCTGACTCTGATTATATATGATTCATCATTCTAAGTTGGCGGCTTGTCCCTGCGGTAGTTCATAAATGCGATTTCGATGGTTATTCCTTTGCCTTAATTGCCCGCCGTCAGCTCTGTAGTGCTTTCAATGGGTCATCACTTCAAAAATAGTACTTGCAACAATTGTTTTCCATCTTTCCTTCATGGAAGTGAATCCCCAAGGACGCAGATGGGGCATTTGTATGTATGGGATGGTTTTGTTGTGCGACTTCACAGTAGCCTAGTTTAGTATCCTGTGCCCTCTTCCAGCTGCATGGGGTGTTGGGGCTAGATGTCTGATGGATAGTCAGTTGGGCGAACCCCTAGTATGGGTCTTTCATTTCCTGACTAGTCTGGGACATGAGCACCCTATACATTCCATCGATCCTACTATTGAATTATGGTGTGCACATCCCTATTCTTTTGGGTGCAATCGCGACAACACTAGTGGGGTCAGTGCTTGTAACAGGGTAGGTAAGCCAGCCATGTCGGTGTCCTTTGGTAATTTCTTTCTGCAATCCAGTCAGGCAATTTCTCGCTGCAATTCCACAATTGCTTTATCCAGCTTCTTGTTTCATGCGTGGAGTCAAGCCCCAGTTTCTTCTAACTTATCAAGTCATGTTTTCCCATGCAAAATGGTTGTCCAAAGCTGTTGAATCCTGTCGCGGACGTTATCACTGGTGGAGTGGGTCGCACCAGTAGTGGTTAGTCAGGCTGTAGAGAGATGGTCCCTCCTAGTGTTGTGACCCTATGTTTTGCACATCTGTATCTTTCGCTCTACCTCTTGATGCCATTATGGCCGCCATGCACATCTTCTAATCTAAACTTGAAACCATTGTCTACATCTTGACTTTTGTGGCTCCCCTCTAGATGTGCATAACTTGTCCTTCCATATACTGGGTTGCTCCCGTATTCTGCATAATATACCGTAAGGGCCCTTCTGTGCTTCACTAGTCATGCCATCCTCCTTTGGTCGGGACCTTTCTTCTATTGCTACGTGTCATACCAATTGAGTCATCATATTGTAGTTGAGTGTCGTAACTACCTATAGTCGATTCTACCATCGTTCTGTCTCTTCCTCGGGATCCATAGTGTAGATACTATCCTGTTCCCATGAGGCTCTCTTATTATCAATGGATTGCAGTTGATCTGAGCCTTGTGTTGTTATCTGATAAATGCAATCTAGTTCGTCATCACTTCCTTCGTCGCGTATAGGTTCAGTATAGTGTTCCCCTTCCGCTGGATCCAATGGAACTACTAACCGTAGGGACTTCTTTTCGAATGTCATCTTACATCTTTTCAAGTTAATGATCCCCTTCATGTCGGTGGCCCAATTAATTCCGAGCAGTGTAGGGTAGGGATTGTTGTCATCAACAATATCTATGACCTCGAAATCGGCCCAGGTACTCACACCATCGATATCCACCATCACTCCTTACAATCGGCCCATTGGAAAAATCTCTTGTTGGTTGGCCATTCGTAATTGAATCAGTCACCATTACAGTGCAGGCTTTCCCATATGCTCTTAGGTTTGTTTGGGTAATACATTCACATATGAGCCCAAATCCAGGATAACTTGATCCATTTTATAGTTACCAATTTGTGCTGTCAGTATCATCTCTCGCTTGGTGCGAATAGCATGTCTTCCTATCTTCCGGACATCCTGGAGTTCACTGGATCCAGTGCACCTAGTGATCAGCTCTTGCAATCCTTGCATGACGTTACGATCACATAGTAACTTCATGCAAGTTTCAAGAAAAGTAGCAATCATGGAAGAGTCCATTCCTGACTCTATTCGATCCCTCCTACCTAGTGTAGACATCTCCATGAAGCCCTACTAAGCTTCTCTTGCTAGTACCTTCCCTTGTTCCGACCCAGTGCTACATTCATGCATAGGTGTGTCACAGATTTTCCCACTTTCATCCCCTCCTACCGCTATGCCGCTTCTTAGTGCCATATTTATACTAGGGTCCTCTTCACGAGGTTCTACGTGCATCATCTAGATATTCTAGGTTGGTGAAGGTTGGAGTACTCCTTTTTCACTCAACTCAGCAATTAAGGTTGGACAGTCCACCAATTCATGGTCAAACTGCTCACAATAGGGACATGAGATCCTGGTTGGGTTAGCACAGTCACGAGCGTAGTGTCCCTGTCCACCACAATTATAACAAGTTAACTATCCTTGACCCCTTCCAGGCCCCCATCCCCTTCCACGGCCACGTCCTTGAAATCCTCCATGCACTTCAGCCTACATCTGGTAGGCTGGTTTTCTTTCTAGCATTAAGTGATAACTTCGACATGTTTGTTCATTGTGTTCCACTGATCAACAAAAGTTACAATACAACTGTTGTGAGGTATGGGTGTACTTCTGTAATAGGTGGCAATTATATGTCACATGCTTCCCTCCTTCTTGGCAAACCGTGCACCAAAGTGTCTGCATTGTTCTTGGTCCTGCCTGTACTTCTACTTTTAATGGCATCGTACCTCCTCCTGCCAGACAATTCTAGAAAACTGGGCAATGGTCCTTGTCGTGTGTTTGGCTCTTACATTTAATACAGCGTATCTCCAGGCATTCATTTGGTCAAGAAATTCTTCCTTGCTTCAGAATTTGTACTTCCAAGCTCAAGTTTTGAAGTTGTGCGTGGATTTGCTGAACTCCCAACACCAGGTCCAGTATTGGGGTCGCGTGTAACCTCATTGCTATCTCTAGTGCCTCAGCTTGGGTTGAGATCTTATGTTGTGACAAATTCGTCCTTAAATGGGGCATCAAGGATGCCACAAACCACATGCAATGATGCCCATCTGTTAAGGTCATGTTCTCTTCACAAATAGTACTTTTTAATCTCTAGTCCAGATCCCACGGAGTTTCACCAAGCAACATTGCTATCTCTTTGAAT
This sequence comes from Pinus tabuliformis, assembly GCA_031772625.1. Taxonomy (NCBI): domain Eukaryota; kingdom Viridiplantae; phylum Streptophyta; class Pinopsida; order Pinales; family Pinaceae; genus Pinus; species Pinus tabuliformis. The sequence continues at coordinate 627,238,791 of CM062820.1, read as the reverse complement.
CCAATGACTGAATGGGTTTTAGAATTTGGTTAGCCAAAATCTTTATTCAACACGTTCTATATCGCTCATATTCCCTCATTCGTATGGTCGATTGAGTATTTTATGTACCATGTCAGCACGCGGTCCTATAGTGCACTGATCAGTGTGGCCTTTTTAATGTTTTCATCTGTTATGCCTTGCACATCCCATACAAATTTTATCACAAACTAGAACCGACTTGGATCTTCATTCCCTACACCTTGAAATGTCAGTAACTTGACTGCAGTCACCATCCCAGCTTTTGGTGGAGGAGGTGGCGAGGGTGTTGTTGTGGATGGACTCGACGTGGGTGAAGTGGGTGGCGGTGTATTAGTGGGAAGCATTCTTTAATCAATCAAACTGCACTTCCTGGTGAGAACCTGGTGAGATTCTCTTCACTTTCCCATGAGACAAAAATCAATGGGCTATTCTCTACTTCTCCTGTTCTTCAATAACCCTTTCCACTCCGCGTTACCCGAGACATCAATACATGCACAGAATCTATTTTTTGCACAACAACATCTTAATCGAAGTACTTAATGATTTGATGTACCTACCCCACGGTCCTTGGAGAAAGTGCCTTTCTGCTTCACTATAACTTACGGTTGTATCTATTACGAATTCATTATAAATCCCTTTATGATCCGATCTAACCAATGGTCTACCACGCGTGCAAGTCTATCTTCGGTGGCTTCCACCCTTCGCACTACTTCTGGAGTCCACACTATGAGCTGGTCCAATCTACACCTCCCCATGCTATCAGCTAACTTCACGATCCACTCATACAATTCTATCAAGAATGTTACGAAGAAGATCTCATGTATGTCTGTGAATATATAGTGATCCAACCACTGTTCCCTTGATATCCATGAGTTCCTGTTCTCCTAAACCGCGAACTCGTGGAGCTTCAGATCCCTCCAATCTTCGAGTTCTTTATTTGTAAGATTCCAGTGTTCCCACATTAGACACCCCTTAGGCAGATCCCATTCGCGGCAATGGAACCATTTATTGGCTTATATGGCCTGACCCAGGTTCGAAAGAATTATTTAGCCCAACAAATCTAGCAGCTACTAGCCCTTTCGACAAGAGCGCGAGCTGAGGTCTCACTCGAGGTAGCAAGGGAGGGTGCTATAACTAGATTTTCGCACCCTAGGGATGTCTAAGTGTGGTCTGGAGGTTTCGCGCACTGGTTTTACAACTTCGCACTGATTGGTTTTCACACAGATTGAGCTCGATTATCTTTTTCTTATTAGTGCGCTTCTCTTATTAGATGAAGTAGTTACCAATTAGCAAGGTCTTTAAGCAAACATTTAATCAACACAGCTGATTTGCACATAAACGTGAACCAAGATTTACATTCATTTGAACCATAAATAGATTTAATCAAATAGATATTATGACAGCTCAGAAGAAACACAGAATTTTAGAAGAAACTTATCTTTATTTCCACTTTATCTTTAATACATCCAGATCCACCCTACGCACTCAGCTGCAGGGGTCCGTGCACACAGATGCAGACTTTCCAGGCCTTTGCGCACACAGTTGTAGAGCCTCCACCCAATACACTTATCCCTCGACTTGGACTTACAAATGCTTTCAATATTTCTACTTCAAGTACCCATTATATTTCATCCTTTTCAAAAAATTGCCTTTCCCTCATAGAGCTTCGCTATATTTATACCCTTCCCTAGCTCGCAACCCCTGCACAGGCCGACTCTATTTATATTTCTTTACATTATCTTTCGGTGGACTACCCTTTGACTCAACCTATTACAATTCACACTCCACATGATCAGCAGAGTCTTTACCCTAACTTTACCCAAAATGTCTGGCTTCACGCCCCCTAACCGTTGCGCGGGGCTTCTGCTACCCAACAAAGAGTATATAGAAATAATATAATGATGAAGTCTTCTTCATCGACTCCATTTAAATTAATGGCTAACATATAGTTATGAAGATGTTCCTTAGCTAGTAGTCCATCATCAGGGTTAATTTTGGGAAACCATCTTTCAGGATGCTTGGGAAGAGGGTGAAGAGGTGTTGCCATTGCTAGAGCACCAAGATTATTCCATGGTTGTACTCGCACTTGTCATCATTGTTGAACTGCCATTGGATTTTGAGTGGATGAGATGATAAGAGGGGTTTGAGTGGATGAGGATATGGGTGGAGTTTGAGTTGAAGAAGAGGCATATTGGGTGCTTAGAGTAGAAGAACTAGCATCATTGGTTGGAATGGAAGTTGTTGGAATGAGTGGAGGGAATGAAGGGGTTTGAGGTGGAGAATGGGATAAAACCTTGCTAGTGGATGTTTGTGATACAAATTTCTTGATTTTCTTTCAGAAAGAAGAAATAGGAAATTCAAAAGGAGGAATTAAAATATTCTGACTTTGAGAACAAGTCAATATTCTTCATGGTTGTAGAACATAGGAGAAACTTCCTTCAGATAACTAAGATTTTGTAGGCTTTTCAGCTGAAATAGAAATTTTCTCTAATTTCTCTACCAAAGTCTGAAATTCTAGGGATTCAGGGTCGTTGTCTAAATAAGGTATTCTCTAAGACTCACCAGGAGATTTTCGAGATGTTTTCTCAACTTGTAGTTCTAGATGGGGATCTAGAAGTTGGAGGAGATCTAGAGGGGGAATAACTGTTAGGATGGGAATGACTCTTAGGATGGTTTAAGGAACACCACTAAGTCAAATAAGGACATAGGAAAGTGGTGTGAGTTCCATAAGAGCTCCACTCACAACAAAAGTGAGTGTCAGGCTAGGCAGTCACTAGTGGCTGACCTTAAGTATTCGGAATTAGATGCATGTTCCAACTCTGAGTTAGAACCCGAAAAGGGGAATGACAAAGGGAAGAAGAGTATCAATGCAGAGCCCAATGCCATTCTTGCCACCATAAAGATCCAGAAGGAGGAAACCAAAGATCTAGAGGAGGAGGAGCGTCTCTTCCACTCCCACATGTGGGTAAAGGGTTCCTCACTACAGTTCATTATTGACAATGGGAGCCAAAAGAACCTCATTTCATAAGAGGTCGTGTAGTGACTAGGCTTACTGACCATAACACACCCACAACTGTACACCATTGGGTGGCTTCACCAAGGACAGGATCTTCGTGTGAACCTGCAGTGTCACCTTCCATACAACATCAAGCCCTTCACAGATGAAGTATTATGTGATGTTTCTCCCCTTGATATTTGCGATGTATTATTAGGCCAACCATACTTGTGGAAGCGACATGCTATGTATGAGTCAAGGCCTCACATTGTTATTGTTACCTTGGGAAATAAGTTATACAGGATACCGGAGGTATCAGCACCTACCGCCATCTCTTTAGTTACTGTAAAACAATGCAGTAAGCTCATTTCCAAAAGCATGAAAAAAATTCCTAATGATATGCCATCATGGAAAGAAGAAGATGGTGGCCATGAACTGCAGACAAGGCCCCTTCGCACGACAAAAAGAGATGGATGAAGTTGCGGAGGAGTACAAGAACATCTTCACCTCTCCCGTAGGGGTGCCTCTACACTGTTGGGTCAAGCACTCCATTGATTTGACCCAAGGTGCATCGCTGCACAATGAACCAATCTATCAATGCTCTATTTTGGAGAATGATGAAATCAAGAGGTAGATTCAGGAGATGTTGCAAAAAGGTCACATCTATCCGAGTTCATTGCCCTATGGGAGCCCGATCGTGTTGGTATAGAAGAAGGATGGGACTTGGAGACTCTGTATTGAATATTGGGCATTGAACAAGATCATTGTCCAGAATAGGTACCTGTTGAAGCCCCAGAATTCCATTGCAACAACATGGGGGGTAACCACCGAGTCTCGACCTTGGAAGCAAATTCTTTTCTGTTTGGTATGTTGGCTCTGACCAGGGATAATGGGACTAGTTTCCTAGTAATAATTGATATGATGATGATGTTGGTTTGATATAAGGTATGATGGGTAATGATTTAACTAAAATGATGTATTTAAACACAAAACACATGCATATATATATATTCTAACATTATCTTACTATATACCTAGGAATAACTTAATTCATGCAATCTAAAAAGATATCTTAAAGCAAGATGTAATAAATATCATTCACTTGCTATAAGAAAAGAAATTGTTAATGATGATTATTTTGACTAAATAGTTAGGAAAAATAACTGTAGAAACTATATCGTATATATCCATTGCTCATGTATTCAATAGGGAATTACAGCTGAAACATTTATACAAAAGTGCTTTAATGTCAAACTATAACTCAAATTTCATACATAACAAAATATAAGAAATATTACTGCTAATTCATAAACAAAACACTATCATAAAGATATAAGTACCAAATATGAAAGGTCCTACTCATGAGGTGAGCAATATTGATATTCTTCTTTTCAACTAAATATAGTCTAAGAGTAAAAAAGTGAAAATTTGGTAGAGTATGCTTCAATCTCTAAGAAAATCAATATCTTGTTCCAATTATCTCATCAAGACAGTCAGAAAAGTATAGTAGTGCAAGCCTTTGCAAAGTGTTTTTGATAAAATTTTGGACCCCTCTCTAAATGCATGAGAGGAGTTTAAATAATACAAATTATGTATCAAAACATATTATTACATAAAAGCTTAGGAGGTTTCAAACAACCCTCCTCAGAATAAGTAAAATAAAAACTAAAATTGAAAATAAAATAATGACAATATTCTTCAAATTGAATGGTCCTAGTTAACCATTTGATCCTTGAGGTCGCAAATATATATCATTGTCTTCACCTAGGGTGGCTAGCCAATTCTAGATCTCAATTTTCCTGTGAATACAACATCATTGAGTGGTTGCAACATCTTTTGAGTAGAATTTTTTAGACAACATATAGTTATCCATTGACTATGTGGTTTCACCAGAAACTTCCCATAGGTTTCCCAGTCAAGCTTAGGCAGTTGTTTGATTGCCTCAACTTGCATTTTGGTGGTCTCTTTCCATTGTTTCTCTAACTATTTGATGTTTGGGAGAGCTTTCGTCCTGCATTATTTGAAGAGGTTTGCAGTATGAAGGTTTTTGTTCACAACCTCCATTATATTGTGTGTTGTACTAGATGCTCTTACTTCTTCCCTTTATGCTTGCTTCAACTGTATGTCCCAATCTACGAATAAAATATCCTTGTGGGACTTCTCAATCCTTGGCAGATCGACTTTTTTACCTTCTTCAGATTCCTGCCAAGAAATAAACTCTGAGATCCTCTTATATATCTCTTCATATTCTAATCTCTAATCAACCACTTAATTGGTTAATTTATCACTTGTTTCACAATAGGGATTGATCAATGATATTTTTTTGCAAAATATTTCTTGTTGTTGTGACAACAGAGAGTTCAGTTCAAGTGCCTCTTTAATTAATTCTTCTATTTGAGTTTTGTCTTTGAATTTATCCATTATAACCTGCATTTGATAAATTTGTGAGCCCTTCTCTGCGATGTCTATCTAATTCTGTAATCTCATTTGCTCGAAAATTTTCTAATGCTGTAGCATTTGCATTTTTGCTTGCCTATTGGTGCTCTATCTCTCTTGTTCAAGTTGTTGTTCTAACAGTTGAACTCTTTCTTATTTTTCTTTAATTAAAAGTTGAACTTTCGCTACCTTATCAATTTTTGCAGTTGCATAGGTGCCTGCAAATTGTGATAGCTTTGTAATATTTTCTGATGGATCAATGGGGGTGTCTTTCCATACTACCTCCATTGATTCACTTCCAAGAGTTGTTACTGTTGATGCATCTAATTTCCTTTTCTTCCTTTTCCTCTTTACTACAGCCTTATGTGTTGGGGTGTAGAATATGTCTAATGGGAGTTTTTCCTCAACCTTTAAAACAATTTTTGAAGTTGGGTGTGCTAGGATGATTTCAATACCTTGAGTAGTTATAACTCCTTGTATTGTTGTTTCTAGGTTTATAACTTGTTGAGTATGTTGTGGAGTCTGAAATCCAGATGTTCCTTCAAGACTAATCTCTATTTGGAGATTTTTATTAAATTTCTCCCATTCTTGATCTAGATCAATGACTATGATATTTTCTATGTGAACCTGTGTGGATCCAGTCTCTATGGGTTCTTCATTTGATGCCTTTTTGGCCATTTCTTTAGCATTTTTCCTTGTGTCCTTCTCAGGGTCTTCCTTGGGGCTTCCTTCCTTATTTTGAGATTGACATTCAAAATGTTCTAAACCTTGATTTGACTTCTCTTGAGATTTGCTATCAGAATTGTGCTTGGAACTTTCCTCCACGCTTACGCTGGGAGTAGGTTCTCTTATTTCTTCAATCTGTAATAAGTACAAAGGGACCTTTGCTAGCCTTTATGTATGTATACGTGGAAGCAGTTGAGGTCCTTTGGGTCCAGCTTTATTGATGCTAAATGTAAAACCTATGAAAAATTTTCAGCTTCCTCAAAGAGATCATAAACTCATCATCCTAATGAATAAATTGTCTGATTTTGACCATAGTAGTGAAGTTTTTGGCGACCTTGTTAGGGTCATACTGTCTGCTTGGCACAGTGGCTAGCTTTAGGGATGTCATGTTCTATATCTCGTTTACTGCGTGTCCATAATCATTTAACGTGAAAGCACCACATTTCACTGGGAAGGTCGGCCAAATGGATTTCTTCTGTTCTTTAAGCGTTTTGGTAATACCATCCCCCACTGTTTGGTAGGAAATCTCTCTTGCCAATAATTTATGTGGAACTTAAAATGGAAGAACATGCAGAGCTATAATACACACAAAAACTATGATATAAGTAAATAATTCCTCACCAAACCATTTTCCATCGACAAGATGTCTGTCTTTGCTTCCTTAATAGCCTGGGAGATTTCTTATCAAAATTGGTTTGGTAAATTGGCAGCATAACGCCATGACAAATTTTATAAAAATGGGACCTAAATTGTGATTCCCACAAAACTTTGTGATAAAAATGGATTGGAGTAGGGTCTTGTAGAGTCCATTTCCAGCCCATTTTTGGAAAATGTGAACAAAAACATATAACATCCATGACATATGCACTCATGTAAAATGGAGGGATAACCTGAGTGGAGATAAGTCTATTGTGCCTGTATTACCTAATAGCCATAGCCAAATTGTTCAACAAAATATTTCTCCTATTCATAATTATAGCATTAACAACCACATCAATCAATGGAACCCATTCAATAGAAAAATTGGTAGTATTAGCCTATCCAAATAACCTACACAACATTGCAGCTGCAAAATTATGCAGGGTTGACAGAGGTGAAATTGGGTACATACCGGTTTTCTCCCACCTGAACTTGTTCGAGCCAACCCTCCAATTTTGCATGAGGTCCACCGGGTCTTCATTTTCTTTGGAAAAATGCTCAATAAAGGCTTTATCATAGAGATTCTGTGGCTCTAGCAGATGGTACATGCAATGTAAATTGTCTGGTTTAAATGACCCCATGACTTCATGCCTGGAATTTCTAAATGTTCTATCTGAAATGTCCATATTATCAATAATCCATCTTACCATATTTGTGTATGGTAATATTTTTTGCCTTGTAGCTATCCTGTGCAAGAAAGAACATGCTTCTTCAAAATAAGAAGCCTTGAATGATTCCTCAGCATCTTTTGTTGCTTTGGGTTCCAGGACCTTTGGGTTTTCTTCCTCCAGTAAATTATAAATTGACTCCCATCATGTAGTCCTGCCATCTTTGTTGCATGTTGTATCATACAAGAGTGGAAGCATGTCTAAATCCTTAGACGCAGTAGCCTTTGCAGTCTTTTTTCATTTCTTAACCAATTTTTTGAGCATTGTCTTCTTCGAAATTTTCCTGAAATTTGGGCAATGGAGAAAACAGGATAACAAGCAGAGCGGAAGTAAAAGTGGAAACACAATGACACAATAAATTATGAAAGAATGCAATGATGAAGCTTTTATTTCAAATAGGGTAAAAATATATAAATCTTCTAAAGCCATTAAAAGAATAAATGCATTTAAACCTCATTAACCATTAATTAAAGCCTACGTGTGATCTCCTTTATGACTCATCAAATATCGCATCGCAAAATCTAAATTATATTTCAAATTGGTGTGTGTTATGTGCAATGTCGATCATGTGATTGAAATGGATTGTAATATTGAAAATCGTAATATCGCAAATCACAATATCGCAATATCGCAATATCAGTGATCATGAATAGAGAAATTCAAAGTTTCTTTGGTGTTTTGCGATTTGCGATGAGCAAAATACCTTTTGCTTTTTCGAGCACGTTTCCTTTATGCGGAGGATTATTCCATTTAAAATAGATATTCACAATATGTTGGACTCGATTGAAGTTTATAACAATTTTATTATTCCGTCAAATCCAGACCCCATCGCAATGCACAATTTCTCATGGTTTGCATGTTTGTGTCCTTATAAAAGTTGCGATGCAATTGTGATAAATAATTTATGTAATATCTTAAGCCTTAAGTTTTATAAAAATTTCAATGCTACCTTGGGTATTTTAAAGGAGTTTCTTTTATCACATTTCGTGGATTTTGACTCATGACTAACCTTTGTTACTTTACATCCTGCGATTTTCAATAAAGCAAGAATGCCTAGTCACAAAGTGACTTGGTTTGATATCTTAAGTTTATCCAAGGTTTTACTCTGAATGGTTTCAAAAGGAAAGATTTTATTTCTATTTTTTTTTAATTTTTAAAGGGTCCCCATTTATTAATATAACTCTAACTAATTATATGATAAATGGGGGGGGGGGGGGGTTTGAACAATACAACAGTACCTAATCCCACGGATTGATGATATTTTGGTCCAACTCAAGGGGGTAAAATATTTCAGCAAGATAGAATTGAAGTTCAGATATCACCAAGTACCAATCAAACCCTCTGATGTGTGGAAGACTGCCTTCAAAGCCAAGGAGGGCCTTTTCGAATGGCTAGTTATGCCTTTCGAGTTGACAAATGCTCCTGCAACCTTCATGAGGCTGATGGATAACATATTACGGCCATTCACCAACTCATTTGTAGTGTTATACTTGGATGAAATACTAATCCTCAACCATATTTTGGAAGAGAACCTCAACCACATCTGACAGGTTCTCCAAACACTGCGTGACACAAGCTGTGTGCCAATTTGGAGAAACACACTTTTGGCTTGACCCAGGTTCAGTATTTGGGATAAATTATTGATGAACAGGGGGTTCATGTCGATCTAGCCAAGATCCAAATCATTTGGAATTGGTCAGTCCCAACCACTTTGACAGAGCTCTGCAGCTTTCTGGGTCTTGCCTATTTCTATTACAGGTTTGTGTTGGGGTTCTCTCATATCACTTGGCCCTTGAGTCAAGTCACCAAGGGAGGAGCAAAAGAAAAATTCTTTTGACCTGAATCTCAATAAAAGGCATTCGCAGAGTTGAAAAATAACCCTTGCTCTAAACCAGTTCTCACATTACTAGACTTGCAACAACCATTTGAGATCAAGATAGATGCCTCTGAATATGCTATTGGGGCAGTCCTTACTCAACAAGGGCATCCAGTGGTACATCACAATGAGGCACTTTTAGACATAGTCTAGAAGTATCCCACATATGATTAAGAGATTTATTCCATTGCGCAAGCCTTCCGACAATGGAAGCATTACATTTTGGGGAAGAAAACGGTCATCCACACAGACCACTGACCCCCACAATTCATATAGATGAAAGGGAAGTTGCAGAATTATCTTCATCAGAAGTGGTCCACGTACCTGCAACAGTTCCATTTGAATATCAAGTACAAGAAGGGAAACACCAATGCCTCAACCAACCACCAATCATGGTGTTAACGACTTTGATCAACTCTTGTGAGCACGACACTTCTGATTGGCCACTTCTCTACAAGAACGACCCAAAATTTGGACACACATACCAGATGCTCTTGGAGGGTCAGAAAGTTCCAAATTTTCACCTCTAGGATTCCCTGTTATGCCACCTTAGATACCTTTGTGTTCCTTCAGGTGAGCATTCCAAGATGATTTGAGAAGTGCACTACAGTCGGGTTGTTGGTCATTTTAGGGTCAAGAAAGTGGTGGAAGTAGTACAAAAGTATTTCTATTGGTTGAATTTTCGATAGGATGTTGGGAAGTACATCAGGTCCTGCACTACCTACACCATCGCCAAACTGATCATCAAGAAGCAAGGCCTTTATACTCCGTTGCCTACCCCTAGTCGACCTTGGGAATCCATCTCCATGGATTACATGACGGACCTTCCTTCTACTAAGCATGGAAACAATTGTGTTTTTGTGGTCATCGACAAATTCCTGAAGATAGCCATTATGGTGGCCTGCAAGAAGAATATCATAGCAGAAGCCACTGCGAAATCTTCTTTGAACGAGTGTGGGTACACTTTGGGATCACATAATCTATCATCTCAAATCGAGATAATAGATTCCTCTATACATTTTAGTCCAGTCTCTGGTCAATATTAGACACCAAGCTCACTAAGTCCACAACTTTCCTTCCCCAAACTAATGGCGAGACAAAGGTAGTCAATAGGATGATTGTACACATTTTGTGCATGTGCCATATAGAACTCAAAGCATCCACACACATGGGATGAGAGCCTCCCTTGTGTCTAGTACATCTATAAGTTGGCTCTCCACAACTCGATTGGCGACAACCCTTTTCAGGTGGGCTTGGGATTCCAGCCACTATGTCCCATTGATGTGGCCATACCATTTGCAATTACTTTGTAAGATTTGGCTCATGTCCAGTATGAAGTCAACAAGGAAAAATTTGATAGAGCACAAACAAAACATCCGCAAGCAGGTCCATGACATTCGGGAGAAATAAAATGCCAAGTACAAGCAGGGAAATGATCAACATCAGGTGCCACACAAGTTTTATGTAGGTGACAAAGTTTGGTTGCATTTATAGAAGGAACGTCTTACCGGAGCCTATTGAAAACTAAGACCATTACCAAGGTTGTGGGAGACAATGCATTTGAGCTCAGCATTCCCCATTCCTTGGCCTGCACCTAGTATTCAATGTGGACTACCTTCGACCCTACTTCCCACCATTGTTGGACACATCATACATTGCAGAAAAAATCACACCTACAGAGTTAAATCTAGACTACATGGAACAATCCATAACTGATCAGATCATGGACATGTAGATCAAGAACACCTGATAGCAAAGGATCCAACTATATCGAGTTGCCAAAGTAGGCCAACTCCTTCACGAGGGCAAGTGGCTCACCAGGGACCAAGTTCAGCAAAAGTTTCCTCATCTCATGGAGGAACTCAACGCAATGGTGACCATTGCTTCATAAGGGGGATGATTGATTAGGTGGGTATTGGTGGCCACTTGACTATTCCACTTGGACCCCCACCATTGTTTGTTTCAGTTTTTCAGTCTCCTTATTTGTAGCACAATTTACTATTTTTGGTAGTTTTTCGGGTCTTGAATTTCCAGAACCACTTTGAGGCCCTAAACGATGTTTTTTGGGAAAATGAGGCCAAAATGGGTTATATATTAATGTTCGCCACTCAAAAATTGTAATCCTTAGATAGTTATTCCTAATGAGGTATTGTGTCCGTCAAATGAAGATCGTATGCCAAAGTTACGACCATGGGAAGTTGATGTACCAATTTAGCCTTACAGGGCCAATATTTTGGCGCTTCATTTCCTAGGGTTAGTGTTATAGATCCATTTGGGCACATCATTCCCATCATCCAAAATAGTGTTTTAGGGCTCATCAAACCCTAATTTCAATTGCTACATGCCCTAAATAAGTCACCCTTTTGAATTCCTCCTTCCTAGACAATTTCATGACATGAAGACATCCTGAAATGACCTCTAGAGGGACCAAAGCAGGTAGGCCCATGTAAGGGTGCACTGTAGAGCAGTTAAGTCCATTCCAGGGTGCTCTGCAGAGCACTTAGGCCCACTTTGACCTGCACTGGGCGAGATTGAGTGCAATTTGCATAGGTTTCTGGGAATATTCCTTTGTTCTAGATCATTCTATAAGGATCCCACCTCTTATCCCCTCCTATGAGCTCGAAATTGGATAAGGTAAGGATCCATTAACCTCTTATCCTCTCATCCCTTCCTCCATGGAAACTAAATCTAAGTTTGGAAGGCCATTCAATACACTCATTGATGACAAAACCTCCTCCATCTTCCTATAAATTGAGCACTCATCTAAGTTTTTAAGGGGCTGGACTATGTTGAATTGTAAGGAGATAATGTTGCTATGAGAATTGGCTTTGAAGAAAGTATTGTAATGCTACAATTTTTTCATGCTTTTGATGTGATGTGGATGGGATCCAAGATAGAGGAATGGTTTTGAATCAGACACACTGGTTGTAATTCCTTCTATTCAATAAAGTATTTTAACCTTTCTCCCATGTGTTTGTATTGTCTTATGATGCTTATATGTGTAAAATGTATGTGATTCCGTTCACTTGTATTCAATAGATGTTTTTCTTTGATCAGTTCTTTGTCTTCTATTTGTGTCTAAAGGTACTTCTCAAGCGTGTTAATCACGGGAAGGAGCAATAGGATCGATACAAAGGAGATAAGAGGAAAGTGAAACTACAAGTAGGTCTTCTCATCTTTTTTGTCTTATCTGTTGCTTATAGGAAAAGGCTAAAATGCTTTAAATTGTTGTTCTAGGTATGGCTACTTATCTAGGGAATTAGTATTTATCCGTAGATACCAAATTATCCAAAACAAATTGGCGACTCCACTGGGGAACAATCATCATTACAAGTAGCTTATCCACATCCTAGGACACTCTAGTAGACCTTACTTCGTTTCATTGATTGTATTCCAACCTTGTTAAAGTGTTATTTGGTCAAAAATTGAGGTTAGATGACTCTTGAGTGACCTCTCAAGAATCAATACAAGCTTGGTTAGGGGATAGTGCTCTGCAGAGCATCCTTGAGTGAGAGACAGTGCTTTGTAGCATAGTTAGGCCTTGTTTGACCTATGCTGAGGAAAATTTTCACCTCTAGATTGGGTTTTTTCTCCAAATTTCCTTTTGTTTATGCTTGCTGAAATATCAATGATTGTAGTATGTCTCTGAAATCAACTTGTATTTCCTCTTTCTAGCCCTACTTTGAATTGATTGATTAATGTTTCTTAAATGTTTTATTTTTCATTATTAATCCATAGTCAAAGTTAGATTATAGTCGATTAATCTTTGTTTGAAAGAAAGTGTCATAAAAGTCTTCTTTTCCTTCGAAATAGAACTGTTGTAAAGTCTTCATTCTTGTTAAAGGTTGATTGATTGTATGTGCATTAGTTTCCTTTTTTGTTCATCATAACATTAAGGGAATCGAAAAGAAAAACTTGCATCGTTCATATTGTAGTTTGTGAATGCTTGAAAGGAATAGCTAGGGAAATTGCATTAGATGTGCTCTTTTCTCTTTGTCAAAGATCTGATTTCTCTATCCCTACTAGCTAAGATTTTCATTGTTCAATTGAATAAAAATAATGCTTATCATATTAGTTGCATTTTAGGAATTGCAAACATACATCACATGGTGAACCTTGAAAGGAAAATTCTAAAGAAGATCAACTTAAAATTTATCTGAATTTACCTAATGGAGCATTGTCACCAACGAAAAACATTTAGAGGTCTAGGCTAGAGACGTGTTCTAGCGTCTTAAAACATAGCAGCTGCCGCTAACTTGTTTGCAATACATTCCAAGTGTGATACCCCATTCCATGTACGTGAGTATATCATAGCTTGTCCACATACCTTTTGGTATATAGGGTGGTGTTACAGTACGTAAAGTATATGGGAATGCTCTCACTATGCAGTTTTGCATTAGAAAAAGTTATATGGATTGGGCCTCCACTAGGTTGCTATCCATCCTTAGGTAACCAAGTCGGCTACCTTATACACTATGATACACCGAACATAAAATTTTGGGAGATTGCATGCCTGTACGTCTTAGTTCGCCAGGAGGTATTTTGCAGTTCATAGTTGCTTGGTAAACCTTTTGCCTAGATTATCCCTATTTTGTTTTGTTATGTTACTTTTATTAAAATAAAATGAATTGACTATGGATAACGTCCTCCACTCTCACTCCTTAGTTTATCTTAGGTTGAAACATATGGCTAAAACTCCGGAGTCCACTGATCAAGGAATTCCTTTTGATGGCAATCCTAGTCCTTTTCCTCCTTTTGGAAATATTGGTGCTCCATATGTGGTTACATTGTGCCTTCCAGGATTTACCATTGGCTTTCTAGTATGTTTGTTTTCAACCTTCTTGGTTCAAAATGTCATGATTTCTCCACAATCAAGTACTCCCCCAACTGGACAAAATCAACCTCCAGTTGATCCTAAAGTTGACCCTTTTCCTTCTTCCTCGGTTGCTTATTCCTCCCCTTCTTCCTCTTCGCCTAGTGAAAGTATTGGTACTAGTAACTAGGTGGCTAAGAAGAAGAAGAAAGGGAAGAAGAAGAAGAAGAAGCAAATTTAGCAGAGGGACAACCAAGCAATCATTGCTTTGAATGTAACATCTGATGAGAAGTTGTCCGTTAAGCCTCAAAAAGTTCGATATCCATGCAAACTTTGTGTGGGAGACCATCTTCTTCGAAATTGTTCTAGTATTCCTCAGATCTTAGAAGAATGGTCTTCCCATTCACATCATCCTGTGTCATCAACTTCTGGAGATCATACTGGTGAAACACCATCAACTAATGGTAGTAAAGTTCATGGAAAGAAGGGTAAAGTTAAGTTTCCCTGTAGGTTATGTGAAGGTAATCACCCCATTCACCTTTGTCCCTATCTAGATGAAGCCAAAAAAGTGTTGGATAACCATCCTGCTTCACTGCAGCAACTTCCATCTAGTTACAGGAGACTCTCCCTTAATCCTTCACTAGTTGATGAATTGACTGACTCAAATCAACCGTCGATCAAACCCACTCTCTCTAGAATTGAATCTTATGAGTCTATACCCGACCCAAATCAACAAGCCAAGGTAACAGTTGACCCGATTTCACCTTTAGTTAATTGTACCTTTCCCAAAGAGAGTGAGTATGATACCACTCAGGTTCTTTCTGTTTCTTCAGATTCTAGTGAGCTTAGAGACAACCCTCATGTTCCATCAAGACAGGATGAAATTCCTCTTGTTCTCATAACACAAGGGGATAATACTCTCGTTTCTATGGTACCCCCTCCAAGTAGTCTGGTCACTTCCTTTGATTGGAATCGACTAGTAGGATGTCGTATTCCTTCTTATGTGCCTTTCTAGATCATAGTACTAGTTTGTAATATGATTGTACCCGACACTATTGTAGATGAAGCTGCATCAGTGAGTATCTTTTCCTCAACTTCTTGGCAAGCGCTCGGTCCACCGCCACTTGTGCTTGTTACCCAAAATCTATTGGCTTTTAATAGAGGAACTAGTCAACCATTAGGGATCCTTCCTTAGTTGCCTATTACTTTTGGAGGAAAAATAGTTTATCTGAATGTGATGGTAGTCCCAGGCCTTTAGATTACAATTTACTTCTTGGGTGCAATTATGTTTATGACATGGGAGCTATTATTTCAACACTCTTTTGAGTGATGTGTTTCCTGCATGAAGGCAGAATTGTCACCATTGACCAACTTTCATTTCCTGGTCCAAATATGGCTTCCAATCAACCATATTCCCTAAATGGTCCTTTTGTACCAATGGTATCATCCCCGTCATGGGTTAATTATGTGGCAACCTATTCCATGCCTACATCAACTGATGATCAATTCAGTGATGTTGTACATTATGTACTAGGCGCATTGGAACCAGATCTCTCTAATGGATTCCTTGCTATGGATCCCTTCCAAAGCATTGTTATCCCATATGATGAGAACCTCTTGGAAGTCATGACCTCTTATGAGTCGTGATCAAGGAAAATGAGGATAGTTCTTTTACTGTGTCAACTTCATTAAAAAATGAAACGGCTCCCATCAGGATAGTTCCTTGTCTTGTGTCAACCTCGTTAAAAAATGAAACAAGGAATATGAGGATATTTCCTTGTCTTATGTTAACCTCGTTAAAAAATGAAACCAAGGAGTATGACGATAGTTCCTTGTCTTATGTCAACCTCATTAAAAAATGAAACCAAGGATATGAGGATAGTTCCTGGTCTTATGTCAACCTCGTTAAAAAATGAAACAAAGGGTATGAGCATAGTTCCTTTTCTTATTTCAAGCTTGTTAAAAAAAGAAACAAGGAATATGAGCAAAGTTCCTTGTCTTGTATCAAGCTCATTGAAAAATGAAACAAATTACCCTGGAGAAAAGTTCCAATTCGAGTCTTTGATTAGATCTCGTAAAATCCCAGTCGAGTCTTTCACTTGATCTTGTAAATGAACCTTCATTCCATCTACCTGATAGCCATGAGTAGTCTACTTAGGTGAATGTAATGAATCTTGGGGGGCATTCACCTAGTGGTAAAGTTATGTTTCCCTGTAGGTTATGTGAAGGGAATCACCCCATTCACCTTTGTCCCTATCTGGACGAAGCCAAAAAGGTGTTGGATAACCGTCCTGCTTCACCGCAGTGACTTCCATCTGGTTACAAGAGACTCTCCCTTTCATCATGTTGGGGGCATGTAAACCAATCTCAAGCATAGTTATTCGTTTCAAGCTTGTGTAAAAATGAAACTAAATCCAAGCATAGTTCTTCATTTTAAGCTTGCCTAAAAATGAAACTAAATCCAAACATATTTTTTCATTTGAAGTTTTTGTAAACATCAAACTGAATCCAAGCATAGTTCCCTATAGTTCAAGCTTGTCTAAAAATGAACCCATTTCCATTTTAACCCTCATGATTACCATTCTATCAACCTCTTCTGCCAGATGAGCCTTGGTTTTTCTCCTTCCATCATCACTATCTGCTTGGCCGATCATACGCTTTCACTTGGTTGTTTTACCCTTTTTGAGGAACAGTTGCAATGAGTGGTCTTATTAGCCAGCCTTTTCACATAAATCAACATGTTTTGAGAACTTCCAACATCACCAAAACCAGTTGCTATCCTAGACACCACTCGTTCCTAAAACTGGAGTCCTCTTTAAGCTCTTTTCAAACTCTCTAAATATGAAAAGATTTCTAAACGCTTGTCCTTTTCAGCTCATTAATGGATTGGAAATGACATCTACTCAGTATAAGTTTAACCCTTTTTCAGACTGAGATAGGTTATTTACGAAAAAGTAATACGTTGACTGAACATGGTCAATAGGTTCTCTCTCGTATTGTTTTATGCTTTTTCGGGCTTGAGAGACAAATCTACGAAAAGGAACTTGTGGAGTTTTCTTTTTGTCCCTTTTCAAACTCTCTAAACATGAAAAGGACCAAGTTATCTTTTTCGTTAAACTCGTTAAAATATCAAATAGTGACAAACTTGTCCATCTAGACAAGACTGAGTTTCACCTTCACTAGACTTGTTAAAACATCAAATGGAAACGGATTCACCCAAAGGGTGGAATTATACAACAATAATATGTTATCCTTCTCAAGTTTGATAAAAATAAAGAGGTACTAGTCAGCAATGACTAGGGAAAATGGGAAAAAAGGGAAAACCACTTTATGGTAGCAGGTCGCTCTTGAACATGACACTTTCACTTCATCTCTATGACTATCTGGGTTGGGTTATCTGCTTGACAGTTATCATACCTATGGTCTATCACACCATCCATCATTTTTGGTTTTGGGTCAATGCTGCCAATTCATTCAGACTATTTGGGTTGGGTTATCTTCTTGATGGTTATCATACCTATGGTCTATCACCCCATCCATCAATTTGTTTTAGGTCAATGCTACCAATTCATTTTAGTGTCTCCGACATGTTCAAGAGAAGTCATCCAGTCAAAATTCATCCTTTACAATACCACAAACCTTCATTTTCATGACTGCCATTCCTGAAATTTGTGTCGTCAGTCAAATTCTGTCTCCAAAATCACTACACTCGTTTCGTGTCATTAATGTGGGATACATCAAGGCCCTCCTGTGACAAGTCACTTATTGTCGACATCAGCGCATTATCCAAGAATTTGGCTTAGAAACACCCTTCCAATACCTTTAGGCTTGCATACATCAATGGCAGGTTTCTCGCTTCTAGCAATAGGTTGATATCAATGGCCTTCGACCGAAAGACTTTGTATGGTGTTCAAAATCAAAACATCTATTCTCACCATGCAAAATGTACTGCAGTAACTTGAGGATCATTATCATTATCGTTGATTTCTCTTGCATCTATTAATAGCTTACATCATTGGCTGGTAATCAGACGGTGTCTTCCCATGTTCGACTTCAAATCACATATTCACATGGTTAGACTCATACTTGAGTGAATGATTGAATGAGATAGAATACCCCAGATCTAGTTTCATCCATCTGGGCTGCGATTTCAAGAAATGTACAAAATCATCTGTACAATGGCTTTACATTGATGGTCATTCCGATCATGGATCTATATCTGTAGACAACTATCTATGTACATGTAATGAAATTTTATATGATGAGCATGGGCATACCTTCCCTCAGCGATTCATGTTAAGATCAAAATATCATGATATATGTATTGTAATTGATGCAGGTTACCTTCCACTTTGAAACCTCCTCATCACATCGTAAATCATTTCATTTGACATTTTCATTTCTTGACTTCGTGCTTTAGGGGGAAATTGTTATAGATCCATTTGGACACAACACTCCCATCATCCAGATCAATGTTTTAGGGCTCATCAAACTGTAATTTCAGTTGCTACATGCCCTAAACAAGTCACCCTTTTGAATGCCTCCTTCCCAGATAGTTTCATGACATGAAGACATCCTGAAATGACCTCTAGAAGGACCAGTGTAGGTATACCCTTGTAAGGGTGCACTACAAGGTAGCTAAGTCCATGTCAGGGTGCTCTATAGAGCACCTAGGCCCACTTTGACCTATGCTGGGTGACATTGAGTGAAATTTGCATAGGGTTCTAGGAATATTCCTTGGTTCTAGATCATTCTAGAAGGATCCTACCTCCTATCCCCTATTATGAGCCCGAAATTGGATAGGCTAAGGATCCATTAACCTCCTATCCTCTCATCCCTTCCTCCATGGAAACTAACTCTAACTTTGTAAGGCCATTCAATACCCTCATTGATGACAAAACCTCCTCCATCTTCCTATAAATTGAGCACTCATCTAAGTTTTCAAGGGGCCGGACTATGTTGAATTGTAAGAAGAAAATGTTTCTATGAGAATTGGCTTTCAAGCAAGTATTGTATACTACAAGTTTGTCATGCTTTTGATGTGATGTGGATGGGATCCAAGCTGAAGGAATGGCTTTGAATCAGAGACAATGGTTGTAATTCCTTCTTCTATTCAATATAGTATTTGAACCTTTCTCCCATATGTTTGTATTGTCTTATGATGCTTATATGTGTGAAATGTATCTAATTCTGTTTACTTGTATTCAAAAGATCTTTTTCTTTGATCGGTTCTTTGTCTTCTGTTTGTTTTTACAAGTACCTGTCAAGCATGTTAAGTACGGGAAGGAGCGACAGGATCGATACAAAGGAGACAAAAGGAAAGAGAAACTACAAGTAGTTCTTCTAATCTTCTTTGTCTTATCTATTGCTTATAGGAAAAGGCTAAAATACTTTAAACTGTTGTTCTAGATATGGCTACTTATCTAGGGAATTAGCATTTATCGATAGATACCAAATTCTCCAAAACAGTTAGGTTTGTAGATGTTTAGGGTTTTCCATTATTTCTCGATAATAAATAGGCCTTTGAGCCTCATTGTAACACAGTTCAGAGGCATGTAGCTGCCACATCGCTTCTCAAAGATAAGCTACCATCACCTGAGCTAGTCTTATTTCCATTATGTTTGTAAGCATATTTTAGTGTTTGATATTAATGAAATGAAGTGTTATTTCTACTGCATCTCTATATTTATGGTTATATATGTAATTTTTTGTGTTCCTTTTTAAATATGGATCACCTCTTGAAGTTAAATTATGTACTAGGACAATCTTAACTCATAAGGAAATAACATTTTTCATTGAACATGGGAGAGATTTATTTCTTAAAACCTATGAAAAAGTTTATTAAGATTTCTGGGGGTTTCTTGAAAGCAGTTTCCATAAGCAGTGAAGTCATCCTTATAGATCTCTATAGTATCATGGATAAGATATGAGAAGATGTTGAGCACATATATTTTGAATGTAGTATGAGAATTGCATGAACTAAAGGAAAGAACTTTATAGGAAAATGTTCCCCAAGGGAAAGTGAAGATTGTATTATCTTGGTCTTCAGGGCTAAATTGTATTTGATTATATTTGTTGAACACATCCTAGAATGAGGAGCATTTTTGTCCTACTTGGACATCTATAACTTGGTCAATAAAGGTAAACATAAACCGATCCTTTATAATTCCCTTATTAAGACACTTGTAGTCCACACATATTTCCAATTTCAATTCTTTTTAGGGAAAATTTACAATATTATATAATGTACAATAAAATCCCTACTTTAATTATCAATCCAAGAAGATAAGCTTTAAATGCTACACACTATAGATCAATTTTGGGTCTAGGTTCCTAATATTTATTTAATTATTATGTACATAAATTCTTATTGAAAATATAGATAACATATTATGATCAACACTAACTAGGAAACTATAAAATAGCTACAACAATTTTGAAACTAAATTATCTAGTAACTAAAACTCACAACTTAATTATCTAATGCTTCAAAAATTTAATACAACAACTAACTACTTCCATTTTTTTTAACAGAAAAATGAACTAACAATCCTACAAATACAAGTTATAGCTACTATATTCAATATTGGAATCAAAATAGAAAATGAAACTATAGTTGAAATAAGGAGAATATTAACCACAATGAAATGAAAAAAGTTAGCTACAACAAAACAAATGAAGATTAAATACAACATACGGAAGAAAACTAGCTACAATGAAATAAAGAAAGATTAACTACTGCAAAAGAAAAGATTAACTACAACAAACTGAATATTCAAGAAATATACAATCCAATTAAGGAAGGTGTATTCCATATGAAATATGTCCTAAACCCACAAAAAAAAAAATGGAGATCATAGGAAAAATATATATGAATGAATAGAAAAATAAATACGCACAAACGAAATGAAAAATAAATCAAAATATATAATGATCACCAAGGCTATAGAGTATCCCTTGCTACAGAGTTTGTTGAGTTATCACACACAATCACACGTTAAGTTGAGCAACACAATAATTCAGTAATTCAGAAATAGGTAGTACTTTATATTCAAGAAAAAAATAAAAATAAAATTCCTTGCACTTATATTTTATACAAAAATTGATAATTATCATGCAAAATTGCATTAGCTAATTTCTAGAATTTCATTTCTTATATAAAGAAAAGAAAATATTAAAAAATGGATAAATAAAAATGCAAACTACCAAAACTATTGAATGAATTGTAAAATGATACTTAGATATTTGTCCTGGCCAAAGTTTCATAAAGTTGATGTGGCAAAAACAATGTTGCAACATCATCATGAAAAGTAAAATATGATAGTAAAAAGTAAATATTTACAAAATTGCATTACACTGCCACTGAAAAAATTATGCAGTAGCATTTATATTCTTATATATGTATATAGTTGTAGAAAAATTTTGTTTCCATCTTAGCGGGCCATTTATGATGAAAAGTTCTACCAAATAAAAAAACATTTATACAAGTAGTTGCTACCAAGAAATTGTGTAGCTCATAACATAAAATAAAAGGGTGTCCCACCAAACCTGCAAGGCACACATTATATATCAAAACACATAATTGCATATAATTTTGTTAATTTTTTATTAAAAATAAATAATTTTTAACACAATCCAATCAATATTAAATGTGCCTGTGCCAAATGATTGGATAAAATTAAGGTAAAATGGGGAAATTGTGAAAGAAAAAGGTTGTTTTATGAGTAATAAGACTAGTTAAATGTGCAATTGATGAGGAAAATTATAGACCTCCTCATCTCCTCCCATCTAGTATTTTGCACATTCCTTGTGTAATCATTTTGAATATGGGATGACCAACTATGCATGCTAGTTAGCACAAGAAGGGATTAATTATGTAGATTCATTTGGGCCACAAAATCCAACCAATATTTCTATAATTTTCCATCTTTTTCCTTTCTTTTCCTTATTCACAATTAATTTCCCTCTATAATTTGGTATTGGATACATCAGAAATGGATGCTTGAATCTTAACCCAATCTATTATAGTCCTAGTTTTATGATTGCTTGTCTATAAAATTTTCTTCAGAATAATGTTGCATGAACATTTGGTAGTGAGTGAGGTTCTTTTGCTTTTAATAATATCATCTAGTTCTTCCCATGTTTACTGGCATGTCATTAGAAATGAGATTTCTAAGTTATTGTATAAGATGTCAAATTATTTTAAAACCATTTATTGGACTTTTGTAATCATTGCTCTAATTTGGATATTATATTTTTTTCCTTTTATGGTCTTGGACGAGGTTTGTGATAGAACTAGCTTTAGACTATATCCAAAAATGTGTAATGTGGTCATCTATTTCCATATCATCGAATATCTTAAGCCCATTTTCTTGGAAAAAACGAAACTCTCATAAATTAATATCTCCCACAGAATGATCTGGGTTCCACATGGTGGTAACAGGTAGAAAATAATTATAGAAAATCAATTCACAAACCAAATTTTGTCTTTCAAGAATATTGGATAAATACAATTCATAGAAACTTCTTCCAGTAGGTAATTGATCTATGACCAAATTTAAAAATAAACATTCAATTTGAAATTTTAGCCACTCTGCCTTTAAATACAAAGTATAAACTAATGAGGATAGTTTATATATTACCAATTTTGTAACAAGCTTCCCAATTTTGTTGACCTTGTTCCTTAGCTCCTTTATCTCTTCATCCTTTTCTTCGATTTATCCTTCATGTCCACATTTTATGTTTACAATTTGTTTTTATAACTTCTTATTTTGCTCTCTTAGTTTCCAAATAGTTTCTTCTTGGCTTCTATGGAATTCAAAAACTTCCTTTTCCTTCATTTATTTTCTTGTGAGTTGTTTCCAAAGGAACATATTCCTTAGAATTAAAATATTTATATCAATATTTCCAAGTATTACACTCAATAATTAATCTTTTTACTTGTTCTCTTAAATTACCCAATTCATTCATAAAATTAAAATGATACTCAAAAGTCAATTAATTTGACTATGGATATGTACTTGTTTCATCATAGGCTGTGAATTTTTTTTCTTCCTCAAAGCCACTAAGTTGCATGGGAATTGTGGATGACCTCATATCTAGTTTGTTGCTCTTTGAAGATTTAACAATATCATATCTTCGTTTTAGTTTTTAGCCTAGTGGCTATTTTGTATTATTGGGCTCTCCTTGTTATTTTTTAGGACCTCGAGTTGGTGGTTCATATTCAAATACTGGGGGTAATAATTATTCCACAAACTCAACCCAATTTTCCAAAGGCCACTACTACACAATTACAACTCTTAGTAGTAAATAGATCAACCTATGATGGGCCAATTGTTCATTTTTCCCCATTTGATACTACCCAACCATAGATTGTAATGGCATTAACACGAAGTATGGAAGATTATTTTTTTTCCTCTTAAATGAGCCAACAAAGAAATGATAGTTATTGCATAATGAAGCACAATGTTCATAGGTGAAATACTAAATAATGTGTTGTAAAACTCCAAATCAAGTTTTATATTGCATACACACTCAATGTGTTTACACAATTTAATTTTTGTTATCTTTTAATAAAAATTATGGTTTCTTTCTGCGAAAAAAAACCCTTCAAATCAAGTATCTAGTAATGAAAATCTCTTATCTCCTTGCTCTATATCTTCAAGTGTTTCTTCAATAGATAAAAATGCTCATAGAGTAGTTGTAGATTCAACTCAATCCTTAAACCATTGTTTCCTTTCAGTAAATAATCTGGTCACTTGAGCAATATTGTCTTCAATAAATACAATTATGAGGTCTACTACTTGAGCAATGTTTATTCTCAAATCAAGATGTAATACAAATATATATTCCATAGAAAAAATGATATTGTCTATTATCTAGAGGTATTGTAGCCAACTTTCTCATTGAAACATGTCAACAACTCTGGGATTATTGAAGACCATTTCTATAGTAATTGCCTCTTATCTAAATGAAATTCCTTCCCAGTTCTATTAAATGGTACTCAATGTACTTTTCTATAGGAAATATTCTATAGAGGAAACTGGTTGATGATGGAAATTTAAATGCAAACTATTGAATAATATTTTGGCATAAAAAATAATGTTGTTATTTTTTCATGTAGATGACTTTGAATTTCCTTGGTATTCATAGTTTTGAGGTATGTTCTAGCCACTCAAATTCCATAATTGTTGTTCATGCAGATGTTAGAAATGTGATGTGTTAGTGATTGATATAGTGGTGGTCATATATTCCTTTGTGATGTGTAATCATGCCTCATTTAGATTTCAATTTAAACTCTAAGGTTAAGGGTTATTGGAATGATAAGGGGCCATGCAAATGGTGAAAATTTAATTGTTGCATGTGTGGAGAGTGAGTGGGTATATGTACAAATCACCATTCACACTATTCAATGTATTAGGACATATTTTCAATATAAGTTTCATGAAAATAGTAGTCTTGTCAGTGTTTGGTAAAAGTGTGCATCATAATGGTTGGAAACATGAAGAAAATTTACAATAATTTTTTACATGTGGTAATTAAGGTCAAAAAATGATGTATGATTGTACAATAATCCCATAGTTTCACTCTAGTTGATCATTGTTGCATTAATTCTCAAAGGAACACATGTCTTTGTTTAGTTATTATAGAAATATTCTTTTGATAGTTGATTATTAACTTTTTAGTGAGGTAACTTATGAGTTCCATTGGGCTTTTTATTATAGAAATACTTCACATAATTGTTGTTAAATTTTTCTATAGCAAGAACCTTTATAATTCCTCTAATTAGAAGTTGGAAAAGAATTATGTACTTGCATCAAAATTATTTTTAAACATAACAACTCATGAGATTTCCTACAACTACACTTCATTGGAAAATTTTGAAAATACTTAAGAAACAAGTGCATTGATGAATTTTGAAATTTCTTTTACAATATTTCTTAGGAGGAAAATTATGGACGAGTGTAACAAAATCACCTTTTTACTACTGGTAAAAAAAGATCTTAACAACAAAGGAAAGTGTAAATTAAGCTCCAAAGCCCTACAATACTCAACAACTACCTCTAGATCTTCACAAAATGTTAGTGGAAAACTTGGAAAAAACTCACATAATCTGAAAATTAATGTTAAACATTACAAAAAAGGAACCTATTGAAAAGAAAATTATTTTATTTTATTAATGAAAATAACACCTGTGGAGAATTATTTACCGACATGGGTATGTAAAGTCCTCCTCCGTGGAAGCGTTCTTTTA
This sequence comes from Pinus tabuliformis, assembly GCA_031772625.1. Classification (NCBI taxonomy): domain Eukaryota; kingdom Viridiplantae; phylum Streptophyta; class Pinopsida; order Pinales; family Pinaceae; genus Pinus; species Pinus tabuliformis. The sequence continues at coordinate 627,213,306 of CM062820.1, read as the reverse complement.
TGTCCCTATGTTACAAGTGTTTGCTTCTCTCTCCTCCATTGGAAAATAGGCAATGGGATTATGAGTGAGGATATTAGTGAACTCAATATGGAGAGCTTGAATGTTGCAAGACCTAAATGACGATGATGATAATGATCATGTGTAGGTGATGAGGGAAAAACCTCTCCAATTATAATCAAATTTTAGATTAGACAAGATCTGGTCAAATAATAAAATATTTGGGTGATAAGATCAAGGTCTCACCGTTATGAGTGTTTTATTATTTTTGGGAGAGTAAAATATTAGAGAAACGGTCAGTGATATGTATTTACTTAACTAACTCAAAAAATAATGATTAATTGAGTTAATTAAGAAAAATGAGTGAAATAATTAATAAATGAAAATTATTTATTAATTAATTCTAGGAGATAAGGTCAAAATATGTTAGAAATAATCACTAAATAATGATTTAATAATTATTTCATAGGAGAAAAGTGTAATGATTAAGGAATAAAAAATAAGTAGTGATTTATTTAATTATTCATAGTTGATATGGTCAACATAGGTTAGAAATAGATACTAATTATTTAATAATTATTTCAAGGGGGATAAGTGAAATGATTAAGGAATAATAAATAAATAATGATTTGTTTAATTATTCCTATAGGTGGGTGAAAATATTTTTAATTATTTTCACAAAATGGGTAAATATGAAAATAACATGAAACTAATTAAATGGATTTTTGGGTTATTTTCAAGTGGTTAAAGTAATTAAATAGAAATAATTTAGGAAAAGTGGTTTTATAAATTATTTCCCAAGGTGAAAGTTAGTTTTAATATGTAAAACCCATACTACATTATGTATTTTGATCATCCTAATAGAAAATGACTAGGTGATCAGTTTTTGGGTGATAATAGATTACCCCACAATGTATGAGTGTTAGGAGCACATTGTATGACCAAAATACGTTGTAGTTTACTTTCACTAGACACCAAAGGGGGAGTAAATGGAGAGAGAGAGAGAGAGCCATTGTATCAAAGGGAAGAACCACTTGTAGAGGAGGTGAGACTTACTTGTCAAATAGAAGTCTCAATATGGTGTTTACATGATCTTAGTGAGGCAAGGGAGACATACACATACCCACCAAGATAACTCAATACAAATAATAATGGTGTGCCTAGCAATGTGGGGATGACAAAAGTAATGCGCGATACATGATGTGTTGGCATGAATGGGCCAAAAAATAATACAATGATATAAAGAGTCCCATAAACATGTTCCTAGAATATAGAGTACATGATGTCTAATACAATGAATGCTCCTGAGCTTAGTGCATATAAAGAAATGACCCCAACCTAATGAGAGGGGGAGATCACAACCAAATAATTGTTATTGTACAAGAAAATGATTTAATTATATTAATGAGCTAACTAAAGGAGGGGCTCATGGGGTGCGCTATACAATTGGTGAAAACCAAGCCATTTAAATCAATTGAACTGCATTCGAGGTTAGACTAGGAACTGCTGATGGTCAGGCCACCCCATCATGAGCCTTAGGAACATGTCACATATTCTCGATGAATGCTGGGATAATCTACCAAGGCATTGGACCGTCAAATGTATGATTCTTGATCATGTGATAATGAGCTAGAGTTGATCATGCAAGAATTAACCAAGTCAAAAGGGAATGATGGTTCCCTTTGCTTGATCTGAGGAACCCAATAATGAAGAAATTAGATCTAAGGTACACCTCCCTCTAGGACAATCTCCTAGAATAAATGTGCTAAAGTCAACAGGGGAGGACCCACTAGAGTTGAGGCAATAAGGAGTCCTCAACAAAGGCATGGGGAATCGTAATGTGACTAATAAAGACTGACACCAGGGAGTATGATGAAGAATGAATATGTGGGTGGGCTTACATCTTCCCTTTTTAGAGAATAACATGGAAAGGTTGACTTGGTGTTGATGGCCAAAAATGACCTCATCAACATTTAGGAGACCACTCATTCATAGCCCCAAATTAGACTCTTTTCTGTTTGGGCTCTTGATTTTGACTGGTTAAATGGGTCAATTTACCCTTTTCCTAAAACTAATCTAAACCAGATTTTAATCTAATATAAACTAATCTATATATACAAATATAACTCTAACACTACCATTTTCCTACTAACATGAGATAATGCTTGTTGTTATCAATAGGAAAAGGGAAAGAGATTTCTTTCTTATAGCATGCTTGCAAGAGACAATCTTTTGTGCTAGCTGAAATGAGGGCTTAGCTAAGTTGCATGGAAATTTTCTTCTACAAAAGGAGAATTTCCATAATGCATTCCTAAATGAAAATGAAATTATAATATACCATGTAAACAATAAATAAAACTTATTCTATATTAATTTGGAAAAGGATTAGTCATTTTTCATAATCAGGAAAAAATATGAAAGAAGAAAGGGTTGGGATTGAATTTAAGGTTAATATGTGCTTACAAATCATAGAAATAGTTCATGTGATTGGTAGGAAGCTTAGAAAAATATGCATTAAGATAACCTTGATAAACAATTATCAAAACACCTTACATGCATATACTTAAATTTGATTATGAATGAATTCGATCTTAGATATATTATCGTACTAAATAAATAGTTCTTGTAATCCAATAGAATTTAATACAAGATAGGATGTTAATTGACTGATAAATAGTTGACAACCATTATAATCAAGTCCCATAGAATTCAATATCCAATTTTGACTTATATTTATGCAAACCTGCAAAGATAACTTTATAAGGATTAATTAGCACAAAATAAATTAAATCAACAAAAGTGTTAATATCAAGAATTCATAGACTAGTCATGAACATAAATAAATGAGAATGAAATTAACAAGAGGAGATAACAACAAGCCTACAAATTCGTACAATAATGTTGTTGGAGAGGTAAATCCCCTCTACGGATAGAGGCAATCCCTACTAGCCCAGCAAGGGTCTAGCAACAATCACACAATGCTGCTATGCATGTTCCTAATTACAATTAAACAAGAGGTAAAGAGCACCTACTTGGATTCCAGCGCTGTCGTTTGACGAAGAGATGCCGCCTTCACTCCTTCGCTTTGGCTGGTCACAATCCTCCGCGATCCCCGCGAATAGATACCTGCACACACGAAGAGGAAACAAACGCAAGCGTGAAATCTAATAAAAGCAACCATACATCAGTCAGAAAAGATGTAATTCACATTTAACCATTGCATGTACAAATGAGAATGGAACAATAGTAGCAGTCATCTATTATTAATCAAGACAGAGAAGAGTACAACCAAATGTTCTGACGTCGGTATCCTTCTCAGGAGGGGCCAGTCAGCAAGTGTCCCAAGCATTCACCTTTGGAAATGATTCTCCCAAGACAAGAAACTCTCTCTCACACAAGCAACACAAAACAACCTTCCCTAAGCTATCAATCACTTCCACACCTAGCACACCAAATACCTATAGTAGCAGCAATCTGAGCACTATAAGCTCTCTACAATCCAAGCTATTCCAAACTAGCTGCTCATGGTAATGGTGGAAGTTTATATAGGAGAAGGAGCCTCCTAAAAGGGTGGAAGGATGAGCTTATCCTTGAGGGAAATGGTTACAAAGGGTCGAACAGACATGCCATAGAAGGGAGTCGATACTCACAAAGCCAACAACCACACCTGGAGTTATCTGGAAGGCTGGCTGTTGGAACAAATTCGCCGAAACAGGATCAGCGCAGATTATAAGGCGACTGACGCGCTGACGTCGCGCCTCAATAACTGGGAAAGTCATGTCAGCGCGACCCAATACAAAGGAGAGGTGCGCTGGCTCATAAAATGCGACCAGTGCAGAAAAGTGATGTGCTTCCGCGCTGGCAGCGCACTGAATACACTACGAGCCGCCAGTCAGCGCGGATATTTTAGAAACAGACGCGCTGATGAGGAAAACTTTGGAAAAGTGGGTTTTGGGCCAGTTCAGAAGGCAAGAACTTGATTATTGTGAATTCTTGACACAGTAGGGTGACTGACAGGAAGATAGTGACAAATTACTGTGTAACAGATGCCCCCTAAAGCATGAAGACCGAGAGAGTGGGAGGGGTGAAATGCTTTACAACACTTGGCCGAACTGGAACACCACCAGGAAGGACCGAATATCTCTGATAATCAAGTACATGCAGTCTAGGCATGGGCGCAGCCATCCAAAAGACATGCGACAAGGTCTGTGGAATGGACGCAGCCACCCAGCTAAAGAGACCAGAATAATAATAAGGTATGGTCGCAGCCATCCATGAAGACTCAGGTATGGGCGAAGCCATCCATCAATGAGTCATGTAATGATCATCCACAAAATCGCAACCTGGACCATAATAGACAGGGATCCAGGGTATTGCGCTCCGTCCCGATCCGAACAAAGTACAAGTTCAAGCATGTGAATACATGAGTTGAAGTCGAACACGCATGAACATCGTCTGATTACCAGTCAATGATGAGAACTGTTAACAGACGCGAGAGGTACCACCAATAATGACAATGGCCCTCAAGGTATTATAGGTACAATCCGCGGCATGTGAATCAATGAGCTGGTGTCGAACACCCACGGAATCATTCGATCGGAGGCCAATGATGTAAACCTCGCATCGAACACGAAGAACCTGCCATTAGGGCATGCAGGCTCTAAGGCACCTGAAGGGAGTCTCTAAGTCACCTTCCCGGATAATGAGCGGAAGTCGACAGGAAGTGACCTTGATCGAAGGTGGGCCATAATGATTCCCACATCATCGACACGAGACAAAGGAAAAAATGATTTGTGTGAGACAGCAGATGAGGTTGTACTATTGCAGAGGTCAACTTCTCTTAAACATATCGGCGGCACCATAACGGATTTGGCAATATTTGACATCGAATGAGCAGAGGGTATGGTGATGATGGCAATGAGCAGATGAGAGGTCAAATAGGAAAACCCAAACCCACGGAGGCCAGTGAAAAACAAGATGAGATGGGCCCACCCAGACACGAAGCAGAAGAGTGCCATGTTCAAGAGCGACATACTGCCGACACGACTATGATTACAGTTCCATTTTCCCCACCATTTCTGGCAGGTACCCCAGTTATTTTTGGATGACAAGCTTGACGGGGATAGCATATGCTTGAAGAGTGTCATTTCGACAATGCCCGATGTCATCAAGTGTTTAACGAGCCTGACAAAGGAAAAACTCGGCGTCTTTTCTTGTTTAGAGAGTCTGAAAAGACAGCAGAAAAGGAGACTCCAGGGGGGTCCTTTTTCGTACAGTTGTGTCTCTCGAGCCCGAAAAAGTATAAAACGATGCTCGAAAGAACCGCCCGACCATTACGATCGAGGAGTACTTTTCGTAAATAGTGCTTTCGACCCGAAAAAGTAAAAAAGCGGTCGGAAACACGTCGTTTTAGAGCCGATAACGAGTGCGAAACGACAAACACCCGGCAATCTTTTTAAGTTACACGGTCAGAAAAAGAGCTTAAAATGATCGCCTCTCGTTCCCTTTAACGAGCTGAAAGGAGGCTCGGCCATCTTTTCTTGTTTCATGTCGGAAAAGAGCTCAAAGACGACATTTTGGGACCAAGTGATTTTAAGACCATGATGATTTTCACCATCTCTGAGGACCTGCACAATAAAAATACCCGCATAAATCCATTCGACATGTTACAAATATATGGAAACATGTAGAAGTGCTAAATCCATGGTAAAAGCATGACCAAAAACCCATATTCATAACAATTATAGTTAATTAAGCCATTTTTGCTATAAATAGAAAGGTAAATAGTCATTTTCACCATTGTTACCAAATTGAGCCTTTGAGAACGTTGTGAAGCTGTGAAGTTGACGGAGCTAATTCTTCCTCGTGCAGACACCATTCGGTGAACGGCTTGCTCCAGGTAGGTTCCTCTTGCCATGCGCCCTTTTTTGAGTCTTTTTATAAGTATTTTGACGGTGGGATTGGCCCAATCGGGCGATTTTTTGAGCCATTGGTGCGCTCTCGGTCAGCGCAGGTTTCCCACTCGGGACCACGCTGACTGATGAAAATTACACGTACCAGATTTCGGGTCAGCACGGAAAACCCGTGTTCTTCCGCGCTGACCTGGAGAAAATACAAAAGATCCGCCATGGTCAGCGCGGCTGTTTTAAAAACAGCCGCGCTGGCGCAGTCAAATTTCAATTTTTATAATTTGAACGTGAAATTTTTATTAGCCAGTATTCTAATTGTTTTTAATGCTCATGTAGGACGCTATGGCCTTCCAGTGGCAAGAGAGGGCTCACGATGTTGAGGATGTAGCCGCTTTTGCAAGAGTGGATTGCCGAGATGCCATGCGGGCGTGTGGATTTTTAAAATTCTTCCTGACTCCACGCTTGAGAGCTCATCATGACTTACTTGAGTTCCTGATCCGGTCATGGAACCCAATAGACGACAAATTTACCATCCGCGGTAAAGACATTGAGTTCGACCATATGGACATATATTTCTTGACTGGATTGTCGCGCCGGGGTGCGAGGCCCATTCTGGAGGGGCAGCGGCCCAGCGGCGAGACTCTCGACCAACTCATGGCTCGAGTATGTCCAGAGGCGGAGAAAACGCGGAGTGGGAAGGTGTCAATTCCCACGGTGAGAGATATAGTCCTCTGCACCATCCTTTTTATGGTGACCCGGGCAGCGGGATGCTTGGCCAACCACGAGGCCTCGAAGACCCACCTGCTACTAGCTCTTGATTGTCTACAGCCTACAGTGTTTGATTGGGCCACTGCGGTGACCAATAGCATGAAGAGGCAACTTAACAACTGTCGATGCGGAGAGTTGAAATAGTTTGGCTATGGGTCGCTCTTACTCCCACTCATTCTGGAGCGGGTACCAGTCATGCGGCTGCAGACTATAGCCGTGGATCCTCCTAGAAGTCCGCGGGAGACGAGGGCTACTCGATGGGCTCGCATTATGCCACGCGGGGGAGGTGGCCGGCCAGCTACTTGGGGAGTGGTCTTTCGAGAGTGGTTGGAGCAGCAGATTGTTTTCGTCGAGGATTGGCCGTACGCAGGTATGGATTTCCGCAACGATCCTGACATGCCACTGCCCGCGGGAGATCACTGGGATGATGGAGGTATGACACTTGATTTTTCTAAATTTTTTAATATATATTTTTTTTATTTTAATGCATATGTCTTGACAGATGTCGCTGTGTGCAGATGTGGGACCTGTTAGACCCATTGGCTTAGCCCCAGAGGCACGGAGAGAGGGGCAAGGAGCCAATGTCCTTGCCTTGGTCCCTCCAGGAGTTGATACTTCAGAGACCATAGCTCGCAACCTTGAGGGGTTGCTGGAGGGCGTGCCAGACTATCAGGGAGTCGAGGAGGTTCCCATAGAGCACCAGATCCATACAGTGGGGGTGGCACCTAGGGTGCACCGCCTGTTGAGGCAGGTGGCACGGGCGGCTGTGTGCTACAGAGAGCACAACCTAGCACAGTAGTCGCCTAGGTTTCTTTTTGATGTTTTGAGAGACATATGTCTCAAATGTATGGAGAACAATGACTCTTATTTTTGACACATACACTTATTTTTTAGCACCTCAGTGCGCCACACGATATATATATATATATATACATACCGATTTTTGGATGGATCTTGTTACATATGATGATGTTTTTGCTTATGTTATGCAAATGTTCAGTACAAATGTGATCTTATGTATGAATTGCACAACACATGACCCATGAATTTTAATGTTTTTAATGCAAGCTTAAAAGCACACACAGCACTCATGCAAACTATGCTTGAGAAAATATTTACATATGCTTTACTCTATTATGCTTTCTATGTCTTCTTGTATGATGTTATCTATTTCGCAAATGTCTGTCTAACACATGATTTGCCAATGCATCAGTCAACGTGTTTAATCGTCTCGGAATATGTTGATATGTGATATAGTCAAAATTCCTTTCTAACAATCTGACACGTAGATACAACCTTAGGATGCGTTGGTCTCTGACGGAATATCGCCCGTTAAGTTGATGAACGACCAGTTGGGAGTCCAGGTTTACCATCATTGCTCGGATGCCGAGATCAACTGCTTCGGCTAGTAGCTCAATTACGGCACTGTATTCAGCAACATTATTAGTGGTACGACCGAGACAGACTCCTTGAAGATCTAGCAACTCTCCGTGAGGATCATAGATCGCCCATGCCGCAGAAGACAAATTACAGGTACTACGGCAGGCGCCATCAGCGAAACCGACATAAGGTGCACTAGACATCTGCACGAGAAGAAGAAAACATGATAAGAGGCAAACACGCTTTCACACCAAAGCAAAATATGAAATCATGCACACAAAACACACTAAACACACGTATGTACAAAGTGAGTGCATGAAGTCATGCATAATATTTCTTCAGATACAACCCGTTGCGGGGCTTGTCAAGAGGGTTTCCTTCATAATCAATCAACTCATATGCGCCCTTTTGTAAAACTCTTTTCACGATATAGGGACCTAGCCACATGGACTCGAGTTTTCCTGCCCCCAGCTTATCTTTAGCTTGATCGTAGAGCAGTACTAGATCTCCCTCAACGAAGGAACGAGGATGAATGTTCTGGTCAAAGTGAGCTTTGACTCTCTTCTTTTGTGCTTCGATAGCCATAGAGGCTAAACGACGAGTCTCGTCTAACCGTTCTAGGTACAGAAGCCGTTCCTCCACCGGAGTGGTGTTGGGAAGCAACTCGACAGCTAATTTCAACGAAGGAATCTCACATTCGACAGGAAGGGTAGCCTCCAGCCCATAAACCAACTGAAATGGAGTGAAGCTGGTGGCATCCTTCACAGAAGTCCGGTAGGCCCACAAGGCTGGGAACAGCATCAGATGCCAATTAGACTTGTGCGAATTGACGGTACGTTGAAGCATAGTGATCAAAACTTTGTTCACGGCTTCGACTTGACCATTAGATTGTGGATAGTACGGTGTCGAACTATCCTGACGCAAGCCTAGTTGGGTCGTTAGTTCCGTCATCATGTGATTACGGAAATGCTTTCCGTGATCTGTGACAATAGCCTGAGGGACTCCGAAACGAGTAATGACATGATTGAATAAAAACTGTGCCGCTGTGTAACCGTCTTCGTTTAATGTAGGCATCGCTTCGGCCCACTTGGTGAAATAATCCACAACAACGATAATGTACCCATGCCCCCCGGCCGAACGAGGGTTACAGGACGTATAATCGATGCCCCATTTGGCAAATGGACCTACGGTGACAACAAGGTGCAGTGGTGCAACAGGTGCACGCATCTTCCGGTGGTAAACCTGGCATTCGTGACATGCACGTATAGCAAGGATGCAGTCCTTGAAGATGGAAGGCCAGAAATAACCAGCATGGAGGATCTTCTGGGCGGTAGCATATCCGGACATATGGCCACCACAAGCGCCGGAGTGGCAGTCATTCAAAACCCGCTCAGCCTCCTCGAGAGTCAAGCAACGGCGGAGAACAGAATCAACGCCGAGGTGGTACAGGGTATCGCCCAAAATGCGATAAGGTTGAGCATGGTGACGAATTCGCCGTCGAGCATCTTTCGATACATTCGGACGGAAGGAAGACGTCTGTAAATATACGATAATGTCCCCGTACCACGGGTCGAGGGTGCTGATGAGAAACAGTGTTTCATCCGGGATATGCTCCTCTGAACGAGATGGTGCAGAGTGAGATGGTAAGGAACAGAGCAGTTCAGCAAAGACCAGAGATTTCTTAGACTTGGCTGCAGTGAATTCCAAGTCGAACTCTTGGAGGATTACAATCCACTTCGAGTATTTGCCCCCCAGCAGCTGACGCGACAAGATGTAGGTCATGGGGTTGCAATCAGAGATCACGGTCGTTGTGCGCAACAGGATATAATGACGGAATCGTTGGACGGCGCAGACGGCTGCCAATGCCAACTTCTCGACATATGCGTAGCGAGTTTCCGTATCCAGAAGGTTGCGGCTAAGATAATAGATAACGTGCTCGGTGCCGGCATCATCATCCTGCACTAAAACCATTCCTATGGTGGTATTAGTGGCAGCAAGATAGAGAGTGTAGTCACGGTGGTAATTCGGAGGTCTTAAGAGTGGAGCTGAGACAAGAAGGTCTTTAAGACGCTCGAAAGATTCCTGGGCGATAGCATCCCAACGGAAGGGTGTGTCTCGCTTTAACAACCGTGTGAAACCTTTAGCCACCTCGGCATAATTCGGAATGAATCGTCTTAGAAAATTAGCTTTACCCTGCAAGCTCTGCAATTGCTGCAAAGAGGCAGGGGGAGGAAGATTCAAAATGGCCTCGACTTTAAGGGGATCCAGACGGATGCCTTCCCGGGAGACGATGAACCCGAGTAGTCGGCCAGATTCTACGCAGAAGACACACTTATGCAGATTGAGTCGAATACGGTAGTGTCGACAGCGGAGAAAGATTTCGCGTAAATGAGATGGATGGTCTTGACGTTTAGCTGAATGAGCTGGAAGGTCATCCAGGTAAGGCTGTACGATGTGTCGGATATCATGAAAAGCATACGACATCGCACGCTGGAAAGTGGCACCGGCATTCTTAAGACCGAAAGGTAGCTTCTTATAAGCGAAGGTGCCCCAAGGACAAATGAAAGCTGTCTTATGCTGGTCTGCGGGGGCTATGTTGATCTGGTTGTAACCAGAGAATCCGTCCATAAACGAATAAATCTCGCTTCCTGCGCAGTCATCAATAAGATGATCAATAAAAGGCATAGGAAAGTTATCTTTTGGACAGGCACGGTTAATATCGCGGTAGTCAACACAGACCCGGATAGGATAGGGACTATATTGGATACCCATTCCGTGAGGGGAATGGCATAGATGAAACCAGCTCTAAGAAGTTTTTCAACTTCGGCCTTGATGGCTGCAGCCTTTCGAGGGTGCACTGGACGTAAGCGCTGACGAACAGGCTTAGCGCCTAGATAAGTAGGTATTTCGTGCACCACAATACTAGGGTCGATGCCGGGCATTTCCTCGTAAGACCATGCGAAGACATCGCGGAATTCACGAAATAAAGCGGTATAAAGTTGAACTTCCTCAGGAGTGCATGTGACTCCAATGAAAATATTCTTGACAATCCCTGGTTTGACAGAGATGTCGATGGCCTGGGTCTGCGTGATGTTACCCATATTGCCTTCCGAAGACACTTGATATAGCTGAACAGGCGTTTGGAGAGGCGGAGATGGGACACATGAAGCAAACCGCTCGAGACATGCGACCATTTCCGAATGTGGAGGGAGGAACGAAGAGCGATGGTGGTGATCTAACCAAGGGAGCTCCTCGAGAGACATAGTCTCAATGATAGCCTCATCGGAGGGGAATGATTCCTTCAAGGGATCCGAAGTGGTCTCATCTCCCAACCAAGGGAAGTGATCATATGAATCGGGAACGCTGCTTGGAAAAGCAGGTTCAGGAGGGGGAGCCGATGCAGTGACAATATCGATGTAGTTGAACTCGGCAGGACTCAACGGCATCATCTCACCCCAAGAGTCTTCCTGATTCAAAGGGGGAAGAACCCATGGATCAGAATGCACTGAAATCATGTTAACAGGGGCAAGATTCGGAGGTGGGAGGGGAAAGACTCCCATCAATGAGGGATCTTTGAATAGTCCGGCACCCACACTCACTAATGACTTGGAGGTATGCTCCACGAATGGCACATTCCCTTCAGAAGAGGAAGCAAAAAAGGACAGCTGGTCCACCGTGACGATTCTTCCTTGATGGGGGAAGCGAAAGACACGGAACAAGGAGGAAGCCACGGCTTGCATGGCGTATGTCCAGCTACATCCAAGGAGGAGGTTGTAAGTGAGATTAGCGTCCACAACTTCAACCTTTACTTCTACGGTTTTCCCTTCTAAAGAGATAGGCAATCGTGGGAGGATACCATATGGACGAGATTCTCTTCCATCGAAAGCCTCCAGGGTCGTAGGAGACTGGCTCAGAGCAGGAGAACCAATAGCCTTCCAGCAAGCAACTAACATGATGCAGGTTGAGGCACCTTCATCAATGACTGTACGATGGATCGTTTTGCCGTTGATGAGAACCTGTATAAGGAAGGCCACCTGATGAGGCAGTCTCTGTGTGAAACCCTCGAGATCAAAAGAAATTAAATCCGAATCTACCGGGTCTATGCCACCAATCGCTGATAGCAGGGACTTCCTCTGGGAGGGGCAGCTCTGGAGGACTTCTAATGCAGACATAGCGGACGGAGCCTGAGCTAAGTCCTCGACAATGCTATAGTGCTGGGCAGCATGAGCATTGGGGTTATAAGATGACTTCCTGAGTACACCTTTGGGAGGGGGTCGGGGGATCGTCTCAGTGCTGGGCCGTTCGATGTGAAGGGGACCAGAACTGGACGGAGGAGCGCTGGAGGGAACCTCCAGCTCTTTCCCGGCTGGAGATGGATAATCTTTCGCTTGAGTTGAAACATGGATGGGGATCGTTCCAGCCATGAACACTTGAGAACCGAACGAGGAAGAGGATTGAGAGGGATCTGCCACCTGATGTGTCTGCTAGGAAGGGAAAGGCTCTTTTAGCACAGCAGGAGGCCCCGGAGCACCTTTCAAAAGCTGACTAACCTCGGACCGCCTAGGGCAATCCTTGGTGTAGTGATCCTCCTCGCAGATGAGACAAGGATACTTAGGCTTTCGTTTAGCTCCTTCCTCGGAGGGAGGTTTAGGAGGGTTCTGCTTGGGCTGTCCAGATTTATCTTTAGCCTTCCCTTTCTTTTTGCCTTTCGAGGATTTATCCGCCGCGGTGGACTGGACGGCGTTTACCTCGGAGGTAGTCCCAGAAATAGATTGGCCCTGAGGAGCATTTTCGTTAGAGGCGTTCTGTTTCTGCTTCCCAGGGTTCGCGGCCGATTTCTTAGATGACGAATTAACAGAGCCAATGACTCCATCAACAGAAGGCTTTGGTGGAGCCTTGGGTTGTCCAGGCCTCGGGGCATCTGGCAAATACTCATACAAGGTACCTGACTGAGAGTACACTAAGTCGAGGTACTGAGCTCGCGCGATCGCTTGCTCTTCAGTTACACACGCTCCCATTGCGATGTCTTTTGCAATCTTAGGGACAAAGGAAGTCGTGAACCAGTCGGTCAGGAGTTGATCAGGAATCCAAAATTTAATCAAGCGCCAACGCCTTCTCCATTCATGTATATGATCAGAGATGTGCGTAGCCGTATCCTGTTTGAGAGACGTGAGAATATGGGTCCCAGTCTCGTACTGAATGGGTAACTGAAAATGAGTCAAAAAGGCCATAGCCAACGAGTTGAAATCTGAAAACATGCCGGGATTGAGTTCGATGTACCACTTAGCAGCTGAACCAGTGAGAGTCCTCTGAAAGAGGCGAAGCCAGATAGAGTCATCAAGCCACGAGTTAGATGAACACCAAAGGTGATAAGTCATTACATGGGCCTGAGGGTCTTCACCAGCTTTGCCATCAAACTTTGGACAGTCACCTGGTATTTTGGTTGGAACCGGTGGCCAATACGGATTGTGCAAAATAGGATCATTTGTTAACTTGGACACATCTGGCAGTTCCAACGTGGCTAAGAATGGTAGCTGCGGGTTAAAGGACATCTGCGGCTGCGGATTCGAGGCGACATTAGGGTTCCACCCAGATTGTGGTTGCCCCCATGAACTTTGTCCGGACGGACCTGGCCCAAAAGGGCCTGGTGCGTAAGAACTTTGTCCCGATGGACCTGGCCCAAAAGGGCCTGGCGCATAGGGAGTTTGTCCATAGGGGTTCTGTCCGTACGGATTCTGGCCATATGCGGACGGCTGTCCCTGTGTCTGCCCCCCAGCTCCCCATGTACCAGCAGCTTGCCCCGCAGGTGCACCATATTGATAATTTTGGTAAGGAGTGACCTGTGGTTGCTGATAATTTTGATAAGGAGCAAACTGATTTTGCCCCTGGGGTTGCTGGTAGCCATATGGTTGCTGGGCCCCATACGGAGCCTGATAGGCAGGCTGCGTTTGGTAGGAAGGTTGATAACCTATTTGAGTTTGAGGCCCAGAGTAATGTCCTTGAACCGGCTGGGGTTGAACCATCTGTCCCGAAGGTTGACCTAGTTGGATTTGAGATGGACCTGGTTGGCTAGCAGGATAGACTTGCTGGGCACCAGGTTGTCCATGCGCCACCAAGGGTTGTCCTTGCGGAACGGATGACTGAGCCGGCTGGATAGCTGGTTGACGCCGAGGTTGGCCAGCTTGTCCAGCTGGACGATTAGGGTGGACAGCGGGTTGACCTTGCTGCATAGAAGGTTGGCCCGTTTGCCCCCCAGGGTGAACAGACTGAGCAGAGGGCTGGGCTTTCTGTATAGCGGGCTACCCTCCTTGGTGCATAGGCTGAGCAGAGGGTTGGCCTTGCTGTATAGCAGGTTGCCCCCCTTGCCCAGAAGGATTCATGGATTGAGGAGTAGGTTGACCCTGCTGAACATAGGGTTGCCCACCCTGCCCAGAAAGATGACCAGACTGGGCAGTAGGTTGGCCCTGCTGTAAGTAGGGTTGCCCCCCCTGCCCAAGAGGATACCCTTGCTGGACTGCTGGTTGATTTTGAGGATTATAAACTGACCCAGTTTGTCCAGATGGGTACCCTTGCTGGAAACCGGGTTGGCCTTGCTGAACGTAGGGCTGCCCTGGTTGTCCAGTTGGGTAACCTTGCTGAGTACCAGGTTGCCCTGGATATCCAGTAGGTTGACCTTGATATGAATACGACGGACCTCCAACGACCGAGGGTTGTCCCTGGTAGGGTTGTCCCTGTGGGCCCCCAGATTGTCCTGGGTAAGGCGGGCCATAAAGTGGTTGCCCTTGAGGGGTTTGCACATAAGGCGGCTGGCCTTGATTGGGTGGTCCTTGGGGCTGTCTGGGAGGATCCCGGTTCCCATAAAAAACATGAGTGGCGGGATCGTACATCACGTTCAACGGTTCCTGGTTCTCTTCGAAAGGACGATGAGGAAGGACCGAAATGCTCTCGAGGTACTCGTCGTTCGCATCATAATAAAAGAGTGGACCATCGTAATCTGGGTCCACAATGGGCTGCCCGTGGGCATCATACGGCCCTGCTCCTGGAATGCCACCAGGAAAGGGCCCAGCTTCAGGGTTTACAGATGAGGATGCTGGTATAGCACTGACGACCGGAGTCGAGCGTGCTACACAAACGGTTGGATTGGTGGGAACTGAGGTAACGGGCGTGTTAAGCCCTGAAGTAAGGGGTGTACTAAGGGGTTGCGAAACAAAGGGCCCGGTGGAGGCAATAAGACTAGGATCCCATATAGTCGTAGAAGTAGTTCTAGCGGCTATCCTATCCCTCATTGATTGATATCGTGGAGGGAGTGGAGAGGAAGCCGGGATCGGAGTCTCAATGTCTGTCACTACGGGCGTCTCACCGGTGCTGGAAGCTGTCTCATCCATCGGGGAAGTAGACATTGGAGACGACATACCGAGAGGAGTACGAGGGGTACGAGGGGTATAATCGGGCTCCCAGATAGGATTCCAATCTTCTATGTAATCTTCGTCGCCCGGGGCACGTACGTTGATAGGCTGGATACTCGGAACAATGGGAAGAGTACCGCTTACAACTGGTACCTCTGGAGCAACAGAAGATGGAGAACCTTGATCACTTAGACCGGGAGTTGACGGGTCAGCCAGGATGACCAGACCCCTTAGAAAACCTAAAGCAAACTAACGATAAAAACCCTACTCAAAACTAACGCACACAAGATCTAATCAGGTGATGTTATCGTGGCCGAATTAATTTTTAGACACAAGAACCAAACTTGACCTTTTCATGTTTCAGGAGTCGAGAAAAGGACGAAAAGATGACTCCAGTCTCCTTCGAATGTTTAATGAGCACGAAGTGACAAGACGCTCACAGGCACCTTTTCATTTAGGGAGTCCGAAAAGGATCAAAAGTGACTGCTCTGGAGACTCTAGGTATAAGGTTTACCAAGCAACCCGTAAAACTGCTTATACACCTCAGCAATCGTATGAGAGCCAAGGACTTCTCGTACTGCATTCAATCTTCCTGAATGTTGTGTTCGGTGCATTACGGTTCACAAGGCGGCAGACTCGGCTTCCTATGGATAAAGGATAAAAGCCTGGTGGGGTCTCCCTATATACGCGACGGTACGTGGGAGCGCAGTCCGTGTTAGACCACTATCGAGTCACAGAAGGAGGAATCACCCAACCTAATGTGAAACAACAGTGACTATGTTTAAAGATGCCGGAACACGTCTCTAACCTAGACCTCTAGATATTTGCGTTTAGTTCCAATGCGTTTTTAGATTCATTCGGTTCATTTTATAGTTGATCTTGAAATTAAGTTTCGATTTCAGGCTCTATCGTATGTTCTCTCACAATTACCTAGATGCAAACTACATGCCAAAGAATTTCATTTTGTTCGATGAATTCTAGCTATGAGAAGGTAAAGAATTTTTGATCAAACAAAACGAATACAAGCAAACCAACAACCTAATGCAGCTAAAAGTGAGGAAAGGAAACTTTTTCTTTTGAAAATGCAAATCAACGAAATGTTCTTTTCCTTTTCAATTTTCAAAAGCAAAGCTACTAGTTTGATTTTCTTTCAATGGCACAAAGCACCTAAATGAATTTGGAGGAACCGGAACACCAAGCAAATCACTTAATGAAAGCACACAAAGTTCCCAAAACATCCAACAAAGGTTTCCAAATCAACAGGAAAACTAAGTTCTGCACGAGCTATGTGATCTAAGCTCGGCAAGACAAGCCAGGATTGCGAGCAAGGAGGAAGTGAAAAACCACTCGGAAACACAACCAAAAACACTTCAACAATCACTGAACAAGCGTATAAACAAATCTGAAGTTGGCTGGTCAAATCAGCAAACAAGATCCCTACGGAAGGCTTGACATACACACGGCCACTAGATGCCCTAGGGCTAGAGTGCGAAATCAATGGAGAAAAGCAAACACCCGAAGGATGAGAGTTACAACCAGTTAATTAGAGACTCAACACAATCCAGCAACTGTAAAAGTGATGGCGAAAACACAAACCAAGCAGCGAAAGCAAAGGGGAAGGTATTTGCAAAATCGAAAAAATGAGCAAAACGAAACCTTGCGGAACAAGACTTCGCAAGCAAGCAACTCAGAGTTTAGATAATAAAAAAAACAAGTCACAAACCAAGTGGAGAGAAGAGGGGAAAGCTAAAGCAACAAGTTCAGGAGGTTAATCTGGGCAAAATCGAGTTTTACAGGATTGGCGCGGGTGGCCTTCAGCAACTCGGCGCTGACGGGAGAGGTCCCGTAGCAACTTTGCGACGTCAGCGCGGAAATACACGGATAAAGCGCGCTGTCTCAGAAAAACGAGGTCAGCGCGACTATTAATCACACAGGCGTGATGACAGGGAGGACAAAGAAGCAGGTGTGCGACGTCAGCGCGGAAGCACACGGATAAAGCGCGCTGTCTCTGAAAACGAGGTCAGCGCGACTATTGATGGTACAGGCGCGATGACAAGGACAACACAAAAGAAGGGTCGCGACGTCAGTGCGTCTGTTTTGAATTAAAGCGCGCTGAGGGTAAAAAGCCAGTAAAGCCAAAGCGAAAACTTCCCAAACCAAAGGTAAAGACCTTTTAACAGTTAAAACACTTCCCAGATACACCCAGAAAGTTTATAAGCAAAGAAACAATCCCAAAATCTCGAAAAGAGAGAACAATCAAATTCAAACACACAAGTGGACTCAAGAGACAAAAAGGCGGATCCCTAGCGGAGTCATTAAATTGTTGGAGAGGTAAATCCCCTCTACGGATAGAGGCGATCCCTACTAGCCCAGCAAGGGTCTAGCAACAATCACACAATGCTGCTATGCATGTTCCTAATTACAATTAAACAAGAGGTAAAGAGCACCTACTTGGATTCCAGCGCTGTCGTTTGACGAAGAGATGCCGCCTTCGCTCCTTCGCTTTGGCTGGTCACAATCCTCCGCGATCCCCGCGAATAGATACCTGCACACATGAAGAGGAAACAAACGCAAGCGTGAAATCTAATAAAAGCAACCATACATCAGTCAGAAAAGATGTAATTCACATTTAACCATTGCATGTACAAATGAGAATGGAACAATAGTAGCAGTCATCTATTATTAATCAAGACAGAGAAGAGTACAACCAAATGTTCTGACGTCGGTATCCTTCTCAGGAGGGGCCAGTCAGCAAGTGTCCCAAGCATTCACCTTTGGAAATGATTCTCCCAAGACAAGAAACTCTCTCTCACACAAGCAACACAAAACAACCTTCCCTAAGCTATCAATCACTTCCACACCTAGCACACCAAATACCTATAGTAGCAGCAATCTGAGCACTATAAGCTCTATACAATCCAAGCTATTCCAAACTAGCTGCTCATGGTAATGGTGGAAGTTTATATAGGAGAAGGAGCCTCCTAAAAGGGTGGAAGGATGAGCTTATCCTTGAGGGAAATGGTTACAAAGGGTCGAACAGACATGCCATAGAAGGGAGTCGATACTCACAAAGCCAACAACCACACCTGGAGTTATCTGGAAGGCTGGCTGTTGGAACAAATTCACCCAAACAGGATCAGCGCGGATTATAAGGTGACTGACGCGCTGACGTCGCACCTCAATAACTGGGAAAGTCATGTCAGCGCGACCCAATACAAAGGAGAGGTGCGCTGGCTCATAAAATGCGACCAACGCGGAAAAGTGATGTGCTTCCGCGCTGGCAGCGCACTGAATACACTACGAGTCGCCAGTCAGCGCGGATATTTTAGAAACAGACGCGCTGATGAGGAAAACTTTGGAAAAGTGGGTTTTGGGCCAGTTCAGAAGGCAAGAACTTGATTATTGTGAATTCTTGACACAGTAGGGTGACTGACAGGAAGACAGTGACAAATTACTATGTAACAAATGTAATGAAATATAAACTTATTATTAGCTCCAAATTCTTTGTATAGTCCTTTGTGATCCTGAATCTATTTAAGAATCATTTTTACAAAAGTGCATAGCCTCCTCTTTTCAGAAACTCAAAACTCTCCTTATTCTACAGAAGATAAATCACTCTCTTACAATAGTATAATTGAAAATTTGTCTCTCCCTCTATAAAATTTCCCCTATAGTTTTGTTGTGGCCACAACTACCACCCTATTAAAACATGCTCTGATAGAAAATTTTGAATGGTCCCCCTATAATTATAATCTATCATCTCTCAGAATGATCCTTTTCATCCCAGTGATTTTAACTCTATGAAGAGCCGAATCTTCCATTCACAAATGGTGAAAGCCCCTTAACAAATCCCTCACATATAACCTTGTTAATCCCTTCGTTCATATGTTCATCGGGGTTTGTCTAGCTTCAAAAACCCTTCATTGCATCATTGTCCCATTATAATCCCTTTACAAAGGAAACCCTTCGTAAAATACGTATATCCTCCCTCCTTCTCTTAGCACATTCAATCTAGGTGCATAATGCATGCCATAAGGCCCCAGACTTGATGACGTTATGAACCACAATATATATATTTTCGGGTTCGAAAGCTTGTCGCATATCACAATTGGCCTAAGTCCAAGGTTTATGTATATATGGCTTGCCCCTGGCCTCCGGACCCACCAGCACTATGAACTGCATTGTATGCATTGTCGGGTCTGGCCCCCAATCGCATATCGCGTATCGGCGAAGCTTGGGCCTTATACATAATACACGCAGTGATATGGCAGACCCACTAAGCTATTTTCAGGTCCGAAGCCCTATCGCATATCACGATCAGCGGAGCCCCAAGCTAGTGCATATTGCGATATGTGATAGGTTGGACCCAATGATATTTATAGACTCCAAAATATAACATTTGAGGTCTGGCTTGAGAAATCGGGGTGAGATTTCCTGTGTTTTCATGCATTTTCCAAATTTTCTGAAATTACAAAGGGATCGTGTTTTCAATTTAAAAGGCTGGCCTATGGAGTCACGATAGTGTAATTGCGCATTGGGGAAGTGGAAGGCATGGGTACTGTGACCCATGGAGGGGCTGATACCCAATTGCGATTTAAAAGAAGCCCTCAAAAAACTATGCCAAGCCTATGGGTTGAGCGGGAAATTGTATGTTGACTGTGTATCAGGCATAAATCCTTTTCAGACTTGTTCTGTAGTTTATAAAATGAATGAAGGCAACTTTTACTTTTGATTGAACATTTATGTTTTATTGTTCACAATCATCAAGCTAATGATAGCTATCCTTGTAGGTGAGAGGTAAAGGACATAGGAGGGTATTCGAAGAGCTATGTATGCAGAAACGCTCGTTTAAGGGTCTAGCCACAAGCATTCCGAGTCGGAACCCCACATGTTGCCTGTACATTTTGTAAGCAGAGTTGTCCCGGTCTTCATTATGGGAAGGCAACATACAGTCACCCCTTTTACCAACATATGTTCTCTTCCTCAGGAAAGGAATCGATCCGGCCGTTATGCTTTCTACATGCCAGTAGTCACGCTGACGATCCTATCTCTGTGTACTCGATTTGCATATCTGAAACAGTGGGAAGATGAAGAGGCAGGGTAGACCTAGAGTTAGGGGCATTTGCATAAGTATTACCTCCAAAGAGGAGAAAGGGCTTTTGATTTTCGAGAAGAATAGTTTTGCTTTATTTTGAATAAGGAGGATTGTTTTGGGGGAAGAAGGAGCCTTTAGTTTTAGACTTATTTGATTGTTATTTTATATGTTTTGGATCGAAGTGTTCTTGTTGGCATGAATGTAAATGTGATTTGTATTTATGCATATTGATGACTTACAGTTCACTATTAGTCATGTTAAATTGAATGTGATTCAGTTTCATGGTTAACTTGTGAATGGTCTCTAATTTGAAACTAAGTTAAACATTAGTTGCAAGTTTAATTTCATAAAAGAAAGTGGATTCCTATATGAGTGATTGGATTGCAATTTAGCTTTAATACAGACTTGTCCAGCTATGAATTCAGTGATTGATTCATTTGGAGTTGAATCTATACATGATGTTTAATCTTCTTTATCATGCTCCTACAAAACATATATATGATGTTTAAACCTCGGCATTATGCTTCTGCATGATAGACTAGGATAGCTAAGACTAGATTAGAGTAGTTAGAAGTAGTATATATAGGATTTAATACATAGAGGTTAGCTGTTTTATTTTGTTGATTTAATGATGTCTTCCTCCTGGAACCAATCTTTCGACATGTTCAAACAGTTTACGAGGTCCCTTAAAACCCGTCAGAGCTAGCCATTCCAAATGAAAGTAGGTCTAATTGGCACTTGCAATCAGGTTAATTCCCCTTGTTGACATAGCACACATTAGCCATGTTAACAAATTGGCACTAGAAGCAGGTCCTAAACCACCATCCTCAGCTTTTCAAGATTTCATCTATAAGTGCCACACATGGATTCAAAAGAATTAATGTATGGATCGTAGAGGCTTAAAAGACCACTCCACCCATTTGAAAGAGCCTCATTTTGAATAAACAGAGACCCCTCTAAGTCCTGTTTCCGGGTCACCCAAGGAAGAGAGACTGTGGGAGTATCCTGTCACTCAGGAAAAACTAGTCATAACGCTTACTCGGGCTTATGCTCATTCCCTCTCTCCATTTCCCATCTTTCACTCTTTACCTTCGACAACTAAGAGAAAGCCAAGGATCTTTACCCTGAACGAAGATATATATGCAGCCACTTCTCTCGAAGATATTTTGCTAGAATTCTTGCAAAGTATCGACAGCCCTTGGGAAGAAATTCCTAAGGATTCCCCTTCTAAAGGTAACTCCTCACTTGATTTTGAGAATCCTAACGGAGAAGCCTCCAACCAAAACTTCCCTGTCCATAACATGGCCAACATTCCTCTTCCAGGTGGGAATCCACCTCCACCTCCTCCTTCGGGTGGGAATCAACCTCCACCTCCTCCTCCGAGTGAGAATCAACCCCCACCTCTTCCAGGATCACTCCCTCCCTAGCTTGCACAGGATGTTGTAGCAGTACCTAGGTAGCAGAATCCCTTACCCTAAAATGCAGAAAGAGTGTTACCTAATTTCAACCCCGAGCGGGGAGATACTACTGATAGCCATATTCACTCTTTCTTCCTAGCCTTGCCCAGGTTAGGGGTCACCGATGAAGATGTTGTGTGCCACCTATTCTCTTTTATTTTGACTAGTGTAGCCTCCACATGGTATTTCAGTTTGAGAATAGGGTCAACTACCTCTTGGGATGCTTTTCAGCAGGCCTTTTTAGATAATTGTGGTGATGACAAAACACCTACGGCCTTAGTTTTAGAACTATCCCATCTGAAAATGGAAACCAACAAGAAAGTCAAGGATTTTAACATCTGATTCAACACTCTATTCAATAGAATACTAGCCACAACTAGACCTACTAACAAAGTGCTCATGGAGTTCTATGTCTCTGCTCTCCCTATCCTTACAACAATGTGAGTTAAAAGGAGTAATGTGCAAACCTTACAAGGTGCTATCGATGAAGAGATGAAAGTTGAAAATGAAATGATCAGCCTCACAACATGTCATTATACAACTGAAGTGAAGAAAGCCTCCCAATGATCGAAGAAGAGTAGTGGAAGTGGCAACAAAGTGGCTAAGACCAAAGAAAAGGACGCCATAGATGTGGAAGGTTTGCATCGGATCATTAAGAAACTATAAAACATAGTCATCGATATGAAAAGAAATGTTGGAGATAGTACAAATGGGAAGGGAGGAGATTATAATAATAGAAAACCCTTCAAACCTTTCTATCGGAAGAAAATAGAAGGTGGTCATGGTTAACTTTCATTGCCTGCCCCACCTAATGAAGGGGCTTTAAACATAGAAGAGTTAGCTCTTATTGGACCGCTCCTTAACAAAGAAGAACCTATACTAGAGCTCAAACTAGAACAAGGAGACGAGGAGGAATACCAAGTAGAAGAACCCTTGGATGAGGAAACCCAAATTAATGTGCCTTGGGATTTCCATAGTGATGAGAATGATGATGAAGGAGATAACACTAAAAAAATCAACACTAATGAAATCCGCACGTGGAGTAAAGGGCCACTCCCAGGTGCGACAAAGCCCTTAGACTGAACAAAGCAAGATGTTTGCCCTGTGAAAGCATCCGCTCCTAGAGTTCCTGTCGAGAAGAGTAGGCCTAGCAGTCAATCCAAGAATACCCCTGTTGCAAGTCATCCAGAGAAAGAAAATGCATCTCCCACTTCAATGAAGGTTGCTCAAGATGGTAAAATCCCACCTAAGAATGGAAAAATAGGTATGTTTACTCTGTCCTATCCTATTTATAACATTGATTGCAATATTGTGGATGATCTCAAGAAGTCTAGGGCTAATATCACATATTTTGACTTGTTAAAATTAACGCAGCAAAGAGATTTGCTGCTGAAAGATATGAATGAGCAGAACTACAAAACCCTCACCACCTCAAGCACCCAAACCAATAAGCCAATGTCCAAACATGTTAGTACCACTAATGCAGCCCAAATACCATCATCTGTGGAGGTCACGTTATCTAAAATGAATCAAAAACCCCAAGATGTCAGCACAGCCATGATAGGGAGGAAATCAAAATCTATGACTCCATTGTTCCTCATCACGTTTGAAATTTTCAACATCAATGTCCACAATTGCTTGGTAGATTTTGGCACCTCATCCATTGTCATGCCTTATGCTGATGCTAAAAGACTTCAGGCCATACCTGAAAAAACTAGAACTTGAATCATGAAATTAGATAGGACAAATGTGAAAGTAATTGGAGAATTGAAGGATGTATTGATTCGAATGGTTGCTAAACCACAATACACACAATTTATTGATATAGTGGTATCGATATACCCAAGGCCTATGGAATGCTACTTAATAGGGACTGGTCAGTGAAATTGAATGGATACTTCTCAACTGATTGGTCCCGTCTCTTGTTGCCTCAGAAGGGAAAAGGTGATATGCTGCGAGTTGATAGGGAAAGATACATGAAGTATGTGGTAATGAAACTAAATGGTCCCAATGAACCTGCAATGTTTACCAACTCCATCCTTGGGAACTATAGTTTCAATGTTTATGCTACAGAAACCTGTTTTGGAGAGTTTCACGCAGAAACCGTTGAAGAAACTTTGACACACACATAGTTGGAAATTCCCTCCCATAATCCAACTGATGAGCTATCTTGTATTATAGTAGATGATAGGACTAATTTCTTAGATAGTAGTTCAATTGATGTAACATTAGATGCTATATTCTGGACACACTATTTTGATGGCTCTAACTACCTTGAAGGTGCAAGTGTTGGAAGTATTCTCATTGACCCATAAGGGAACCAACATCCAATGGCTAGCCGGTTGGAGTTCACATGCACCAAAAACACAGCGGAATATGAAGGCCTGCTGCAAGGCTTGAAGAAAGCCATTGGTATGAATGTGAAAAATCTTAAAGTTTTTGGTGACTCAAAGATAATCATAGATCAAGTAAGGAAAAGGATAAATTGCAATTCTCCACAGTTGGTGAGGTACCAACATGAGGTATGGGACTTAATTGACAATTTTGATTCCTTTAATATTACATACATACCTCGAGGCCAAAACCAAGATGTTGATCTGATGGCTAATATGGCTACTAAACTTTTGCCTGATTTTAGATTGAAGAAAAATAAATGTTTGGTTGAATTGATTTTCAGACCATCCATACCTGATAACATCACGAATTGGTAGGTGTTCAAAGATGATGAGAAAATCTTTGAGTTCTTGCACTGCGAGAAGACATTCAAGAATATAGTCATTGACAAAAAGGAGCATGACAAGCTTATGAATGAGGGGGAAGATGAAGAAAAGGATCAGCCCAATGTGATGCCAAAATCAGTTGTTAAGATGGAACACTTGTATGACTTGCATGATAAATTAAAGAAACCGACTAACTGTAAAACACACAGTTCATCCATGAAGTATGAAATGGTCAACCTTGGGACCAAAGAAGACCCAAAAAATGTCAATCTGGGCCTTGGGTGCTCTCCTCAAGAAAAGGCTGCGTTCGTCAAGCTATTCAAAGACTATAAGGATGTCTTTGCGTGGACATATGAAGACCTAAAGACTTTTGATACCAGTGTTATGCAGCATGTGATCCCTTTGGAAAGGGAGGCTGAGCCCTAGCAAGAAAAATTGCGTAAGATGCATCCAAGCCTAGAACCATTGGTGAAGAAAGAACTGAACAAGATGTTGGATGCTAAAATCATCTTCCCGGTTAGACACACCCACTGGGTAGCCAATTTCATGCCAGTGAGAAAGAAAAATGGAGACATCAAGCTGTGTATTGACTTCAGAAACCTGAAAAAAGCCTCTCAAAAGGATAACTATCCTATCCCTTCTATGGAACGCATCCTCTAGTGCGTCTCTGGGTCTGAAATGTTGTCCCTATTAGATGGGTTCTCAGGATATAATCAAGTAACGGTATCTCATGGAGATCAGCTCAAGACAACTTTCAACACCAAATGGGGCACCTACGCATATCGTAAAATGCCTTTTGGGCTCAATAACGTGGGTGCCACATTCTAGAGAGCTATGGACATAGCTTTCCAAGGGTTGATGTACAGATCAGTAGTGGTATACATGGATGAAATCACTGTGTATTCATATCGCAAAAGGGATCATATTTATCACCCGAGGCAGATTTTCGAAAGATGCCGAAGGTATGGAATTTCTTTGAATCCCAAGAAGAGCATCTTTGCAATCACAGAGGGGAAACTATTAGGTCATATCCTTTCTAAAGATGGGATTTTGATTGATCCTGAATGAATATAAACCATCATGAGAATATAGCCCCCTGCCAATAAAAAAACCTTGCAATCTTTCTTCGAGAGGATTAATTTCATTAGAAAATTTGTCTCAGGCTTTGCAGAAATAGTACACCCCTTGTAGCTGATGATGAAGAAATACGTTGTGTATAAATGGAGCGATGAAGCTAAGGAATCATTTCGGTGAATCAAGGAAGCCATTGCTAAAGCTCCTGCATTGGTCAGCCCTGATTTTGGCAAAGGATTATTCTTATACACCTTTGCTTCAGACCTTTCATATGCCGCAATTCTCACTCAAAGAAAATGATGATGGCAATGAAGTCCCCATTTCCCACATGAGGTCAAATCTCCAAGGAGCATAACTGAATTACCTAGACGTGGAGAAACCAGGCTATGCAGTTTTCAAGGTCGTTAAACATTACTGCCCTTATTTACTAAAGGCCAAGACCAAAGTCATCGTGCCCCATCCTACTGTATTAGACCTCTTCATGCAGAAAGAAATGGGTGAACAAAGAGGGAACTAGATAACCACCCTTCAAGAGTTTGACTTGGAGATAAAGCCAACATAGATAGTTCGAGGGCAGGGACTTTATAGGCTAGTGGTAGAATCCTTAGTAGACCAAAAGGAGGCATCTGAAGAATCAGGAATGCCAAGCATGCAATATGCACAAATGGATCTCAAGGAAGAGCCCTTATGGAGTAACGAATCACTGATGTATGAGCGAGAAGCGTTAGAAGCCCTCTTGGACCCTGAGTCGTGGTACTTGGTGAGCTCCAGCATTGTAGCAATAATGCTACAACTCCTGGGGCTTCCTGTCTCTTAATTTTATCAACCCGGTAGTTCGTACAAACTTGGAAGCGACGGTGCTGTATGCACAAGTACTAGCTCTTGTCGCAGCTGTCACTTGGTCAGCTGGCACAAGTCCGCTAGGGCTCAAGCCAACTTCTATAGGCTCTTAGAAGAAGCTTGTTAAATGATGGATGAAAGCTAGCTCAAAGAAGACTAATCTACTTGGCAAAAATGAACCGAAAGCAAATCAAAACATGGAAACCCTAGGAAACCCTAATTTAACTAGTCTAACCTCTATGATGCAAAGAATGTGAAGGAAACTTCTACCAATGATGCCATTACTTCTAATAAGTGAAAATGCATGAATCTAATCTACTTGCATCTTAAAAGACATGTTTTTGTATTTTTTCTTTAAGTGGATGGAGTGATTGTGATTTTGTGCTTATTAGGGTTTGGTTGTGCAGATGTGATGCGGAAGGAAGGAAAGCTTGGGAAAGGTTGGGGAGGCTAGGAGAGGTCCCCAGAGATCCTTAGCATCAGTCCACAGAGGTTCCTCACGTTCAGAGGCTCAGCAACCGAGTGAGTGGCCTCCTACAGGATGTCTGCAGGGGATTCTACAGGAAACGCAGGGGTTTCTACAGGAAGTCTACAAATTGCTACAGGATGACCTACCGTGGGTGTTTGAAGTGATGGTGGAGTGATGGAATGGTAGGGGGAGATGTGCAAGGTAGGAATAAAGCTGGTGATGGCTCAGGAGTGGAGAAGTAGGATGGAGAACGAGTGTATGAAGTGGGTTGATGGATGGAAGGTTATAACAACGAAATGTCTAAAGAATGAAGTTACGTGAGGAGTGGAGGAGTTTGGGAGATAACAGAGAGGAGCAAAGGTCAAGGATGTGGTTGTATGCATGATCAAGATGAAGAAGAAGGTAATAGAACGATGAAGGGCAGTGTAAATGAAACAAATGGCTTATGACTGTCACCAAGATGAAAATTCATTAATCCTATGCTACCTGAACTCAATGAACAACAATATAAAGCGTGTAAAGGAATGTGCATGAAGCTGTGATGAAGGTGTATGGTGCAAGAGTGAAGTGCATGGAAAGATCTATCATAAACGAGACTATGTTGCAGCATGTATAAAGTGAAGAACTGCGTATTTTTGTGGCTGGTATAGGCTGCACTCCAATCTCCAAACAGAGATGGCAGTGGAGACTTCCTCAGCCTTTTTGCTGGAGCTCCAAGAGATTATATCTATCCTCCTATCAAACTTAAGCAACTGAAAGCAAATCACCATAAACTAGTCCTATCTATGCTCATGAAAATGACTAAATTACCAAACTGTGAATTCGAATTGCATGTGAAAATAAACAAACTCAAAGTGCTGGAACGAAATGCAAACACATTACAACACTGAGGAGATCTATTGCTCTCAGGTTGGGCCCTAACCTGAGAGCTATAGCTCCTTGAGAAAACTCAGAACTAGATCAAACTCTGCCTTCTTTATTCATAATCTGATGTCATGCCAAATTGGCTTACAAAAAGGAACAAAGACTGAGCTCTAGCTCGTACTTTCCAATTACAAGAGTAATGCCAAGGTTCAAAAAGCTCCTCTGCAAGGCTACGGCCTCAGTATTTATGCAAAAACGATCATCCAACAGATGTCCTTGATTTTAGGAGCTCGGCTGTCCAACTAAAGTTTAACTGCTGATCCTGTAGGACAGTCATAACTACTGTTCCTGTAGAACAGTTATAACTGTTGTTCCTGTAGAACAGCTGGCTGCTTCTAAGCTCGGTGGGGAGATGGATTGGAGCTCGGAGTTCTTGGTGGGAATCACGAGGAAGGTCCCCAAGACCGTGGACATCCTCTCCTAAAAACCAGCAGTGCCACCTCATTGTCTCCTTGTCTCCTTTTTCGTTGTCTTTTTCTCCCTTTTAATGCCAAAAACCTGAAAGCATCATGCATTAGTCACGTAGATAAAATGTCTACCCTTCTTCCTACAAACAACACGAATAAACTAAGAAATGCATGCATAAGCAGTAAAAAGTGAATGGTTTGAGGAAAGCAAGTAGGCCAAATGAGCCCAAATTATACCAAAAATTGGGGCTCATCATCACCCCCCAGCTAAACTATTTGCTCATCCTTGAGCAACTTTGCCCTGGCTCCTCGTCTTTGGCCGAGAACTAGAGCCTAGAGCACGCTTTTCCTCCCCTGATTTTGGTGGTTCTGCCTTTTCTGCCGAGGGTGGCGCTTCTTCCTTTCCCGTTTTTGGCGGCCCTGCCTTTGCTGCCCCTGGTGGGGACGAAGGTGATGCTTCCTTCCCCTTTCCTATTTCCTTGAGCCGGGCTTCGGAAGGCGACTGGCCTATTTTTCGTGTCCAGGAAGTTATTTTTGGGCTCCCCTTTTTGGGGTGGCTGATGTTTTAGAGGGGGTTCTTGCACTGGGTGAAGTAGGGACGTCCCCTAAAGTGGTTTGGCTGCTGGGTGGAGGCTGTGGCTTGCCCGTGGTCATCCTCTTGCTTCTCCTGGCTTCAGATGGTAGAGGGGTCTCCCTCTCCCTTTTCTCCTTCGGTTTTGGAGGTGTACTGAGGGCAACCAGTGCCGCTGCTGCCTCCTTTTCGAGAATGCCAGCCTTCTCTTTCTTGCATTTTGCTCTCTCAGAGCTCCTTGTAGAGGGCCCCTCCTTTTCAGATTTCGGGCTTCCTGTCGAAGACCCTGCTTTGCCCACTTCCGGGCCTCCGGTAGAAGATTCTTTCTTTCCCGCCGTTGGGCTCCCTGAAGAAGGCCCTCTCTCTGCCTTCAGACTCTCTGTAGGAGGCTGTTTCTCAATGACTTTCGGACCTCTTGTAGAAGCCCCTTTTTCCAATTTCGGGCTTCCTGTAGAAGCCCTTGTCTCTGTCTTCGGGCTTCCTGTAGAAGCCTGTGTTTGCACTTTCGGGCTTCCTGTAGAAGCCTTTGTCTCCATTTTTGGGCTTCCTGTAGAAGCCTGTTCTCCAACGATTTTCGCGCTTCCTGTAGAAGCCTTGGTCTTTGCTTTTGGGCTTCCTGTAGAAGCCTGTTTCTCAGTGATCTTCAGGCTTCCTGTAGAAGCCTTTGTCTTTGTTTTCGGGCTTCCTGTAGAAGCCTGTTTTTCAATGATTTTTGGGCTTCCTGTAGACACAGGTGTCTCCACTTCCGCTTGCTTGCCTGCTTGAGTTTTGCTTTTTGCTTTGGGTGCAGGTGCTGTTGAGGTACTTGGGCTGACGTGGGCCACCTCTGCTTTGTCCATTCTGCTCTTCATCCTCTTTTCCCTTGCTGACAGGATAGGTGTGCCACCTTTTTCTTGGTCCTTCTTTTCCTCATGCTTCTTCCTTTGTTCTTCGGCCACTGCTTCGTGTTCCTCACTGCTAGAGGAACCCGTTTCTTCGATCAACATTTTAATATCCCCATCTTTGGTCAAATTGCGGAAGGATTCCCATGAGAAGGGGACCTTATATGAGTGCAATGCATCTTCCACAAGCAGCTTTATTAACCCATGGTGGGCTATCTGATCAGGTATGCCCTCTCTTAGCTTGGTAGCACACTCCATTAGGGACTGCAGGAGATAATAAGGGATGCTCAGTTTTTGCTCTACAGGAAGGTCAATTCGGTGCCTCAACTCAGTGAGTAGCCGAAAGTGATATGCATACACGATGCTGAACCGGCCTTCACAAGTAATATATTTCATGATTTGCAAACTGACTTCATTCCAAGGTGGTGATAGACTCGTTCTTCTCACCCCGTTTTTATCCTCCGAGAATTCTTCCTCAGGTGGAAAGAATTCCTTCTTTGCCTGCTGACTCAGCTTTCTCTCCTCTTTATCCCACGGCAGACCCATAGGAAGTTCTGTGATCCGACTGATATGTTCTGGGGTGAGTTTGAGGCTTAGACCTCTGAAGTTTACTGTGGCCAGTGTCTGGGATTTAGGCTTCAAAGCCTGCAAGAATTCCTCGGCTACTTCATCATCGTAGCCCTGCAGCTTATCACAAAAAGGCATCCATTGTGCTCTGGTGAAGAGCTCTACCACTGCCGGGTTTCTCCTTAAGTTAGTTGAATCAGTGGGCTCTTGTCTTATAAACCCACCCGGCATGATGAACACGGTCGTTTTACTAAAGGTGGCAGATGCAAAAGAGATTTGGTCTATGAAGACAGAGCATGCACATACAAAATTTCAACACAGACTACTTATACCAACATCCTGTAGAACGGTAGCAACGGCACAGCAAACAACAATTCCACCAATATCTTTATAACCTGACCGTGGACGATGGTCTTGCCACTTCTAATAACCAGTTACATTAAGAGTTCAGGGTTACCTCCTTAATTGGCCACCTTTTTTCGCGAGGCACCCGCTTTCCTGTAGATGACTGCGTTCCTGTAGACTGCGTTCCTGTAGAACTGCGCTCCTGTAGAACTGCGCTCCTGTAGAACTGCATTCCTGTAGAAGCCGTGACAATTCTCGGGGAGGACTGTAGTTGGCCGCGCTCGTGGTGTGCTTGACCAGTGTTCTGGTAGCCAACAACTCGGCGTATCAAAGTGCAGAGGAGATCAGAATAGCTATCCGAGTTGAAGTGTTGGATGATAAATGCATGCACATGATTTAGCCGATTGGATTTTGAATCGGCGCAATCCGTGGCGCGGGGGATGAGCTGTCCCCGCCGGACCATTGGGCGACGTCATCCATCCTCCGCCTGCGTATTCACTTGCTGCTGCATTCATTCCCACAGATTTGCCGCCGCCTTTCCTGTTAAACTTATGCTTCTGACGAGAGTGTTCCCACGTGCATGCCGTTCATTCTCTTTGTCGTGGCCGCCACCCAAACATCCAATTACACTTTAACTAGCCGACGTGGCCAGTCGACTGGCCATACGGCCGCTCAACCATTCAATTTTACGCTTTGCAAACAATTTCAAAGTTAGATTCATGCGATTTGATGGAAGGAAGGGTGGAGACACTTACCTGCGCGGCTGCACACGATTTTTCCAGTTCTCGGACGATGGTGAGCGGATCTACCTGCTGCGTGTGACTTACACAAACCCGGAAGCTCGTGGGTACAGGCTGCCAACGCTGGAGTGGTTGGTTTTGCTTGCATGCGCCCGCGTTTCATTTCGGATGGCGGTGCTGGGAATGGTATCCACTCGAGCAGGTTGAACTGTTACAGGATCCTGCGAGGGGTCTCGTAACAGTCCTTTCTCCTTGGGTGCATGCTGCACGATGACGGTTCTGGCTTCTCGATCACAATCCCGGAGCTCTTGATGCATGCGGTATGAGATTCCATCATTTGTTACTTTAGAAATGGCTTTCCCGCGAGAACTCATCGATTTTCTTTGTTTGTGTAGGGACTTGGCCGCATGTCGACACGGGTGGTGGAGCATGGTGACAGCAACATGCAAGGATGCCAACAGAGGCTTGCATGCATCCAAACCAATCCATGGTCGCGAAATCTCTTTTTAAGATGAATTCTGGCCGTCCAAAACTCCTACAGGAAGTTTCCTGTAGACACAGAGCTTCCTGTAGAAAGTTCGGCCTTCCTGTAGAAAGTCTTCACTTTCTTGTAGAAAATCCGCGCCTTCCTATAGAAAGACTGCGCCCTCCTGTAGAAAGACTGCGCCTTCCTGTAGAAAGACAACAGCTTCCTGTAGAAGATTCAAACCATGATAAAATTGCATATACCTTGAAAAACATGGGTGCTCTTGGAGGAGGTACTGATGAGGTTCCTTGACAGCATGATAAGGACCCTTGGCTGTGAGTTGAAGGGCTTCCTCTTCTCCATAGAGCATCTGCAACCTGCAATTTTTACCATATTTTGCTTATTGTGTTTTCTTTTTTCTTTTCTCTTTTTTCTTTTTTTTTTTTCGAAAGATAACAGGGGCGCCTCAAGGAGGTTTTCACCCGTGCCATCTGCCCTGAGTGCCTCAGAGAGGTTTTCACTCAAGGATCTTTTTCAACCTTTTCTCTTTTTTTTTTTTTTTTAAACAAAAGCAATAGGAGTGCCTCAATGAGGTTTTCACCCCTACTACCTGCCTTGGGCGCCTCAGAGAGGTTTTCACCCAAGGATCTTTATTTCTTTTTTTTTTTTTTTTTTTTTTTCAGATATTTTTTCAGGGTGTGCCAGAGGCAGAGGCAGAACCCTTCTCTATGACCAATACAGATTTCTCCATAGTTTTGATAAACTCTTGTCTTGAGAGAGGTCTCCTGTAGATCTTCAATCGATGCCCATTGACAAGCATGGGAATGGCTTCCTCATCAATGGTTCGAATGAGGACAGATCCATTGTCATGGCATTTCTCCACTGTATATGGTCCTAGCCATCTGGTTCTCAACTTCCCCTTGAAATCTTTGTATCTGGAATCATACAACAAAGCCCAATCTCCCGGCTGAAATTGCTTGTCATGGAGATGTTGGTCATGCCACACCTTCCTCTGAAGTTGAACCACTTCTGAGTGAAGGAGGGCCTGCATGCGGTGCTCGTCCAGGCCATTCAGCTGCAGCAGCCTTTCTTGTTGAGCATGGCTGAGATCTAGGTCCAGCTGAGCTGCCATCCTCAAGGTGTTGTATTCAAACTCAATGGACAGCAAAGCTTTCTTCCCATAGACCAGCGCATATGGTGTGAAACCGGTGGTGGTCTTCCAAGTGGTGTTGTAGGCCCATGTGGCTTCTACCAGGCGATCTGCGCAGTCCTTTCTACTGCTGCTCACCACTTTAGTCAAGATCCCTTCTAATGCTCTATTGGTGACTTCCACCTGCCCATTTGCTTGAGGGTGATAAGGGGTGGAAGTCCTGTGCTTGATCTTGTGATGAGCTAGGAGATCTTCAACCAGGTTGGAGGTGAACTGGCTCCCTTGATCGGTGACCAGCTCTCTTGGATAGCCAAACTTATAGAAGATGTTCTCTCTTAGGAACTCGGCCACCTTTTCTTCTGTAGCTGCTTTGATTGCTTTGGTCTCTGCCCACTTTGTCAAATAGTCAGTACACACAATGATGTAAGTCCTTTTCCTCGAAGAGGGGTTGATTGGGCCCACAAAGTCCATGCCCCACTTCTCAAATGTCTCAAGAGTCACTTGAGGTTGGAGAGGCATCTCATCCCTTTGGGTCGGTTTCCCCATTCTTTGGCATTGGTCACACTGACTGACATATCTTCTGACATCTTGATGAAGTGTGGGCCAATAGTAGCCTGCCTGCAAGATCTTGAAGGCAGTTCTCTTTGCTGCAAAATGCCCTCCACAAGGCCCATCATGACAAGTGAGGAGGATATCAAAGACTTCCTCCTCCCTTACACAACGCCTTAAGATCTGATCGGGGCCAAGCTTGAACAGATTGCCCCCGATCCAAGTGAATGAGGCACTTTTTCTGATGATTCTGTTCTTCTCTCTGGAAGATAGGTGTGGAGGGAACTGTGCTGAAACAAGATAGTTTGCTATATCAGCAAACCATGGAGAGAGTACTGAAATAGCAAACAGATGTTCATCAGGCATCTGATCGTCCACTGTTCCATCCTCATCTGCAGACAAATCCAATCTAGATAAAAAGTCAGCAACAACATTTTCTCTACCTGGTTTATCAACAATGGTTAGATCAAACTGCTGCAATAAAAGTAACCATCTAATAATACGAGCATTCACATCTGGTTTATTCATCAAATATCTAATAGAAACATGGTCAGTATGTACAAAGGTCTGGTAACCAGTAATATAATGTCGGAACTTGTTCAATGCATGGACCACAACCAAGAATTCTTTCTCGGTTACAGTGTAATTCAGCTCAGCTTTGGACAAGTTTTTGCTAACAAAGTAAATGGAATATGGAAGTTTCTGCTCAACTTGTCCTAAAGCTGCACCTATGGCTTTGTTCGAGGCATCAGTGTGGATGTGGAAAGGTGGGGCCCAGTTTGGACCTCTCAGGATTGGGGCTGACACCAACTTGTCCTTCAATTCATTTAAAGCCCTCTGACAATCGTCAGTCCATTTAAACTCCACATCTTTTGCCAACAGACCAAACAATGGCGAGGCTAGCTTGCTGAAATATTTAATGAATCTCCGGTAGTATCCTACTAATCCCAAGAAACTCCGGACATCCCTTACCTTTTGAGGAGGTGGAACCCTCTTGATGAGAGCAATTTTGTTAGGATCCACCTGCAATCTTTGGGAAGAAATGGTATGGCCTAGCACGGTCCCCTCAGTCATTAGGAATTCACATTTTTCAGGACTAAGGGACAAGTTCATCTCGGTGCATTTGGTTAGGACTTTCCCCAGGTTGGACAATGCTTCCTGGAAGTTGGCCCCATAAGGAGTAAAGTCATCCATGTATATTTCCACTGCATCATGGACCAGCTCCGAGAAGATGCTCAAGACAGCTCTCTGAAAGGTAGCAGGAGCATTGCATAGCCCAAAGGGAAGGACTCGATAGGCAAAGGTACCCCAAGGACAAGTGAAGGTGGTCTTATCTTGGTCTTCCGGGCTGATTTGGATTTGATTGTACCCACTAAACCCATCCAGGAAAGAGAAGAACTTCTTTCCTGCCAGTCCATCCAACACTTGATCTATGAAAGGTAGAGGGAAATGGTCCTTCTTGGTAGCTTTGTTCAGTTCTCGGTAGTCCACACAAATTCTCCATTTCCCATTTTTCTTGGGAACCAACACTAGAGGGGACACCCATTCACTATCTGAGATGGGGTAGATGAATCCGGCATCCAACAGTTTCTGCAATTCTTCCTTGACAATGTCTTTAAGGGCTAGATTCATTCTCCTCTGAGGTTGCCTAACCGGTTTACAATCCTCTTTGATGTATATATGATGGGTACAGACCGAAGGATGGAATCCTTTCATTTCCTTATAGCTCCAAGCAAAAGCATCTAGGTGGTTGGCCAACAGACTACACAACTCCTTTTCCTGGGAAGGAGATAGGGAGGAGCTGATCTTCAATGCTTTCTCAGGGCCGAACTCCACATTCTTGACTCTGGGAGTAACAAGGTTGGTTGTACAGAGATCCACTAAGGTGCTAGCTTGGGCATCCTCCACCAATTCCTCTAAGGGTAGTGCACTGGAAGGTGGATTCTGGATCAAGGCCTCGATCAAGTCATCCTCGGTTGGGGGGTCTTTTCTAGTGGTATCTAAGGTGCACAGAGGTGCTGAGTACACCTCGTCTTCTTCTCCTTCTTCCAACCAGAGTGGTAAATCATGCTCTAAAGAAGGTTGGGCAAGAGGGTATAGGACTAGCTGCTTGGACATGGGACCATTTTTGATGGTCATGTTTCCTGCCCGACAACTTATGTAAGCATCTGCAGTAGCTAACCAAGGCCTTCCCAAAATGAGAGGATATCCAGTAAGCTTGGCCTTTGGTTGCAGAACCAGGAAGTCTGCAGGGTATTCCCAAGAATCAATGGAGACCATGACATCCTCCACAATCCCTTCGGGAGTCACGGTGGAGCGATCTGCTAATTGCAGTACTGTCGAGGTCTTCCTCAAGGAACCTTGAAGATTGAGTTTAAGCATGGTATCCCTGGTCATCACATTGATGGCCGCCCCCAGATCAATCAAGGTGTGGGGGATAATGGTGCCATTGATGTGAACATCTACTACAGGACTTCCAGGATCTAGGTACTTTGGGCAGATGACTTGTCCTAGCATAAGGTCAGACAGTTGTCCTATGACATTGATAGTTGAGGCATCTTTCTTCCGTCTGCCTGGGTGTTTGAAACACTTCTCCTTAACCAGCTTGTTATATATTGGCACATCCTTGATGGCTTGGAGAAGTGGGATTTTTACACACAACTGCTTGAGCTCACCCAAAAGCTCATCTTCTTCTGGGTTAGTTTGTGTGGTGGCTGTTAGTCTCTTAGGAAAGGGTGGAATAGCCTTTGGTTCACTTTCCTGTTTATCTTCCTCATCCTCTGGGGGAGGAGGTTGGCGATCTGGTAGAGTCTTTCCAGATCGAAGGTTGATCTCCTGGATCTCCACAGCATAGGTAGGGCATGAGGTTTCCCCAGTGTATACCTGTTGGGCCCGCCTATTGTTGGGGTTCGGGTTCGGTTGAGCAGGCATTTGAGGTTGCCTTGGAGGAGCAGGAGGTAATGGTTGAGGTTGAACTGGTGGTGGAGGCAAAATGGCAGGAGGAGTGTTGTATTGGGGCCTCCACCCCGACTGAGGTGCATTCCATTGAGGCTGTGGCTGGGTATGTGAGTGATATGGATGAGAAG
Organism: Pinus tabuliformis; assembly: GCA_031772625.1. Classification (NCBI taxonomy): domain Eukaryota; kingdom Viridiplantae; phylum Streptophyta; class Pinopsida; order Pinales; family Pinaceae; genus Pinus; species Pinus tabuliformis. Next base: position 627,176,505 of record CM062820.1, on the reverse strand, counting down.
TAGGTTGAGTGGGGTACTGAGGTGGATAAGACCATGGAGGAGGCATGGACCATGAAGGATGCGCAGGGGGACCCTAGGAAGGCATAGGAGTTGACTGGTTGGGGTTGTAATAAGCTTGAGATGCCCCTTGCATCCCCTGCTGATAAGGTCTAGATCCTTGTGGCCTCCTTTGGTTGAGGTAGTAGAGAGGCTCTATGGGAGCTTCGGTCCCTTGGTACATGGCTTTAAACCCAGGTAAGGTTGGACACTGATTTGTGGGATGGTCCTCCTCACAAACGAAACACACTTCAACCGAATGCAATGGACATTCGTTCTTAGGGTGCCTCCTTGTGCACCTAGGACAGAAGACAGCCAAGGCTCTCTCAGCCTCTTCTTTCTTTTGCTGAATCCTGAATGTATCAAGCTGCATGGCAATGGTTTGTCTCACCTCACTCTTAAGATCTTCTAATTGGTTTGCAAGCTCATGTTTGGAGAAAGGGACACTAGTTGAGAGGTGGTTTCCTCTACCTCGTTTCCGAGCTGCCCTGGAGTGGTTTCTAAACACAGTCTTGATGTCCTCATAAGGCAGTTGGTAAATGTCCCCCCCAGCTAACATGTGAAGGGTATCTAAGAGGTCTTCAGGGACTCCTCGGGGTAGGACCAACTTGAGGGATTCAGGGTCAAGTGTGCACCTGGCCCGCTTATAGCTTAGTTGGAACCTCTCCTCATAATCCTCTAAGGACTCATCATTTCCCATGGACATCTGAAAGATTTCCCCCTTTGTTTCCTTGGACCTACAGTAATCCCGGTACTTGGTGTTGAAAGCTTGCTGCATCTGAGCCCAAGTAGTGATACTATTTCCAGGTAAACCCATGAACCAGCGTAGTGCTGCATCCTTGAGAGTGGAAGGGAAAAGTTTCAACTTTTGCTCATCTTCAGTATAGTCATAGGTTCTACAAAGGACAACAAACTCAAACAGGAAGGTATCTGGATCTTCAGTGGTCAACCCATGGAAGTGAGGTAAGGCGGAGGGGCTAATGTTTTTCATTTTCATCTCTCCATTGGTCTCTCGGATGGGGAAGGCACCTTCTATTCTCTCATCTTCTCTTCTATTATCAGCCATAGCTTCAAATGGAGTAGTCTCTAGCTCTTCTTCTACTATAGGATCTTTGGATATCTCAGGATGTTCACCTATAGGTTCTTCTGGGTCACTGTCACCAAAGAGGAGAGAAGGGTGACTCAGTGATGTGGTGGGGGTGTTTGGTAGGAATTTGCCTGATCTATCTCGGTTCCTACGAGGCATGAAATGGAAAAGACTTTCTTTTTTCTCTTTGATTGCTTTTGCTTTGCTTTTCTTTTGGTACCTGCAAAATTGAGACAGATTGATCTACAACTATCTATGAAAGATGCAAAATTAACTGAAAGCAGGAAAGGACTAATCTACTCTGCTCAAATGAAATTGCAGGAATGGAAATGCTAGTCTACGCTTGCAGAAAGGAAATGCTAATCTATGAAAGCAGGAAATGCTAATCTATCAAAGCAGGAAATGCTATGCTACTTTTGCAGAATGGAAATGAAGTAAACTACTTAGCAGAAGGTAAGAGTAAGAAAGTAGAAGAAAAGCAACAATTGCTAATACTCTGACGCTTCCCCGGCAACGGCGCCAAAAAGATGGTGAGCTCCAGTATTGTAGCAATAATGCTACAACTCCTGGGGCTTCCTATCTCTTAATTTTATCAACCCGGTAGTTCGTACAAACTTGGAAGCGACGGTGTTGTATGCACAAGTACTAGCTCTTGTCGCAGCTGTCACTTGGTCAGCTGGCACAAGTCCGCTAGGGCTCAAGCCAACTTCTATAGGCTCTCAGAAGAAGCTTGTTAAATGATGGACGAAAGCTAGCTCAAAGAAGACTAATCTACTTGGCAAAAATGAACCGAAAGCAAATCAAAACATGGAAACCCTAGGAAACCCTAATTTAACTAGTCTAACCTCTATGATGCAAAGAATGTGAAGGAAACTTCTACCAATGATGCCATTACTTCTAATAAGTGAAAATGCATGAATCTAATCTACTTGCATCTTAAAAGACATGTTTTTGTATTTTTTCTTTAAGTGGATGGAGTGATTGTGATTTTGTGCTTATTAGGGTTTGGTTGTGCAGATGTGATGCGGAAGGAAGGAAAGCTTGGGAAAGGTTGGGGAGGCTAGGAGAGGTCCCCAGAGATCCTTAGCATCAGTCCATAGAGGTTCCTCACGTTCAGAGGCTCAGCAACCGAGTGAGTGGCCTCCTACAGGATGTCTGCAGGGGATTCTACAGGAAACGCAGGGGTTTCTACAGGAAGTCTACAAATTGCTACAGGATGACCTACCGTGGGTGTTTGAAGTGATGGTGGAGTGATGGAATGGTAGGGGGAGATGTGCAAGGTAGGAATAAAGCTGGTGATGGCTCAGGAGTGGAGAAGTAGGATGGAGAACGAGTGTATGAAGTGGGTTGATGGATGGAAGGTTATAACAACGAAATGTCTAAAGAATGAAGTTACGTGAGGAGTGGAGGAGTTTGGGAGATAATAGAGCGGAGCAGAGGTCAAGGATGTGGTTGTATACGTGATCAAGATGAAGAAGAAGGTAATAGAATGATGAAGGGCAGTGTAAATGAAACAAATGGCTTATGACTGTCACCAAGATGAAAATTCATTAATCTTATGCTACCTGAACTCAATGAACAGCAATATAAAGCGTGTAAAGGAATGTGCATGAAGCGGTGATGAAGGTGTATGGTGCAAGAGTGAAGTGCATGGAAAGATCTATCATAAACGAGACTATGTTGCAGCATGTATAAAGTGAAGAACTGCGTATTTTTGTGGCTGGTATAGGCTGCACTCCAATCTCCAAACAGAGATGGCAGTGGAGACTTCCTCAGCCTTTTTGCTGGAGCTCCAAGAGATTATATCTATCCTCCTATCAAACTTAAGAAACTGAAAGCAAATCACCATAAACTAGTCCTATCTATGCTCATGAAAACGACTAAATTACCAAACTGTGAATTCGAATTGCATGTGAAAATAAACAAACTCAAAGTGCTGGAACGAAATGCAAACACATTACAACACTGAGGAGATCTATTGCTCTCAGGTTGGGCCCTAACCTGAGAGCTATAGCTCCTTGAGAAAACTCAGAACTAGATCAAACTCTGCCTTCTTTATTCATAATCTGATGTCATGCCAAATTGGCTTACAAAAAGGAACAAAGACTGAGCTCTAGCTCGTACTTTCCAATTACAAGAGTAATTCCAAGGTTCAAAAAGCTCCTCTGCAAGGCTACGGCCTCAGTATTTATGCAAAAACGATCATCCAATAGATGTCCTTGATTTTAGGAGCTCGGCTGTCCAACTAAAGTTTAACTGCTGATCCTGTAGGACAGTCATAACTACTGTTCCTGTAGAACAGTTATAACTGCTGTTCCTGTAGAACAGCTGGCTGCTTCTAAGCTCGGTGGGGAGATGGATTGGAGCTCGGAGTTCTTGGTGGGAATCACGAGGAAGGTCCCCAAGACCGTGGACATCCTCTCCTAAAAACCAGCAGTGCCACCTCATTGTCTCCTTGTCTCCTTTTTCGTTGTCTTTTTCTCCCTTTTAATGCCAAAAACCTGAAAGCATCATGCATTAGTCACGTAGATAAGATGTCTACCCTTCTTCCTACAAACAACACGAATAAACTAAGAAATGCATGCATAAGCAGTAAAAAGTGAATGGTTTGAGCAAAGCAAGTAGGCCAAATGAGCCCAAATTATACCAAAAATTGGGGCTCATCAGTACTATGACATACGCTTCTATCTAGTGCAGGGATCGTGTCCTGAACACCTGGATGCATCACAGAGGAAAGCACTCAGATTGAAGTCTAATCTGTATCATTTGGCCAACAATGTCTTATACAAAAAAAATCATGATGGAATCTGGCTGCAGTGTTTGGAGAAAGATGATGCCAACCATGTATTGAAAGAAATGCATGACAACCCAATAGGTGGTCACTATGGTGGAGAGACCACTGCTCATAAAATATTGAGAGCTGGATATTATTGGCCCACAGTGTTCAGAGACTCACATGCCTATGCTTGCAAATGCAAGGCGTGCCAAACCGCCGCAGGACGAGAAAGAAAGCCTGTTGTTCCCCTCAGGCTTGCTATGATTTATCGACCATTCCAACATTGGGGCTTAGATGTCATAAGTGAGATCACTCCAAACTCTTCACAGAATCACAAGTATATACTCATAGCGACTAATTACTTCACTAGATGGACTGAAGCCATCCCACTCTGGAAGGTGAACGAAGATGAGGTAATATCATTCATTGAGAAATTCATTATCAACAGGTATGGCATCCCTGATGCTCTCATTTTTTATAACCCTTCTTACTTTTCATCTCTAAGACTGACTGAGTTTTCCCTTGATAAGTCAATCCACATAAAGTATGCAGAAAACTATTATCCCCAGGAAAACAAAGTTGTAGAGTCTTCCAATAAAAACCTTATCTGCATAATCCGCAAGTCAGTCGCTGATAACCAGAGGAACTGGAATAACGCCTTGAAAAATTCCCTTTGGGCCGATAGGGTCACCCCTAAAGTGGCCTTGGGAAACTCCCCATACTTCCTCGTTTATGGACAGGAAACCATCTTGCCCCCAAACATTGCCCTTCCCTCCTTATAGCTCTCCCAAGATTCAAGAGGAACCCCTTCATCCTTGCTTCAAGAAAGGATCGACCAACAAATGAAGCTGGAGGAATTAAGCGATAGAGCTAGAATTAAATTCAAAAATCACCAAATGATTGTAAAAAAATTGTTTCATCATCATCTGGTGAGAGATAAAGATTTCCAAGTAGGGGAGCTAGTGCTGAAAGGGACAAGTTGAGTGAGCCAAAGGGTAAACACACAAAATTCCAACACCTATGGCTAGGCCCATTCCAAGTTTTTGAAAAATTTGGTCAAGGGACTTACAAGTGACTTATAGGGAGAGACTGAAAATCTCCCTGTTAATGACCAGCATCAGAAGAGATACTTCCAGTAGCCACTGCATTGGTGGTTGCCTCGTTAGTAGGTTAGAGTTCATTTCATTTTGTTGTTAGTTTAGTTGTATTCTTGTCCCCTTTTTGTTTTTTGTCAAGTCTATTTTCCTGCTGTTTTGAATTACATTCCTTTTCAGTTAGCTGGTTGTAGTCCTCCAGTCTCGTTCTACCTTTCAGATCTGCCCTCATTCACTACTCTTAGACTTTCCCTCCCTCATTAACTTGTTGATGATTCTATTGTTCTTGAATCCATCATTTCCTCGCAAATCAAACAAACTTTCTATTAGCCCATGAGCACTTGAGAATTAGCAGTGGAATGCAAACCGAAACCCCTCATGGGTATTTGTTTGGAACTATGTGAGATCTGTTGATTACTTGGATATCTGAAGCATGTAGGGGCATCTTTATAAAACAAAAAATGTGTAACTACAACTGGACTAGCATGGAGGAACGCTACATTTAAATAAATCCCACTCAGACCTGGCCTATACTTGCTTGTAAGGTTTACGATCATTCTCCATTGGTCCCATCCACCACACTAAATGGTCCAATACCTACTACTCACAAGTGAACCCCCTTTCATGGGCTAAGCTCACTATCTCATACCATGTGGCAAATCTAATTGTGCTCTAGTCCTTGTGCCTAAAACTAGAAGGACTTATCTAAAAAGAAATGAAATGTCAAGTCCTTGTGCCAATCTAGAAGGACAGGTTGATTGGGAAGCCAATTAGAGTAAGGATTGTTGATGGTCTCAGCGTACTGGTTGACACAGCAAGCCCAACCTTGATTAAGTGGTTTAAAAATATGGCATGATCCATGAATGCGCACCATTCAATCAATGAAAATATAGCACTATAATTCTCGTATAAAGTGAAAGAAAAACATGTCTACATCAAGCTTGATGAGCAATAAAGAGCCGAGGTACACACCTAAACAGGTATGGACAGACCAGCGACTGCCCAAAAGGGATTTTTGAAAGTGGGAAATAGGTAAAGGAAGGTCAATAAACCTGATAATACTACCATTGGAGAATGCCTGTCAAAATCATATTAGCAAGTAGAAGTTATTTGTCTCTATCCATCCTGAAGTAGTTAATGTTTAAGTGGAACCCATGCTTGTCCATCTATATAGTTTGCATTTCAAGTTTATCTTAACATCTTGATGTTTTATTGATCTGAAGGTTATTTGGAAACAGAGATAATTGGTTCGCCCTGTTGTTCACCATTTGTTGTGGCCACAACTACCACCCTATTAAAACATACTCTGATAGCAAATTTTGAATGGGCCCCCTATAAGTCTAATCTATCATCTCTCAGAATGATCCTTTTCATCCCAATTATTTTAACTCTATGAAGAGCTGAATCTTCCATTCACAAATGGTGAAAGCCCCTTAACAAATCCCTCACATATAACCTTGTTAAGCCCTTCATTCATATGCTCATCGGGGTTTGTCTAGCTTCCAAAACCCTTCATCGCATCATTGTCCCATTATAATCCCTTTACAAAGGAAACCCTTCGCAAAATACGTATATCCTCCCTCTTTCTCTTATTGCATTCAATCTGGGCCCATAATGCATGCCTTAAGGCCCCAGACCTGACGGCGTTATGAACCACAATATATATATTTTCAGGTCCGAAAGCCTATCACATATCGTAATCGGCCTAAGTCCAAGGTTTATGTATATGGCACGCCCCTGGCCTCCTGACCCACCGGCATTATGAAACACATTGTATACATTGTCGGGTCCGGCCCCCAATTGCATATCGCCTATCAGTGGAGCCTAGGCCTTATACATAATACACGCAGCGATATGGCGGACCCACCGAGCTATCAAATACGGTATATATATATATATATATATATTCGGGTCCGAAGCCCTATCGCATATTGCGATCGGCAAAGCCCCAGGCTAGTGCATATTGTGATATGCGATAGGTCAGACCCAACGATATTTATAGACTCCAACATATAAAATTTGAGGTCCGGATTGAGTGATCATGGCAAGATTTCTTGTGTTTTCATGCGTTTTTCAAATTTTCTGAAATTACAAAGGGATCGGGTTTTCAGTGTAAAAGGTGGGCCTGTGGAGTCCCGATAGTGTAATTGCGCATTGGGGAAGTGGAAGGCATGGGTACTGCGACTCGTGGAGGGGTTGATACCCGATTGTCATTTAAAAGAAGCCCTCAAAAAACTATGCCAAGCCTATGGGTTGAGCAAGAAATTGTATGTTGACTATGTATCAGGCATAAATCCTTTTCACACTTGTTCCATAGTTTATAAAATGAATGAAGGCAGCGTTTACGTTTGATTGAAAATTTATGTTTTATTGTTCACAATCATCAAGCTAATGATAGCTATCCTTGCAGGTGAGAAGTAAAGGACGCAGGAGGGGATTCGAAGAGCCATGTATGCAAAAGAATTGCATTTAAGGGTCTGGACACAAGCGTTCCGGGTCGAAACCCCATGCATTGCCTGTACATTCTATAAGAAGAGATGTACCAATATTCATTATGGGAAGGCAACATACAGTCACCCATTTTACCAACATTTGTTCTCTTCCTCAGGAAAGGAATCGATCCGGCTGTTATGCTTTCTACATGCCAACGATCACGCTGATGATCCCATCTCTGTGTACTCGATTTGCATATCTAAAATAGTGGGAAGATGAAGAGGTAGGGTAGACCTAGAGTCAAGGGAGTTTTCATAAGTATTACCTCTGAAAAGGAGAAATGGCTTTTGATTTTCGAGAAGAATAGTTTTGCTTTATTGTGAATAAGGAGGAATGTTTTGGGGGAAGAAGGAGCCTTTAGTTTCAGACTTATTTGATTTTTCTTTTATATGTTTTGGATCAGAGTGTTGTTGCTAGTATGAATGTAAATGTGATTTGTATTTATGCATATTGATGACTTACACTTCACTATTAGTCTTGTAAAATTGAATGTGATTCAGTTTCATGGTTAACTTGTGAATGGTCTCTAATTTGAAACTAAGTTAAACATCAGTTGCAAGTTTAATTCCATAAAAGAATGTGGATTCCTATATGAGTGATTGGATTGTAATTTAACTTTAATACAGTCTTGTCCAACTGTGAATTCAGTGATTGATTCATTTGGACTTGAATCTATACATGATGTTTAATCTTCTTTATCATGCTCCTACAGAACATATATATGATGTTTAAACCTCGGTTTTATTCTTCTGCAAGATAGAATAGGATAACTAAGACTAGATTAGAGTAGTTAGAAGTAGTATAGATAGGATTTAATACATAGATGTTAGTTGTTTTATTTTGTTGATTTAATTGAAGTATTCCTCCCGGAAGCAATCTTTTGACATGTTCAAACAGTTTACGGGGTCCCTTAAAACTCGTCGGAGCTAGCCATTCCAAACGAAAGAAGGTCTAATTGGGGTTTGCAATCAGGTTAGTTCCCCTTGTTGACATAGCACACATTAGCCATGTCAACAAGTTTCTAGATCTAGAATCCCCTTAACATGACAAGGACTAGGCCTTTTATAATGTTTACAAGAATCATGAAGATCAAGCTTTACTCCATAGATTTATCAACATATAAAAATTCCTCATAAAAACTCAATCTAACTCCTCTAATCTCGTAATGATCACTCATTTTTATATTATTCTACAGTTGCTCGAGTCCTCTATAATTCTTTCATTCATTTATTGGTCTGTGTTGGCATTGAGTAATTGGTTCTTCTCTACAGATGAACCAATAATTTCCACCTTGTGCCTCAATTCGACCCTTTAGAGTTATTGAAAATTACCATCGATTGGTGCTTTTCCACGCAATCTTTCTATTAAGATAAGAACTTGAAATGGAAGGGATTCAATTCTCTTTGCAGAAGTCTTGATCCAATACTAGGACCTTTGGGATATTTCTTATTTGATCTATCAAACACCAAGTCGAGATGATCGTGGATCGGTCGCCATTAAATTTCATTACTTGTGCAAATAAAAAAATAGGGAAGTGATATCAGTGTTTATAGACAAACAATAATATATAAAAAAATTATGTTATGCATTATCCCACATTGATGCAGAGAAATAAACCTTAGTTTTTTATATTGTATATCTCTCATATAACATATCACAAGTAAAAGGGGAGGAACCTATAGTGGAGGATAGCGTAGATATAATTTTAACACTGAAAAACCATAGGCTAAGATATAAATGCTTAACCCATATGAAAATTGGACCCACATCACTGAGATGACATGGAAAATCACAGGATTATGTGGTGGAGTATGATTAGAAAACAAGAGGTTGAGCTATGAGCCAATGTGTCCCATAATCCTGGTCTCAAAAAAAATGAATAGTGAGCATATTGAAAAGGGTTGAGATGACATGGAGCCTGATAATAGAGGTCATTGAGCATATTGAAAAGGGTTGAGATGACATGGAGCCTCATAATAGAGGTCATTGAAAAATAAGGAGATAGAGTAGGTCACATAGGAGGATGATATGTCCAAGAATTTCATACTTGGGATAACCAAAGGAAACTCTCGAGAACCTCTCGGGTGAGGTGTCAATGTGGAGATGATGGGTGCAATATGAGACAATAGGAAACAACAAGGGCAATAATAAGGGAGCATGGGTGGAAAATGATTCATCCCACAAGGAATAAGTGTTATCATATTTAAAAGGTCGGGATTGTAAGGCGAATGAAACACGTAAGAACAACGTGGCCCAATGAGAAGAGAGAACCTGACATCAACGGTCCACCACAAATATCAATGATGGATAATCTGCAGTGAGGATCCCTGCATACCATTGATGTGGGAAGGTGAATGTGATTCATTAGATTGGTGTGGAAAAACCCTTAATATGGAACCTTGTACGTGTTGGCTTCCCCCTTCTGATGATTCCATATGAAAAATTCCATATGAGTAATGACCGTTAGATGTAATAGAGGCAGATCGACAACTATAGATGTCTGTGGGGTGTGGCTTTAGGATTTATAGGGTTAAGGCGTTGAATATAGTTATAGGGCATAGTTCTTGGCTACGATAATTATGGTATTTTCGGCATTTGAAGGTATTTTAAATATACCCATTTTCCATATATTTTATTTACATATATATATATATATATATATACATACAAGTTAATAATTACAACTGATTAATCGAATCAATAATTAATTATATTAACAAAATTAATTAAATGATTATATTTACAAATTAATTTAATTAATTAAATTAAAATAAATTAATTGTAGAGGTTTTAAATATGGAGGGTGTGGGATGGATTCAAGTAAAATATTGTAAACAATTTTTCCATTTATAAAGATGAACTTATACTACTTGAATCATATCTTAATGTTCCCCATAGATAATGGTTAATGTAAGATAAAATTAAAACATGATACAGGTGAACTTTTGATAAATGAGATCCCACTGAAATAATAAAGTAAATATTTCTCCTATGAACCAATTGTGATGCTAAAAAGAGATATTCTCCCCCATAAAAACTTTTCAAATTCCACAAAATCAAATCCAAAACTAGGAGTGATGAAAATCCAATCAAAGTCAAAAGCACTCAAAACAAAAAAAAATAAAAATTATAAACTACAAAAAAACTTCGCAATCTTAACATAGAAAGAGAAGTCATGATGATGAGCTTCATCATTGGGTAATTATATGGGCCTTAATTCACCTCCTAGCTTAGTCAAACCAACTATTCTCATAACTTATTGCATACTTTTGATTATATTTTGTTTATGAGATGAGTTAGAGTTGGATATTTTGCTTTGTGGTCTAATGTGCATTTAGTGTGAGATTAAAGGATAAAAGCAAGGAATTTTGGCAAAGACCATGGTAAAAAATTGAATGGGACAAGGGAGGGGAATTATAGGAGGTAAATCCTCCTCATTTACTACAACTCCATTTGAATATTCCTCCATCATCTCGTAGTGCAAACAACCAAATCATGAGGACTAGAAGGCAGCCGAGCAAGTGGAAGAAAAAGCACCAGTTTATCTCGAGTTTGGGAGCCGAGCCTCCCTAATTTTAAGGAAGTTGTTGGAGACATCAGATGTATAAATAGAGAGGCCTAGGACCTTAGTAAGATTCAAATTTTTGATTGTAAAACTCTACTCTATTTCTGAGCTGCAAGACTTGTGACAATTTTTTATGTAATCCATTATTTTGGTAATAAGAATGAGTGTTTTTTTGAGCCAGCATTGAGTTAATTCAAACAGATGAAGCTCTTGGGTTAGGGCCCAACCCTAGCAGCCAAGGCTCCTCTATATTGTACATGATGCTAGTATAGATTGATAGTTTAATTGTTCATTTTCTTAGTAGATGCCTTTCCATTACAACAATGTAGATTAGATTGGTTATGTGATAGTTTGCTTCCATTTGTGCCTTCTTTCAAGTAGCAAGTTAGCAAGGAGAAAAAGGATCACCATAAGGTTGTCAACAGGTGTCTCGAAATCACTTCCTCCCTTTGGGACCATGACTTGAGGAAGGGACGCTTCAGCAACCCCAAAAACACATATTTCTAGTTCCTGCATGAGCTTTGGAGTTTGTTGTCTTTGATTCACTATTTTGTTCATGTTGCAAGGTAGAATTCATTGTCATCTTTTTCTATCTCCATTTCTGCAATAAGATCTCACTCATTCTTTCATTCCCTTCAACAACTTTCTTCATGCATAATATAGGCAATTGATTCACGCTTTTCTAGTTTATGAAAACGTATCTTGTTGCATAGTTCTTAGAAGACACACATGTTTTAATCAAATTAGGTACCTTAAGAGGAGACCCAGAATTCATCACCAGTAGCCACCTTCCACTTCATCCACCTTAGCCATCTCTTATGCCACCATCACCCTCACTAGTATTTTTATCATTTTTCATTGAAATTCCCTAGTTACATTGAGCAAATCTAGCCATCCCTTATCTTGGATATTGACTCCTGAGTGCTCCTACCCTTATCTTGGATATTGACTCCTGAGTGCTCCTAGACCTTCTAACACCCCTTTCCATTCATCATACACCTTTTCCAAGCTTCCCAACACCTCCAACACCTCACAATTAGCTCTCGGTTGTATTTTGTAGGTTTCATGTAATTCCTATAGGATCATCCTATAGGTTTCTAGTACATCATGTAGGTTTTCCTAAAACAACTTGCTTTGAGATTGAATTAATGGGAAACCTCTAGGAAGTCAAACAAAGCTTCCTAGGACCCTTCCACACCATCCAAACACTCCATAAACCTTCTATCCATCCTCCATCACCTTTCATTCACCTATCACATCCATAAGAACAATTAATTTGCATCCTTGATTTTGCTTAAAAAACCAAAAAAGTGAAAACATATTTAGTTTAGCTTTTTTCTTACACACTAGTATGGTTTGATGCTCTTTACTTCTACAACTTAGACAATAGCATTTGTTTAGTGTTGATTTAGCAATTATTCTTAGCATAGTTGTTTAATTGGTTAATTAATATATGGTGTGATTTAGCATTACATGTCGTTTTCTTCATTACTACAGTAGAGTATCTCTCTTAGAGTAGATTTGCTTTTCTTCCATCAAAGAAACAAGCTTCTTTTGAATCTATAGAAGTTTGGCTTGGAATCCCTGGGGTCTCTCACTGGACGAACAGTGACAATAGGTAGGACCGTCACTTTTACTTGTGCATACAGCATTGTCACCTCCAAGTTTGTATGAACCCTGGGTTGATAAGTAAAGGTGGTAGCCCAGGAGTTGCAACATCCTTGTTGCAATACTGGCGCTCGTCACTTTTTAGTGTTGTTGCTGGGGGCGTGCTTGAGCAGAATGTGTTTACTGCTTTCTTTTCTTCTATTTATTGTCTTCAATATTCTGTTGTTTGTTTATTTCTGTAAAAGTAATCCAGTTGCTTCTTTTCTTACGTTGTCCATTATCTTCCTTCCTTTCCATTCTGCAAGTAGGATTTCAATTTAGCAAGTAGTGTTTTCATTCTGTCAGTGATTTTCATTCAATCAGTAATTTCACTTTTGCAAGTACTTTCCAATTTAAAAAAAAAAAACTACAAAACCAACCCAAAAACATTTCCTTTCATGCCTCGTAGGAATAGGGACAACCTAGGAATTTTTTTTCCAAATACCCCCACTGCATCCAATAGTCAACCTTCTCTCTTCTTCGGTGGCTATGAACTGGAAGAACCTTTAGGTGAGCAACCTAACATATTTGAAGAATCTACAGGGGAAGAAGAAGAAGAGGAACCCATTCCTACTGAACCAATGGCTGAAAACCGGAATGACAGAGGGAATAGAGAGAGAGTCGAGGGTGCCTTCCCCATCAAGGAAACTAATGGGGACACTAAGATGAAAAATATAAGCCCCTCTGCCCTACCTCATTTCCATGACCTGGCCACAGAGGACCCTGACACTTTCCTATTTGAGTTTGTTGTTATATGCCGAACCTATGACTATGCAGATGATGAGCAAAAGTTAAAATTGTTTCCATCTACCCTCAAGGATGTAGCATTGTGCTGGTTCATGGGATTACCTGGAGATAGCATCACAACTTGGGCTCAGATGCAGCAGGCCTTTAACAAAAAATATCGGGACTACTATAGGTCAAAGGATACTAAAGAAGAAATTTTCAGCATGACAATAGGCCATGATGAATCCTTAGAAGACTACGAAGAAAGATTCCAGCTCAGTTACAAAAGGGCCAGGTGCACACTTGACCCTGAGTCACTAAAGTTGGTCTTGCTCAGGGGAGTAAGAGAAGACCTTCTAGATACCTTACACTTATTAGCAGGAGGATATATCTACCAATTACCCTATGAGGATATCAAGATTGTATTTAGAAACCATTCTAGGGTAGCCAGGAAAAATGGTATGGGTAAGTCATGTTGAGAGTGCAACAAGATTATGGAGCTTAGTGGAAAGAAGTCGCCTTCACTAAGTGGGCCCGCAGGCTATTTTTGGCGCAAAGTCTATTTTTAGACCATGTCTATTTTTAGACATATGGATCATGGTCTATGAGTTGCAGGATGCTATTTGTGGATGATTGGTCATGCTGGTAAAAATAGATGGACTTCTATTTTTAGACATATGGGCAGTTTCTATTTTTGTACTGCCAAGCTAAAAATAGAACAGTCGAATATTATTGTCTCATAATAATATTTGGACTATAAACATTATCTTATCCTCTTGGAGCACTTCAGTTTGAGCTACAAATGTGGCACATGCAGTTGTCAGAAGGAAATACGCTTTTCTTGTGGGTCAGTTGAGCTATTGCATGCAAGACTTCAGTTAGAACTCATGTGGTTGAGTTTTGGTGGAGTTGATTGTGGAGTTGATGGAGTTGTGTTCAGTTTGACTTGGTTAAACTAGTTGTATTTTAGTCTAACTAAAGAATACACTAATGATGAGTTGTGTGAGTTAAATATTAATTAATTCACTAATTATTAACTCATAAAGCAACTGAAGAATACATCAGTTAACTCAGTGCTTGTACAGTTCAGTGGAGACAGGTGTTAGAGGTTGAGATTGTTATCAGTTGTGATTATAGTTGTGCATGAGATTTGCACATGCATGGATGGAGATTGCCAATGATGGCTTGCATAGTATACCAAGGGAATTCGTTTTTACAGAGTGGATGATTTCTTTTGCAGATTACACAGTGGAGGCAGGCAAACAGTGGAGGACATTTGAGGCATCAGATCTGAGCTAGTTTGTGTGTAACAGGTGGAGACAGTACTGAGTACTTGTGAGGAGTATTGTACTATGTATTGTTACATGTTCTCTATCATTATAATATACAGTTTGTGTGGGGTTTTTAGATGTATGCTTTCCTCGGGTTACATACTGTGTTAATGTGTGCATGCAATTGATGTTTCATTGATTTTAATGCTGCTAAATTGATGATCAATTTAGAGAAGGTTATGTATTGTGCATTTATTCCGCAATAGTGCATAATCAAGATAATCTCTGTGAATAAGTGATTAATTATTCAAAATTTCTACATGGTATCGGAGATGTTGATCATCAGATCTATTATTCAGAAAGTGTTTACATCTTATTTCTTCAAGCAGAGTCTGTAATCGGGCCAGGTAGCCTCTGGATTCATCCTTCCTTTGGAAGGTGAGATATCCGGTAAAAGCCCATATAGTCAATCTCTATACAAGAAATACTTTATTCTCATGAATTCTAGATCAGAGGTGGTTGAGTTGTTGAGCTGGTGGAATTCGAATTTGCAGTAGTGTTTTCTTGGTGTCAACGTTGCAATGTCTTTCAACGGATTGCGATTGGAGTATGCTCTTGAGGGCAGCTCGAACTATATTGCATGGAAGGACAGGATGGAGGCGGTGTTAGATGATAATGGGCTGAAGGAGTTCATAGAGGCTGAGGTTCCAAAGCCTACTGATGCTGCCGAAGCTGAGGTTTGACAAAAGAAGACAACAAAGTGTCGAAGGATTCTGTTGGAAGGCGTGAAGGATCACATTATGTCCGGCCTGCATGGAAAGGCTTCTCCATACTTGATGTGGAAAGCGTTGAAAGATCTATTCCAAAGCAAGAGCGATTAGAGGAAGCTGGCGCTCAAGGATGAACTCAGAAACATTAAATCCGAGAAGGGAGACAGTATGCCCAAGTATCTCACGAAGTTCACTCAGTGCAGGGATGAGCTGGGAAGTGTGGGGGTGACTGTTGATGATGAGGACTTGGTGAGATTGGCTCTCCTTGGTCTTCCAAAGAGTTGGCATTCCTATCGGGACTCTGTTAATGGTTGAGAGAAATTTCCAGGATGGGAGAGACTTTGGTTAGATCTTGTGCAGGAGGAGATTAGGTGGAATACCAGGGACAGATCTTCATCAAAGGCACCTGATGAAGAAAATTGCGCTTTGGCTGCCAAAGCAAAGAAGGGGAAGAACAAGAAAGCTTCTCATTCCAATGTAAAAGGAAAGAAGCAGGATATGTCCAAGGTGAAGTGTTTTCACTATCACCAGCACGGACACTATGCCACTAATTGTCCGCAGAAGAAGAACAACAAGCAAGCTATTGGATCTGTAGCAGGAGAGGCTCTAGCCTCGCAGTTTGAGCTTGATTTTTCATTGATCACATGCTTGGTTTCAAGTGTGATGGGATCGATGTGGTTCTTGGACATTGGTGCATCTTTTCACATGACAGGAGATCGAGATTTGTTTTCAAATCTGGAGGAGAAAGATCTTGGAGTGCACATTGAGATGGGCGATGACGGTAGATATAGTGCGACCGGTATCGGTACCATTTCCTTTGAGAGAGAGTCTAGTAAACCCTTCGTATTGAAGGAAGTGATGCATGTTCCAGGATTTAAGAAGAATCTTATCTCTGTGGCGATGTTAGAAGACAAGGGATATGATGTTGTTTTCAGCGAGGGAAAGGATTTCCTGCGTAGTAAGACAACTGGAGAAACCTAGAAGATAGGGGTTCGAGTGAGGAACCTTTATCAGTTGCATGTAGATGGCTGTGCAATAATGGCATGCAAGGCAGAAGGATTGGTGAGCCGGGATGATGGTGAGCTGTGGCACAGGATATTGGGTCACCTTCACCATGGAGCCTTGAAGATACTGCAACAAATCACTACTGGGTTTCCTAAAGGCACTCTTGTGCAGTCAGATCAGTGCAAGGGGTGTACTTTGGGAGAGTTTGTGAAAGCCACCTTTCACAAGAAGGATAGTCATGCCACGACGATCCTTGAGAGAATTCACACAGACGTGTGGACCTTTCTCAGTAGCTTCGACAGCAAAACATAGGTATTATGTGATCTTTTTTGATGATTTCTCTTGTAAGTGTTGGATCTTCTTCATGCAAAAGAAGAGCGAGACATACTCAAAGTTCTATGAGTTCAAAGCACTAGTTGAGAAGGAGTCGGGGAAGAAGGTGAAGGCTCTTAGGAGCGACAATGGTGGTGAATACATCTCTAGCGAGTTCAAGGACTTTTGCAATGTAGAAGGGATTCGAAGAGATCTCATAGCTCCCCATAACCCACAACAGAACAAGGTTGCTGAGCGGAAGAACAGAACGATCATGGGTACTGCACCGGCGATGTTGCATGATCAGTTCCTAACCCTTCACTTGTGGGCAGAAGCATGCAATACTGCAGTATATGTGTAGAACCGTTGTCCTTACAGGATACTTGGCATGAGTACACCCGAGGAGGCTTATTCTGGTAAGAGACCTGATATTTCTCATTTGAGGATTTTTGGTTCTAACGTTTACATGCATGTGACGAAGGATGCCAGGAAGAAGTTGGAGCTGACCGCAGAGGTTGGGATATTTGTGGGGTACACTGATATGCCCCAAAACTATCGTGTGTATTTTCCAGACAGTGGCAAGACTGTTGTGCAACGAGATATATAATTTTAGGATGAGAAAGCCATGAAGTGTTGGCTTGAGAGGGAGCCACACTTGCATGCAGATGAGGAGCTATTAGTTCCTAAAGATGAGCTTCAGGACGTGGATCAGCCACAGGATGAAGTTCATGGAGTGGAAGAGACCACTCATGCAACGCCAACCATCAAAGGGCGAAAGCACTTGATAGAAGCTGAGCGACTGGCTCAAGATGCATAGAAGGTTGTAGGACCACCTACAGCTCAACGTAGACAGAGACAGTCACCCGATCGGTACACTAGATACATGGCTCTTGTGAGAAAATGTGTTGTGACTGAGCCATCCTCTTTCGAGGAAGCTGTGGAGGATCCCGCATGGGTAGATGCCATGGTGGAAGAGTATGATTCGATTGTCAGAAATAGTGCATGGGATATTTTCTCAAGACAAGAAGGGAAATCAGTGGTGGGTTCGAGATGGATCTACAAAGTTAAGCAGGCAACTGACGTGAGTGTGGAGAAGTACAAGGCAAGATTTGTTGCCTGAGGCTTTTCATAGATAGAGGGGATCGATTATGAGGAGACCTTTGCACCTGTCGCAAGGTATTCTTCCATATGGAAGATTCTTGCTCTCTCAGCGCAGATGGGGTGGCACATTCATCAGATGGATGTGAAGACTGTGTTCCTCAATGGATTCATTGAGGAGGAGGTGTACATAGAGCAGCCTGAAGGTTTCGAGATCTTCAGCAGGGAGTCGCATGTGTGCAGGCTCAAGAGAGCATTGTATGGGTTGAAACAAGCACCACATGCTTGGTACACACGGATAGACAGTTATTTCACTAGACTTGGATTCTACAAGAATGAGGCGGATCCTAACCTATACCAGATTGTGGTGGAGGGTAAGTTGCTTATCATTGTACTTTATGTAGATGATTTTATTCTAACAGGTGATGAGCTGTTGATACTTTCATGCAAGGATGATCTTGCTAAGGAGTTTGAAATGAAGGACTTGGGCCTCCTTCATTATTTCCTGGGATTGGAAATCTGGCAGCGCAGTGACGGACTATTTGATTCTCAGGGTAAGTATGCTCAGGAGATACTGGAGAATTTCAACATGCATGGCTGTAAGCCTGTTGATACTCCTCTTCCTTGAGGTTGGAGGAAGGAGGATGCCACTTTAGCAGAAGAAGTGGATGCCACTGTTTATCAAAAATTGGTGGGGTCACTTATGTATCTGGTCAATACACGACCCGATATATGCTATGCTGTTAACCAGCTTTCACAAGCTATGGTTAAGCCAACCAAGCTCTTCTGGAAGGAAGGCAAGCATGCATTGCATTATTTTAGAGGTGCATTGGGATATGGATTGTGGTACAGACAGGAGGATGAGGTGAAGCTATGTGGCTTCACGGATGCAGATTGGGCAGGGAGCCCAACGGACAGAAAGAGCACATCAGGAGGGGTCTTCAGTATCGGGTCGACAGTATTTTCTTGGTATAGCAAGAAGCAGAGATCCGTGGCACTCAGTTTAGCAGAGGCCGAGTATACGGCAGCAAGTTTGGCTACATGCGAGGCTATATGGATGAGGAAGATCCTAGTCGGGTTGTTCGGTTCTTACTTGGAGCCTACTATGATTTACTGTGATAACCAGAGTTGCATTAAACTCTCGGCTGATTCAGTATTTCATGATAGATCTAAGCACATTGACATCAGGTACCATCATATCAAAGATTGTGTGCAGCGGAGACTCATGTTACTTTCATACATTCCAATGGAGGATCAGGATGCTAATATCTTGACAAAGGCACTCACCAGGAGAAAATTCAAATACCAACGAGGCAGGATAGGGGTTGCTGATAATCCATATCTTGTTGAGAGGGAGTTTTGAGAATGCAACAAGATGATGGAGCTTAGTGGAAAGAAGTCGCCTTCACTAAGTGGGCCCAAAGGCTATTTTTGGCGCAAAGTCTATTTTTAGACTATGTCTATTTTTAGACATATGGATCATGGTCTATGAGTTGCAGGATGCTATTTGTGGATGATTGGTCATGTTGGTAAAAATAGATGGACTTATACTTTTAGACATATGGGCGGTTTCTATTTTTAGACTGCGAGACTAAAAATAGAATAGTCGAATATTATTGTCTCATAATAATATTTGGACTATAAACAATATCTTATCCTCTTGGAGAACTTCAGTTTGAGCTACAAATGTGGCACATGCAGCTATCAGAAGGAAATACACTTTTCTTGTGGGTCAATTGAGCTATTGCATGCAAGACTTTAGTTAGAACTCATGTGGTTGAGTTTCGGTGGAGTTGATTGTGAGTTGTGTTCAGTTTGACTTGGTTAAACTAGTTGTATTTTAGTCTAACTAAAGAATACACTAGTGATGAGTTGTGTGAATTAAATATTAATTAATTCACTAATTATTAACTCATAAAGAAACTGAAGAATACATCATTTAACTCAGTGCATGTACAGTTCAGTGGAGATAGGTGTTAGAGGTTGAGATTGCTATCAATTGTGACTATAGTTGTGCATGAGATTTGCACATGCATGGATGGAGATTGCCAATGATGGCTTGTGTAGTATACCAAGGGAATTCATTTTTATAGAGTGGATGATTTCTCTTGCAGATTGCGCAGTGGAGGCAGGCAAATAGTGGAGGAGATTTGAGGCATCATATCTAAGCTAGTTTGTGTGTAACAGGTGGAGATAGTACTGAGTACTTGTGAGGAGTATTGTACTATGTATTGTTACATGTTCTCTATCATTATAATATACAGATAGTGTGGGGTTTTCAGCTGTATGCTTTCCCCAGGTTACATACTGTGTTAATGTGTGCATGCGGTTGATGTTTCATTGATTTTAATGCTGCTAAATTGATGATCAACGTAGAGGAGATTATGTGTTGTGCATGTATTCCGCAATAGTGCATAATCGGGATAATCTCTGTGAATAAGTGATTAATTATTCAAAATTTCGACAAGTCAACCTATGGCCAATACATCATCTTCCAACTCATCCATCAAGGGTGAAATTGGAAATATGCTAGAAGATTTCAGAAGTAAGATGTTGCAAACCCTTTCCTTGCAAATGGACACCATGAACATTAAAAGGAAGCAAGAGGAAGGAGAGAGAGCCTTGGCGATCTTTAGTCCTAGATGCACCAAGAGGCATCCTAGAAACTAATGTCCATTGAACTATATTGGAATTAGCTCGGTCTGTGAAGAAAACCACTCCACATACAAGTGCCCTTATTTACCCAGACCGAAATCTATATATCAAGGAGCGGAAGGGATCACTAAACAAATTTGCTACATTAACCAAATGAGACCTCCTGGGCCTAGACCATACCAATAGGGAATGCAAGGGTCATCACATGAATATTACAACCCCAACCAAACCACATGTATACCTTCTTGGGGACCCCCTGCCCATCCTTCCTGGTCTGCCATCCCTCCTGGATCAACAAGTATATAGTGGAGATACATCATATCCAGCTTATGCTGTAGAAATCTAGGAGATTACCCTGAGATTTCGGAGAGTTCTCCTGGGTAACCAACCTCCCCCTCCACATAAGGACGTTAAGGAAGAAAGAGAGGAAAGAAACCTTAAAGTAAATCCACCCTTTCCTGAGATATTAGCCCAACCACTCTAGCCTACCCCAGAAGAAACTGAACTTCTGGGAGAATTGAAAAATCTTTGTGTAAATATCCCCCTTGTACAGGTAATAAAAGATGTTCCCATTTACAATAAGTTGATTAAGGAGAAATGCTTCAAGCATCCAGGAAGAAGAAAAAGGGATGCCCCTACCATTAATTTCATTGGGAAGCTGTCTGACTTAATGCTGGGGCAGGTGATATGTCCAAAATATTTGGACCCTGGAAGCCCTGTAGTAGATGTGAACATCAATGGCACCATTGTCCCACACACTATGATCGATCTTGAGGCTGCCATTAATGTGATAAACAAGGACACAATGCTCAAGCTCAACATCCAAGGGTCATTAAGGTAGACCACAATAGTTCTGCAACTTGCAGACCGTTCCACAGTCACCCGTGAGGGAATTGTGGAGGATGTGATGGTCTCCATTGACTCTTGGGGGTACCCTACAGATTTTCTAGTTCTCCAGCATAAGTCTAAGCTTACTAGTTATCCTCTCATCCTTGCGAGGCCATGGTTGGCCATAGCTGATGCTTACATTAGTTACAGAGCTAGGAATATGACGATCAAGAATAGGCATATTTCCAAACAGTTATTCCTATACCCTCCTGCTCAACCGTCTCTAGAGCATGATTTACCTTTATGGTTGGAGGAGGAGGAAGAAGATGAGGTTTATTCTGATCAACTTTATGCTTTGGAAGCAACCATGGGAGGAGGACAGCAAGATGATGATGACTTGATTGAACACCTACTCCAATGTCCAACTCCTAGTTCATTACCGTTAGAAGAAGAAGTAAGGGAAACCCAGAACAATCATCCAATTGACTTATGCTTGGCTAGTTCCAACCCACTCCGTGTCAAAACCATAGCATTTAGCCCAGAGAAAACCTTGAAAATTAATCCATCCCTTTCTGCTTCCGAACATGAGAAGCTATGCAACATGTTAAAAGAAAACCTAGAAGGCTTCACTTGGAGTTACAAGCAAATGAAGGGAGTACACCCCTCAGTGTGTACCCACCACATATACATCAAAGAAGGTTGCAAGCTAGTCCGACAACGAAAAAGGAGGATGAATCCATCTCTTAAAGATATATTCAAAGAAGAACTACAAAAACTGTTAGATGTAAGATTCGTTTACCCTATCTCCGATAGTGAATGGGTCTCCCCTTTAGTGTTAGTTCCCAAGAAAAAGGGTAGGTGGAGGATTTGTGTCAATTATAGGGAGTTGAACAAAGCCACAAAGAAGGATCATTTTCCTCTACCCTTCATTGACCAAGTGCTAGATGCTTGGCAGGGAATTTTTTTTATTTATTATTTATTTATTTTATTTTTTTGTCCTAGATGGATTCAGTGGGTACAAACAAATCCAAATCCTCCCAGAAGATCAGGATAAGACCACATTCACCTATCCTTGGGGTACTTTTTGCTATAGGGTCCTTCCTTTTGGCCTATGCAATGATCCTACCACTTTCTAGAGAGCAGCCTTGAGTATTTTCGCTGAATTAGTCCATGATGCGGTGGAAATTTATATGGATGATTTTACACCTTATGGTTGTGATTTAAAGAAGCCCTAACTAACCTACGAAAACTACTACACAAATGCATTGAAATGAACCTATCTCTCAATCCTGAAAAATGTCAATTCTTAATGACTGAAGGGACCGTGATAGGTCATTCAATATCTCAGCAAGGATTGCAGGTGGACCCGAACAAAATAGCCATAATCCAAAGGGTCCCACCTCCTAAAAAGCAAAGAGATGTCAGATTTTTCTTAGGGATAGTTGGATACTACTGAAGGTTCATAAAGGACTTCAGAAAATTGGCCTCTCCTTTATTTGGGTTGTTGACCAAAGATTCTGAGATTATATGGTCAAAAAGCTGTCAAGAGGCCTTAGACATTCTAAAGGGTAAGTTAACCACTGCACCAATTCTTTGAGGCCCAAACTGGGCCCTTCCCTTTCATATGAATGTTGATTCCTCACACAAAACCATAGGAGCAGCCCTAGGCCAGGTAGAGGAAAAACTACCTTATGCCATCTATTTTATCAGTAAGAACTTGTCAAAGGTTGAGCTAAATTATACAATGACTAAAAAGGAACTCCTAGTTGTTGTGCATTCATTCAAAAAATCCAGGCATTACATTACAGGCTATCAAACATTTGTGCATACTGACCATGCTACAATCAAATATTTAATGAACAAACTAGATGTGAATGCTCAAATTATAAGATGGTTACTTTTATTACAGCAATTTGATCTAACCATTGTTGATAAGCCTAGTAAAGAAAATGTTGTTGTGAAATTTTTATCTAGGGTAAATGTGCCTACAGGTGAAGAAGGAATTGTGGATAACCAATTACCATATGAGCATTTGTTTTCTATTTAAGTTCTTTCTCCATGGTTTGCTGATATAGAAAACTATTTGGTATCAACACAGTTCCCACCAAACTTGCCCTCCAAAGGAAAGAGCAAGATAGTTAGGAAAAGCACCCCCTTCACTTGGATTGGGGGCAATCTTTTCAAAATTGGCCTAGATCAAATCTTGAGAAGGTGTGTAAGGGAAGAGAAATTCTTTGACATCCTTTTGACCTATCATGATGGGCCTTGTGGAGGTCACTTTGTAGCAAATAGGAAAACATTCGAAATGTTACAAGCAGGGTATTATTGGCCCACTCTTCACCAGGATGTGAAAAAGTACACAAGTCAGTGTGATCAGTGCCAGAGGATGGGAAGGGCTACTCCAAGAGATGAAATGCACCTAAACCCTCAAGTGACTTTCGAGTTAGTTGAAAAATGGGGCATGGAATTCATTAGGCCTATTAACCCTCCTTCAAAGAAAAAACGATACATTATTATGTGCACTGATTATTTGACTAAGTGGGCTGAAGCCAAAGAAATTAAGGTAGCAACATAAGAGAAGGTGGTTGAGTTCCTAAGGGAGAATGTATTCTACAAATTTGGGTACCTTAGAGAGCTAGTGTATTCACAGACTAAGGCAGCCAATTTACCTCCAACATGATTGAAGACTTGCTCAGCCATCACAAGATCAACATAGGACCTCCACTCCCTATCATCCACAAACTAATGGGCAAGTGGAGGTGAAAAATAGGGCACTGGAGGGCATCTTAACCAAGGTAGTAAGCAGTAGCAGGAAGGATTGGGCAGAAAGACTAGTTGAGGCCACCTGGGCCTATAATACCACATGGAAGACCACCACTAGATTTACACTCTATGAGCTGGTCTATGGGAAAAATGCCTTGTTGTCCGTTGAGTTTGAATATAACACATTAAGGATGGCAGCCCAACTAGATTTGGATTTCAATAATGAACAGAAAGAGATATTGTTCCAATTGAATGGCTTGGATGAATTCAGAATGCAGGCCCTCCTACATACAGAGATAGTTCAAATTCAGAGGAAGATATGGAATGATAAACATATTAAGGAGAAGCAATTTCAAGAGGGCGATTGGGAATTGTTATATGGTTCTAGGTATAAATACTTCAAGGGCAAGCTAAGGACAAGATGGCTCGGACCTTATGTTGTAGAAAGATGCCATGATAATGTTTCAATGCAAATCAGAACTATAGATGAAGAAGCCATTCCGTTGCTTGTTAATGGGCACTGATTGAAAATGTACAAGAGAACTTTATCAAAACAAGATTTCATTGACAATAATAAAATAGTCATTATGGTGGAGCAAGTTCCAGCTCCCTCATTAGGTCACTGAAAACTAAAAAAGAGAAAAAAGAATAAGGACTCAGGTGAAAACTTCCATGAGATGCTTGAGTCCCATCTTTGGGTTGAAAACCTCGTGAGGCGGCCCAATGATGAAAAAAAAAAGAAAAAAAGACAAATAAAAAGAAGATCCCTGGGTGAAAACCTTCCTTGAGGTGCCCAAGGAAAACAGCTAGGTTGAAAACCTATTTGAGGCAGCCTAGTCGTTTTTCAAAAAAAAAAAAAGAGAGAGAGAAACATATATAATTTTTATTTGCAGGTGGGCGAGAAAGACAATCAAGGAGCAAGAAGAGGATCCAGAGGGAACCCTGCCTCACACATATTCATCTCCTCCACTCTGTATCATGCATCCCTCCATAGTTTCTATCATTTTTCGACTCCATTGCTTCGATTTATGCGAAGATTGTGTTTTTTATAGGATCCCCTGAAAACCTACAAGATGATCCTATAGGAATTAAAGTGGCCTGGAAAACCTACAGGAAGTAATCCGAGGGTACATGATAGGCTTGTTAGGTCCCTAAAATTCATCCTATTCATGATCTAACACCTCACCTCGTCCACCATCATCATCCCTGCACTCACCATTAAAAACAAAAAAAATCAGTTTCAACAGTTTCTGCCAGTCATAGAAAAAAGAAGAAAAAAGGAAAACATAGAGTAAGAGAATCACCTGAGTGTCCTTTGCTCTACACACACTCCTACTCCTTCCCTCCATTCACTACACCATCCTCACAGCCCCAGCCAACAACATGATTAAAGAATTTTGAGGGAGAAGAAGCTACAGGAAATCCTATAGCAGCCTATCCCATAGAATGCCAATCACCAGCAACAAGTCTTCACTAGGATGATTCAGGAGCTCCATGGCAGTAGCAACATCAGATCTTCAGCCACAAATACCTGCAAAAGCCAAGAAACCATTAGCAGACAACAAGAGGAGGAAGAAGAATGTCATGCAGCAAATAAACAACGCAACACCTCTAATCTTTGACAACTACAACATAGCATCGAAACCAAAGGTAAGTATCCTGCTCACTCACTCATATGCATCATGTAGTCAAAAGTTGTAAGGGTTACAAGATAGTTGGTTTATAAGTGAAAAGGTGGCCAGTTAACTTGGCCACCTTCATTTAGTCAGCACATGCAAAACCGGGTGTCCTCTCACACGTGGTTGCAGTAAACTAAAAGACAGAGGAGGAGTAGGACAAAAAGTGGTTAAAACTATAAATCTACGAGGTGGGATCTGATTACAAGGAGTGGGAAGTGACGAGGTGGTAGTGAGGATCAATGGTAAAAAAATGGCAACATACCTCTGCTGCCAGCACACCACCTCACCCAGAAACACCATAAAGGGAAATAAAACATCATTCCAATGCATTCATGCATTTCACCTCCTTGAAACTCCCTCACTCAAGATTCTCTCATAACCTAGGCCACCCACCAGAAGCAAAGATCCATTGATTTGTTGTTGGGAGCGGGATCCCCCCAAGACATGTTTTTGGGCTTAAAGCCTAATTTTTTACTAAGTTTGATGTAAAGACTCCACGATTTGTGGGCACAAAGCATGAAGTTGTAACTAAATAATAGGGTTATCCGCCCTTACTTTTGTAATGTAGTGTCGGCTTGAGAGTTCTACCCATGGTCTATGGACCATGGGATTGTATAAATAGAGCAAGGCTCTAAGTGTAAAGAAAGAATGAATCAATAATCGATAGAAGATCTAATGATGAAGCATTAATTCTAAGTGTAAAGTCGAATCTTTGGGTCATAGAGTAGGAGAAGGCTCTGCAGTTGAGTTCGTAGAGGCCTAATAGTCCGCACATGAGTGCACGGACCCCTGCAGCTGAGTGCACGGGGCAGGTTGAGTCTGTAACCGATTGAAGCATTAAAAAATAGAAGTTTAAAATATTTCTATGTATCTTTTCCTGTTTTATGCATTGAATTATATTGGGTATGAATTGCAAGTTTACTGTTTATTTTTTGCGCAAACTTATATGAATGTGCTGAATAAGTGAATATAATATAAAGTATCTGTTTACGCAAAGATAACTAATTGTTATAAGAAAATAATTAATATTCATGGTGTGACTTGGGGAAATAGCACAAATCGTTGCTTTAGCAGCGCAAAATCTCCTCAGCCCCTGGTTAGGGCTACGCGAAGTCAAGTATAATAGGGTGCGAAGGCCTCGTAGGTCAGGAAAGTGTGCGAAGTGACCTGCGCAAAGATATTCATAGTCGGACTAAATCAACCCCTCAGAAATCTCAAGGGTGCAGAAACTTGGTTCCAGCATCCCCCCATACTCCTTCCGGTGAGGCCTCAATCCGCGCTCCGCGGGTTGTTGCTGAAAGGGCCAGTAGTACAGGGATTTGTTTGACTAAATAACTCTGAACCTATGTCAAGCCCCATCAACCAAACAAATAGTTTCATTTCTGGGACTGGAATCTGCATAGAGATGTCTGATGTCGTATCATTGGAATCCAACTAAGAAATAAATTAAAGGTTGGTTGGACAGGAGGATTCACGAATTCACGGCACAGAAGAACAGGAATCCATGACTATCAAAGGAAGAGTTGTTAGAATGCTACCTGTACATAGATATCCATGAATTTTTCTTCACATCTTTCACTATTGAACTGTACGAGTGGATCGCAAAGCTAGTAGATAGCCAAGGAAGGTGGAAGCTTGACAATCCTATTGTGTGGACCCTAGAGTTGGTGCACAGATTGGAAACATCGGAGGATAAGATCATGCGTGTTGTTGATCATTAGCTCAATCAAATTATAGGAGGATTCATTACTAAGTTCGTAGTAGATACTTCAGTTAGCTATAGTGAGGCTGAGCGACGCTTTCTCAAAGGACCGTGAGGTAAGTACGTAAAGTCTTTGAATACTTGGATTAAACTGTTATTGTGTGAAATAGGGTTATGCAATTACCTTGACGTCCAAAGCCACCCAAAGTGGAAAAACCTACAGAAACAAAGGAAGTAAGGGACGAGAGAATAGCCCTTTGATTTCACCTCCACGAGGGGATGAGGAAGAGCTCATGAAGGTCTCACTACGAAGTGCGATCAATTTGATAAGGCAGAGGATTCCGCGCATACCACCCCCACCCACACCACCACCAGCTTCACCGCCTTCACCTCCATCTTCACCCGCACCACCTCCACCACCACCATAAGTCAAGATGGAAAGCACGATAAAGTTGCCTCTGTTGAAGGGAGTACGAAATGAAGATCGGACCAGTTTTGGTTGGTAATACGAGCCGTATGGGAAGCACAGGGGGTTACAAATGATAATATAAATAAAGAGATGTTGTTCATCACTCTGCAGGATCATGCACTGACCTGGTATATTAATCATTCTAATGACAATCTGAATGCAGGGATCGCGGATATCCAAATTGCAATGAATAGAGAATTTAGTAGGCCGAAGTCAGAGGCACAATCAATCACTGGGTTCAAAGAGATCACAATGCTACCAGGAAAGACTCCTTGGGAGTTGGATCAGAGATTGAAGTGCACAATTCATGAATCTAATATGACTTTGATGGATGGACAGCACCATGAATGATTTGTAGGATCACTAATGCTGCATTTGAGGAATGCACTATCGCAACAAAGGTTAACGACTTAGGGAGAAGCCCTAGAGATCATGATGGGGTTGCATGAGACCCAGATATAGGATCCAAATCTGGGAGTTCGACAGATCCATGCACAGTTGAAAAAGTTATGCCTTGAGATGCACAGTCTGAAATAGGACATGACAGCTCGACTGGAAGTGTGCGAAGAAGTATCTGCGTAAAATGAAAGGGTCAAGGTCATGACAAGGACTACTACCCGGTGTTCATGAATTACCTCGTGGGAGGGGGACTGATCTTGTTAAGACTAGAGGCATAAGCAGGACCTAGCGCAGTGACTGCTTTGTGGTGTGTGTCAGGCCAAGTAGTAACTCCATTTTGCAAAATTGATTCATGTATTATTCCATCAGGCAGGTCTTTGTTATATACAATAGGGAGTGACTGTTTAGTTCATCTCCCGATGACTGTTCACATTTCTAATTTAATTATTTACATAAATTCACCCAATCATGAGGATTAGGTGTCAACATTCCCCCCATTAATCTGAAGGGATGTTGGTGAGTCCAAGCATCATTCTGAATCGTTCAAGCTTTTCTCTTCCAAGCGCTTTGGTGAAGATGTCTGCAATTTGCTCATTTGTGGAACAATGATGGAGATGGATTGTTTTGGCCTCAACATGATGTCGAATCAGATGATATTTTGTATTGATGTGCTTTGTTCGATCATGGAACTTTGGGTTCTTGGCCAAGTTTATTGCAGAGGTATTGTCAATCATGAGTGGAGTTGATTGTACTTGTTTTACCTGCAAATCTTCAAGAATTTTCTTAAGCCACACAATTTCTTTTGTTGCTTCAGCTGCTACCACGTATTCTGCTTTTGTTGTGGAATCTGCTGGAACTGATTGTTTGTGTGATCTCCAGGAGACAGCTCCTAATCCAAGACTCATAGCATATCCTTAAGTAGATACCCTAGCTTCTTTGTCTCCATTGAAGTCTAAATCAAAGTATTCAATCAAGCTGAAGTCATCCACCTGTGTATACTTGATTCCAAAGTCTTGAGTTCCCTTCAAGTACCTTAGAACTCTTTTTGCAGCAGACTAATGTCCCTCACAACGCTTTTGCATAAACTTGGAGAGGATTCCAACATCAAATGAAATGTCTAGTCTGGTAGTGGTTAGGTAGTTGAGACTTCCTACAAGCTGTCTATACTTTGTTGCATCCTCAAATTCCTTTCCTTCAATAGATGTGAGCTTTAAGTTTTGTTCCATTGGAGTAGTAAGAGGATTGCACTCTATCATGCCAAACTTGTTCGACAGATCTCCAATGTATTTCTTTTGAGAAAGAAATATGGACTTTGGATGTTGGGTTACTTCAATGCCAAGATAATAATGAACATACCCCAAGTCAGTCATTTTAAAACTTTTCCCCAATTCCTTCTTTATGGATGCAATGTAGCTTTCATTGTTCCCTGTCATCAAAAGATCATCTACATATACCACAAGATATACAAATGTTTTTCCAACTTTCTTGACAAATAAAGTTGCATCATCAAGATCAAAATGTTTAAAATTGAGTTTTAGAAGATGCTCAGTTAGTTTTTCATACCAGGCTTGCAGTGCTTCTTTTAAGACATACAAGGACTTCACAAGTTTGCATGCTTTATGTTCATGTCCTTTCACAGCAAATCCTTCAGGCTAGGACATAAAAACATTCTCTTTTAGATCTCCATTCAAGAAAGTAGTTTTTACATCCATTTGATGGACTTTCCAACTGTTCTGAGCTGCTAGTGTAAAGAGTGTCCAGATGGTAGCCCATTTTGTTGTGGGGGAAAAAGTCTCCTCATAATCAACCCCTTCCTTCTGTGCAAAATCTTTTTCCACAAGCCTAGCTTTGTGCTTGTCAAGTGATCCATCAGCTTTATACTTGTTCTTGTAGACCCACTTGCAGCCAATTGGTTTGGCTCCTAATGGAGGATCAACCAGCTTCCAAGTGTCGTTCTTTATGAGGGCACATAAATATCTTCCTCTTGCTCTTCGTCCACCTCTTCCTCTTGTAGAATCTTGAGCAGGATGCTTTTCTTTATGAATAAGGCACACAGCCTCTTCAGAAGATTCAGGGGCTGTCTTCTTTCCAAAAGCTTTCTCTCTTTCAGAAAACTTTTTCACAAGAGAGTCAAAGGTTATATCTTTGAGATTTCCATTTACTTGCAATGACTCATGATAATTGGAGTAAGTACGGTAAAGTGCCTTGAAAAAAGCAATAAGAGGGATATCCAATTCAACCTTAGTGGATTTGATATCATGCATTATAGACTTTACTTCAGATGCAAGAGCAAGAGGATCGTTATTTTGCAGTTCAAGAGTGAAGAGTTTAATCATGATTTGGACAACTTCAAGTGCAGAATGTGAGTCATAGAGTTCTTTTAGCTTTTGTAAGGCTTCAAAGGCAGTTGAATATGACAAAATATGGCAACTCACCTCTTCATTTACAGATGCTGCGATTAATTCATAAGCTTTGTTGTTCTTGTTTTCCCAAATGGCAAGCTCTTTGTCTGAGGTAGGCTATACTAGGTCATTGTCTCCTTCTCCGACACACACTCCTTTCCACAACTCATTGAAAATGAGGGTGTGTTTTATCATTCGAGACCATTCAGGATAGTTCTCCTTGCTAGTGAGAACTATTCCCACCATAGATATGATTGAATGCATTGTAAAATCTGAGAGCTGTAAAAATACTTATGCTGGCAAAAAATGTGCTTTTGTGGAGAAAAAAAAAACTTCTGCTGCTAAAAGAAAATTGATTCTGATATCAAAATGTATTCTAGCCCCAAACAATATATTAAACGCAGTCAAATGCAGGAGCGTTAACTATGTTAGTCACTTTGAAAACGGATTTATGAAAACAATATTATGGTAGCCCAACAGTGTGGTATATATGGGATATAGTCTATATGAAAACAGTAGCCACATCAAACATTATATACCAGCGTATGTATGAAAGCAACAGTGTATTAAAACCATCCAAAACTAGAGCAGGAATAGAATTCAGCTACGCCATTCATATACCATTGACCATAACTATGCTACCACTGTCATAAAAACTTCACCACATATAACATTGTGTTTGTCGTGCGCTCTCTCCACTTCTGCGTGCTTCAACGCAGATGCTTCTATTCTTGCTATCAGAAACAGATAGAAAGTAGGTTAAGTGGAAATTCAAACAACCCAACACCTCAACACAGCTGAGCACGGAAGAAAAATTACGGAATTGGAACAACCCAAGTGCATTGAAATTTATGCGGATTTGGGCATATTGGATACCAATGGTTCCTGCAGATCTAGGAACAGGCTCATTGCAAAGAAGTAAAATCTGATCTTGTGAGAGCTGGACCTTCTCAACACACCAACACACATTACCTTTAAGATGGGTGAACTGTTACCACTCGCAGATATGTGAAGAGGGCAGGCGGAAAATGTAATATGAGTAGTGTAATACAGATATATGGACACGCAGTAAATGTATTATGAGTAGTGTAATACAGATGTATGGACAGTGTAAATGTATTATGAGTAATGTAATACAGATATATGGACACACAGTAATCATTGTAATACACCAAGACGCGCAACAGAACCACACTCCAGCTACTGTTAAGTTTTATGTTTACCTGGGACCTGGGACCTGTGAAACCTCATCTCCATGAAACCACAAGAATCAATGTTCGCTTGTTTCTACCTGCCTTCAACGCCTACAACTGTCAAATCCTCCAATGCCTTTAACAATGTCCAGAAGGTATTTCAGAAGGTGAACAGTGCAGCGTATGGTGAATAAAAAATGGTCAAAGAATAGGGCGCAAAAAAAAATGGTTATGGCAGAGAGAAGGTGCACAAGCACTCAGTCACTAAATTATATGGAGAGCAGAGGAGAATATTATGGAGTTACAAAGACATAATGGCTAAAAAAAGGATCTAGCTCTGATACCATGTTAGGCCAGGCAATAACTCCATTTTGCAAAAATGATTCGTGTATTATTCCATCAGGTAGGTCTTTGTTATATACAATAGGGAGTAACTATTCAGTTCATCTCCCGATGAATGTTCACATTTATAATTTAATTATTTACATAAATTCACCCAATCATGAGGATTAGGTGTCAACAGTGTGCGATCTGTCAAATAGGAGGGAAGCATGCTACGAACTACTACCATTTGTTACAGAAGTACACATATAATTTGCAACAGTTGTTCTATAATTTTTGTATATCGATTGGACATGATGAGTTCACCTATAGAAGCTATGATCCGATGATGGATAGGACTCCCACCTATAGAGTTTAGGCTGAAATGTGGCCCCTTGACTAGAATGCAGGAGTGGTGCGAACTGGATTTCAGGGGCACGGAGAGCCAAGACATTATGCCCGTGATTGTTCAAATCCAATGCATCCATCATGTTTGTATTGTACCTTGTTTGATCATGAGATGGAGGATTGTCCTATACTGATAGCTAGGCTACGTGACAAGGGAGTGCTACAACCTCCCCCGAATTAGAACCTGTAGATGATGAGGTCTAATCTACACGAGGAAGATCCAAATGTGAACATTTTTCTCCAGAGTGGAATTATGACAGGAGATGATAAAGGAAACAACTCGAAGATAGTACTTAGGTTTGCAAAGCTCCAATGAACGAAGCAGAGTTTGATTTGGAGTGTGCTAAGGAAACCTTCATGGAAGCTAAGAAGAGCTTTGCTAATGCCTCTGCTTCAGGAGGAAAGGATACATCAGAGTCAGAAATGGACCCATCCATGCTTACGACGTTCCTAGGGACATGCATGGAGCTACTGCACAATGGTAAGGTTGTAAAGGGATTACAAGAACTCATTAACAAATGCGCTGGGACTATGCCAAGAGAGCCGCGCGTAGTCCAGAAGATTGGAAAGCATGTGACAAGGATTGGAAGAGAAATGAGATTGACCACGTAGATTGGAGAATATGAGATGGACCAGGAAATTCTAGATTTAGGATCGGATGCAAACATTCTGTCGAAACAGACATGGGAGCACATGGGAAGGCCTATGCTGCAATGGTCTCATATCCAACTATGAATGGTGAACCAGCAAAAGAGAATACCTATGGGGAGATTGCAGGGAATCACAATGGATATTGAAAGGGAAAGCATGCTAGAAGACTTTGAAGTCATAGAGATTGTTGATGATAGCAATCCCTACCCCGCATTCTTAGGAATCGATTGGGCCACTAACATGAAAAGGGTGATTAATTTGAAGAAGCACAAGATGATTTTTGAGAAAAATTCTCTACGTGTAGTCATACCTTTGGACCCTGTAGAAGGATCGCACTGCACAGAGCCAGTGCGTGACTATGAAAGAGACGACGATTTGGACTACATCTACAAGATAACCGCGAGAGAGCAAGACTGGGTAAATCCCACCACGGATGGATGAATCTCATGGGAGCATGAAAGATCCTCTACATTGGATTTGAATGAATAAATAGAGCGATGGAAGAACCAGTTACATGAGGTAACCACACTAAACTATAACATGATGCCAAGATCGTTGCACTGCGTCTCGACAGAAGTGAGGGATTTGCATACTTATGATGGGTTAAGTGAGGTAGATGCTTTCTTGAACAGATTTGAAAGGGAGGTGTCAGAACAACAATGTTTCGAGGCTTTGAAGTGGGTATTGCGTGTTATGCCCGTGAGGTGGTGGGTTATGCACTAAGGAAGCTTTGAGGACTGGCACGAATACAAGAGAATGATGCACATGCATTTTGGGAAGCCTAAGATGCGGCTAACAGATAAATATAATGTACAGGATGTTCCATGTGCGCATTTGTCTAGGTGGGTACATGCATATGGTAAACAACCTACGCGGATACATATGAACTACGTGTTGGGGAACACGGTCAATAAGCCTGTGTTGGGGGGGCGCATATGCAAGTGGACTTTATTGTTCCAAGAATATGATTTTGAGGTCGTTATGAAGCCTGGGAGACTGAACGTGGGACCAAGTCACCTGTCACTCATTGAGATAGGAGAGGAACCTACTAGTATGGAGAAAGGATTACCTAACGCACAGCTCTTTTCTGTGCATATAGCAGATGGACACTTTGAAGATATAATCCACTTTCTCATAACTAGAACTGCATTGAAGGAGTACTCCATCTAGCAGAAGAAGGAACTGGTGGTGAGCATGGCATATTTTTCTGTCATTGCGGGGCACCTATATAAGATGGGCAATGATAAGATACTACGAAGGTATGTACCTGAATTTGAACAAAGCCACATCCTCATGGACATATATGGGGGCGCTACAAGAGGACACTATTCAAGGAGAGCGACTGCACAAAAGATTCTCCGTGTAGGGTTATGGTGTTTGATCCTTCACTAGGATTCAAAAGCACATTGCAAGGCCTTTGATGTATGTCAATGAACAGGTAAACTATCGTGGAGGGGTGAGATGCCTTTGACTCCGCAAATGATGCTGCAGGCCTTTGAAAAGTGGGTGATCGACTTCGTAGGACCTATCAAAATTCAAGGAAAAACAAGCACGAGATACATTATCACTATGATAGAGTACCAGAATTGTTGGGTAGAAGCATAGCCTATAAAAGATTGCATGGCTGCCACAGCCACAAAGTTTCTGCTTGAACAGGTATTGACACGATTTGGATGTCTGAAGATCTTGATGAGCAATCACGGTACACATTTCTTGAATGAAACAATCAGCGCTCTGACAAAAGAGTTTCAGGTGTATCATCAGAAAAGCACACCATATCACCCACAAGCCAACGGGACCGTAGAAGCATTTAACAAAATCCTAGAGACTACGCTGACCAAGGTATATAATGTGCAACGAAGTGATTGAGACCTGTGCATACCTACAATATTATGGGCTCATAGGACGACATGCAAGAAACTGATGGGACAGACACCTTTCCGGTTGGTCTATGGAGTGGAAGTCATAATGCCAATTGAGTATATCATGCCTAGTCTATGCATAGCAGTGCTCACAGGTATGATGGACCACGGAGCCTTGGAGGAGAGGCTCGCATAATTGGAGCAACTCGAAGAGGAATTGTTTTTAGCTGGATTCCATCAGGAGGTACAAAAGCAATGTGAAAAGGCCTGGCACGATTGTTATATTAAGTTACGCACCTTCAAGGTGAACGATTTGATGTTACTATATGATAGTAAGTTTGATAAACTCCTAGGAATGTTTAGAATGCATTGGTTGTGACCATATGTTATTAAGGAGGTCACAAATGGAGGAACACTATAGTTGGTAAAGCTAAATGGAGAACCTTTCCTAGGCAAAGTGAATGGTAGTTGGTTGAAGCCATACACGGGTGGCCCGACTATCTGACTAGCTGACAGAAGCATAGTGTTAGCACTCCAGGTAGCTGAAAGGAGGTGCGGGACTATAAATAGATGTAGGGGACGTAGGAGTAGATATGAGGAAACAGTTCAGACACTGTGGTCTCTGAACAACGAGTCCAAGAGATACAGCAGGCAGTCGCTCAGTGCACTGCCAACCTTGCAACAGTCCGAGCAGAATAGGGACGTCTCTGCATGAAGATCTTTGCACCGACAGATTGACTCGAGGGTGAGTCATGATGTTTGTGTTAGGGGCCTGTTGGGTGCGGGATCCCCCTAAGTCAAGTTTTGGGGCTTAAAGCCCAAGTTTTGACTAAGTCTGATGTAAAGACTCTGTGATTTGTGGGCGCGGAGTGCGAAGTTGTAACTAAGTCATAGGGTTTTCCGCCCTTACTTTTGTAATGTAGTGTTGGCTTGAGAGTTCTACCCATGGTCCTCTACCCATGGTCCGCGGACCATGGGATTAAATAAATAGAGTGAGGCTCTAAGTGTAAAGAAAGAATGAATCAATAATTGATAGAAGATCTAATGATGAAGCATTGAGTCTAAGTGTAAAGTCGAGTCTTTGGATCATAGAGTAGGAGAAGGATCTGTAGATGAGTGCACAGAGGCCTAGTAGTCCACAACTAAGTGCACATGGCAAGTTGAGTCTGTAACCGATTGAAGCATTAATAAAGAGATGTTTACAATATTTTTGTGTATCTTTCCTTGTTTTATTCATTGACGTATATTGGGTATGCATTGTAAGTTTACTGTTTATTTCTTGCACGAACTTATATGAATGTGTTGAATAAGTAAATATAATATAAAGTATATGTTTACATGAAGATAACTAGCTGTTATAAAAAGATAAGTAAGATTTGCGGTGTAACTTGTGGAAATAGTGCAAATCATTGCTTTAGCAACACGAAAGCTCCTCGTCCCCTGGTTAGGGTTGCGCGAAGTCGAGTATAACAAGGCACGAAGTCCTCAGAGGTTAGGAAAGTGCACGAAGCAACCTGCGTGAAGATATTCATAGTTGGACTAAATCGACCCCTCAGACATCTCAAGGGTGCGAAAACTTGGTTCCAGCATCCATCCATACTGCTTCGGGTGAGTCCTCAGTCCGCACTCCATGGGATGTTGCCAAAAGGGTTAGTAGTACAGGGATTTGTTTAGCTAAATAACTCTAAACCTAGGTCAGGCCCCATCAAGCCAACATCTGCACAGGAATGCCTAGAGAATACAGTCCACACAATACACAGAGACAATCTATAAGATAGGCAGAGAAGGATTCAAGAGGGGATATCACATGAATTGTCCATTGGAACCATTATAAAGAGGTAGGCTCTAAAATTTCATTCCCATTTGCAAGCAAATGAACCAGAGATACTCTAAAATCTAGTGAAGTTAGCAAATTTGACTAGTGAATTACATACACAGTCAACTTTGTTTTTCTCCTACATTTAAAAAAATTGTGTCAACCCTCTCATTGTCTCCTCAAGTTTCACCATAAAGATGATAGTAGGGTTCAATAGGAGAGAGCCCACAAACACTATGAGAATACAACAACACCCCCAAGTGCTTGAAATCTTTACAAGACACAACTGGATGGGGTTTTTCGAAAAATTCACAGGGTATGATGATGAGGTGGCCCAAGAATATGCTCACTCCCCCACTCCAAACAATAGAATCCATGCCACTATTTTAGTAAGAGGCCTCACTACAGATCTCATCCCAGAGCTCATCAACAGGGTCACCACACTTCCCCTAGAAATTCCATGGAAAAAAGAAGATGAAGGAGATAGTCAAGTGGCAAAAAGAAAATTCTTTTTAGAAGGTGAAGAACCCACTAGGACAAAAATGGAGTAAGGAGGGACAGTATGCCATATCCATGGAGTGAGGTAGGCTACCAACTCATAAAATATTGTTGAAAATAATACTGAGAGGAGGGGTGAATCAATATTATCAAATCAATTAATTTTCATTTCACAATCAGATTTGTATACACTACTTCAGTTATGGGAAACTGCGTATATACGCAACTGTATCTAAAGCAACCACGTATATCAGTAAAGTTATGATTCATTAAATGTTGATCTTTAATCAGTGCATCAGAACTTCATAAACCTTAAGAATAGTAAACAGGTGTAGTAAAATAGAACAAATCATCACACACATGAACATAAGATATAAGGTGGAAACGCAATGTCAGTGAAAACCTCCTGCTGCAATTCATCTCTATCTTATTTTAATAAGAAACTTATTTTTACAATATTTTTGTACTGGTGCAGTCTTATACCAGTACGTAGGCTTCTACCTACAGAAGGCTACAACCTTCTCTTGTTCTCCAGCTTCTCCTAGAAGGGAGCTACAACCCCCTTAGCTCTTGTACTAGCTGATGTACTAGTAAGTAGGTGCTGACCTACAGAAGGCTACAACCTTCTCTTTTCTTCCAGGGACCACGTTTCATAAATTTTCAGACTGGATCCATCAATAACATCAATCAAACATCAAATGTATCTGCATCAACCAATTTCCTTTGCACCAAACAAATCTGAATCAAATAGTCACTTCTCTGAATGCTGTACCCAGAAAATAGTAACAGTAACCAGACACCAATTCTGAACCCAAAACACTTCAGCAATAAACGAAAGCAGCTAAAACATATTTTGTGAGACGTATGCTACTTCAATATGTGAAACCTGGGTGCATACACTTTTGTATTAAGGCAAACCAACATATACGTTGTTATGAATTACTGAACCAGCGTGTATACACACCTCTACTGTGTTGAACCTGCATACAGATCTATAAAAGATAATTTACCCTTTTCACTTATTCAGACATCAATTATACCCAAATTATCAGATTTATAGATCAAGTCATGCGCCAAATACAACATATCAAAATCACACAAAGATACTACTATTCAAGCCTTAAGATATTGACCCATCAATAGAACCTATCCTTCTTCTAGCGCTCAGGTTCCTCCTGGTTCAGATCCATCTATGCACCATAACCCAATGACCAATATTCTAGATCTTGCTCTTCATAAGATATTCAATCCTTGAGTGAATGCTTTTGTCTGATGATCTCCTTCCCCTTTTATAGTCTTAGGCCTTACTCAATACCATGGTCCAAAACCATAGAGAATCAATACCATGGACCCAATACCTAGGTTTAACACTTCGGATGAGATACCATGGTCCAAAACCATAGGTTCAAATACCAAGGACTAAATACCATGGACCAAAAACTAAATTTTCCCACATGTACGCACTTTTCCTTGCATGAAAGTGCGTGCATACGTATATGCGCCTTTTGATCGGCTATCCCACATGTATACACGACTTGGTTAAGAGGAACTTGCATATATCTCTTTTTCCTTCATTCTGAGAGCCTAAACTGTGATCTGTCATTTGAGTGAGTTGCCATCAAGGACAACACCTGTGTCATAGTGCCAAACCTGAGTCATAATGCCAAAAATCTCCCCCTTTGGACTTGATGGCAACCCTAAGTCACTCAAATTTATTCTCCCCCTTTGTCATCAATGGCAAAGGGTTATTCTCCCCATGAGTACATGATGAAATCTCTGCTCTGCTGTGCTGTCCATGCTCCCCCTAACTGTAGGCAAGGTCTGCAGAAATATGTTCTATAGGAAAGAACATGACTCTATACATCATAAATGACCTTCCTATCACCAAAGACTCTATACATACATCCATCTCCCAACCAAGTGGGGATATACCAATATCCACCCAACCAAGTGGGGATACACCAAAAGTTTACACATGATAAAACAAGAACATTACATCATCCATCCTAGGCATAGTGGGGAAACCAACATAAGTCGTTACATGACCTTGATAATAAAAGAAATACATGAAATAGAGACTAAATATCTAAGACAAGCCTATGATAGTCATCATTAACTAACATCAGCAACATTTGTCAATCATCATTCAGACTGGCAACCATGATCTCCCTCTGCACCTGTTCCACCTAAACAAAAAAATAGCTGAGAAATTAAGCCAAGATCTTCTAAAATAATTCCAACAATGCATTATTATAAGTATATGCTCCCCCTAAACCTGTGCCAGATGGTCTCTGCCAGACCCATATCAAACTCTTTTCATCCTGAGTCCAACCCCACTGTTTCTCTTCAAACCATAATATACGCGACTATATCCATAGAAATCGGCGTATGTACATGGATACGCTTCATGACACTCACGTACAACCACTGTTCTCTGAAATAGATACTTTTAACAACAAGATGATGCATCAACTACTCCCAGTTTTCGTCTGAGGTATGCAAATGTCTCCCTGGGCAGTGGTTTGGTGAATATATTAGCAACTTGTTCCTTGGAGGGAACATACTCCAATTTGACCTTTTGTTCAAGCACTTGTTCCCGGAGAAAATGATATTTGATAGGTATGTGCTTGTTTTTTTGAATGCATGACTGGATTCTTTGAAATACTGATTGCACTTGTATTATCACAAAAAATGGAGATAGGTTGAGTACAAGTGATTTGAATATCTTGTAATGTTTGCATCATCCAAATGAGTTGTGTGCAGCAAGATGTAGCAGCACATATTCTGCTTCAGCTGTAGATAATGCAATTGAACTTTGTTTCTTGCTGAACCAAGATACTAATCTAGAGCCCATAAAGAATGCACCACCACAATTGCCTTTTTTGTCATCCACACTCCCTACCCAATCTGCATCTGTATATGCATGAAGTGTGAGATCTGTGTTTCTAGGATACCATAAACCATTGTTTTGTGTTCCTTGAAGATATTTAAAAATACTCTTAACTTCCTGAAGGTGTGCTTCCTTTGGATTTTCTTGGAATCTTCCAACTATTCCCACTGCATGCATGATGTCTGGTCAGGTACCTGTCAAATAGAGTAGACTTCCAATCATGGATCTATAGGTTGGTTGATGCACTATTGTTGATTCATCATTTGCACTGAGGCTGCATCCTGTTACCATAGGGGTACATACTGGTTTCGAATCCTCCATCCCATATTTCTTCAATATTTGCTTGAGGTACTTGGTTTGTGATAGAAAGATACCATCTTTGTTTTGTTGGACTTGTAAACCAAGAAAATATGTGAGCTCACCAAGTAAGGACATTTCGAATTCTTTCTGCATCACTAAAGAAAATTTTGACTCATGGTTTCTTCATTGCTACCAAAGATGATATCATCAACATACACAACAAGTATTAGCAATTTATCATTGTCAATTTTTATATATAGATTGCTATCTGTTGATCCTTTTGAAAAACCTTGTTGATGGAGATATTTGTCCAGATGAAAATACCAAGCCCTTGGAGCCTGTTTAAGGCCATAGTGAGCCTTTTTGAGTTTGCATACAAGTTTTGGATCATTCCCAAGGATGAATCCATCTAGTTGCTCAATGTACACTTCTTCTTCTAAGTCTCCATTTAGAAAAGCAAATTTCACATCCATTTGATATACTTTGAACTCCTAAAAGCTAGAAAGAGCAAGGAACATTCTTATGGCATCAAGTCTAGCAACTAGTGAAAAAGTTTCTTCAAAGTCTATACTTTCTTGTTGAGCATACCCTTTACAAACAAGTCTAGCCTTGTTTCTAATAACATCTCCTTTCTCATTCAGCTTGTTTTTGAATATCCATTTTGTCCCTATGACATTCTTTTCATTTGGTCTAGGAACCAACTCCCAAGTGTTATTCTTTTCAATCTGCTCAAGTTCTTCATTCATGGCCTTGACCCAACATTCATCTTTACATGCTTCAC
Source organism: Pinus tabuliformis (assembly GCA_031772625.1). NCBI lineage: Eukaryota > Viridiplantae > Streptophyta > Pinopsida > Pinales > Pinaceae > Pinus > Pinus tabuliformis. Next base: position 627,135,008 of record CM062820.1, on the reverse strand, counting down.
TTACATTTTGTAGTTCAGTGGAGGAGAGAAATACTAGATAGCTTGAAGCTTCTGAAATAGTTCTTCTTGTTTGTACACCTGCCTCTTTCTGCCCCAAAATTTGAGTCTCTGGATGATTCTTTTGGACATACCTGGATGGAGTCTTTTCTTCTACCCTTATATGTTCTTCTGGTGCCTCATAGGTTTCTTCTTCATCATTAGTCTGATTTGATGTTGAAGGATATTCCTCATCATCTTCGAAATCTTCAGATTTTATCTGCCTTGGATTGTTTCCTGCTTCATCAACCACCACATCAATACTTTCAACAATTTTTCCAAGTCTTTTATTGTAACACTTATATCCTTTACTTTGGGAAGAGTAACCAAGGAGAATGCCTTCATCTGCTCTAGGTTCAAACTTGTTGAGGTTTTCATCAGTCTTTTTGATGTAACATTTGCTTCCAACAATTTTGAAGTATTTTACCATCGGAGTTTTACCATACCAAAGTTCATGAGGAGTTTGAGTGCTATTCACCCGGATGTTTGTTTTGTTGAGAATAGTAATGACAACAAATGCAGCTTCACCCCAGAAGGTTGCTGGAGTTCCAAACTCATCAAGCATAGCACGAGCCATTTGTTGAACCATTCTGTTCATCCTTTCCACTACTCCATTTTGCTGAGGAGTCCTTGTAGTAGAGAATTCCCTTCTTATTCCATGTTCTTCAAAAAAATTGAAAAATTCATCTGAGGTAAATTCCCCTCCTTGATCAGACCTAAGGCATTTGATTTTGTGATCTGATTCATTTTCAACCAAGGTTTTAAATGCTTTGAACTTTTTGAAAGCTTCGTCTTTGTGCTTTAGAAGTCCTATCCAACACATCCTGGAAAAGTCGTCAATAAACAATATGAATTATTCTTCTCCTCGAGGTGACTTTTTCCTGGATGGACCACATAAATCAGTATGGACACGTTCAAATGGCTTACTAGCTGATCCTTCCTTCTTAGGGAAATTAGTTCTAGTTTGCTTTCCAAACTAACATGATTTGCATATTTTATTGTCTGGAATTTTGATGTGAGGGAGATCATGAACCATCTGATATTTGCATGCTTTCCTTATCTGAGAAAAGCTTAGATGCCCCAATCTTCTATGCCATAGCCAGTGTTCATCATTCTTGCTTAGATAGCATTGTTGTTGTCCTCCCTTGAGTATGTATAAATTATTTGGAGTTCTTATGCTTTTGATCATTGTTTCTCCTGTATCAAGTTCATGAATAATACATCCATTTGATTGAAATATTACCTCATTTCCTTGATCACACATTTGACTGACACTCAATAGATTATGCTTTAAGCCATCAACATACATAAAATTTCCAACTTTGACCTTTTCTTTCAAAAGAACAGAACCTTTACCTTTTATGAGTGCAATGGTGTCATTTCCAAATGAGACCTTCCTTTCCTTTTCTAAGGCACTATATGACTGAAGTTTTTCTTTATCACCTATCATATGTTTCGAGCATCCATTGTTGATGTACCACTAATTTTCCTATCCTTCTACATATAAGGCTATACCACATCTTTCTGGTTGCAGTTCTTCCTTTCTCCATGTTTTGGGACTCAATAAAGCTTGCTCCTTCTGAGTTGTTTGTTGAAACCTACTCCTGCATTCAGAATCTTCATGACCGAATTTGTTACAAATAGAACATTCTATTTCATTTTCAAAAGTAGAGAAGTTATTGTAGGTCCTTTTCATGATCCTAGTCACACTCCTTTGATTTCATGATTCTCTAGTCATAATGGTCTTGTAGGCAACACATTGAACTTCTTTGTGTCCAAAGTTATGACAAGAGAAACATTGGCCATTGAAGAAATTATTGCCATTATCAAACCTACCGTCCAAGTGATTGTAGTTTCCATAGACATTCATTCTTGAGGTAAATTGAGAATGATTTACCTGCAGTTGGTTGTAGTTCATCCTTGAAGTATATTACCCCCGATTTACTTGGTGATCTCTTTTCATCCTTGAAGTAGATTGACCCTGATTTACCTAGTGATCTGCCTTATGCCTTTGCTGTCGATTGTCAACCTGTTCACTTCTCCTTACTGCATCAAGATAAATTTTGGAGGTGGATGGCTTCTGTGCTTTAGATGCTTCTTCAGAATATCCAAGACCTGTCTTGATTGGAGGAGAATGCTGCACTTTGATAATCTCATCTAAAGTTTTAGATCCTTTAGCAAATCTAAGATTAAGAGCTTTTGTTTTCTCAATATCTTTTCTAAGTCCCACAATTTCACATTCTAACTTTTCATTTTGTTTTTCCTTTCAGCAAGTTGGAATGTCAGAGTATCTATGATCATACTCTTTTCTTCTAAATAGATTTTAAGTTTAGAAATTTCTTCATAGAGATCATCTTCATCTATAGCATCCAAGAAATCATCATCTTCAAAAGCCATAAAAATTCTATAATCATTACATTGTTCATCTTCATCACTAATTGAAAATCCATCACTATCTTCATGAGTATAATAGCTCTTCTTACTTACATTATGTTTTCTGATCCATCTAACTGGTTCCTTACCTTTTTCAAGTTTATCTTTATGAGGACACTTGGCTGCATAGTGACCGACTCTTCCACAAGAAAAGCATTTGAATGGTAGCTTACCTCTGAATATTCGAGAACCTTGTTGAAGGTTCTTGACAAAGTTTGATTCTTTCTCTTCTTCTGACATATGTCCTGACTCATTGTAATCTCCTTTTCCTGAAGCTTTGAATGTGGCTTCTCTCCTGTTTGATGGTCCCCCTTTTCTCATTTTGAAAGCAGTTAGGATTTCGTGTAGCTGTGACATGGTAATGCTCTATAGATTCTGATTTTCTTCTATGGCAGAAACTTTTGATTCAAACATAGAAGAAAAAGATCTTAGAACCTTTTCAACCAATGTAACTTCTTTTATCTCTTCACCCAAGTTTTTCATACGATTAACAATCTCATCTATACGTAAGAAATAATTAGCCACACTTTCATCAATGTGCATTCTGAGATTTTCATATTGAATTCTGTGAGTTTGTAGTTTGCACATTTTACCTGATCATCTCCTTCATAGCTCAGAACGATCTTGTCCCATATCTCTTTTGTGGTTTTGAGCTGCATAACCTTGACAAATTCTGATTGAGATAAAATCCCTAATAGAGCATTGACAGGCTTTGCATTTGTTTCATACTGCTTCTTACCAACTGTATCTATAGGAGTTGCTGATGGAAATGTGTATCTTGCTTCCACGATATCCCAAACTTTTGTACCAAGAGATTGAAGATAGGTTGTGATTCTTACCTTCCAATAGATGAAGTTGCTCCCATCAAAGATTGGTGGCCTGATCGATGCCTCTTTTTCGTAGTTTCTCATGATGATAGATCTTCCTTCAACCGATGAAGCTTCTTCTGAAGGACCTGCTCTGATACCAATTGTTGGAAATAATATTGAGAGGGGGGGTGAATCAGTATTATCAAATCAATTAATTTTCATTTCACAATCAGATTTGTATACACTACTTCAGTTATGGGAAACTGCGTATATACGCAACTGTGTCTAAAGCAACCAACGTATATCAGTAAACTTATGATTCATTAAATGTTGATCTTTAATCAGTGCATCAGAACTTCATTAACCTTAAGAACAATAAACAGGTGTAGTAAAACAGAAAAGATCATCACACATAATATATAAGGTGGAAACCCAATGTGGATGAAAACCACCTGCTGCAATTCATCTCTATCTTATTTTAATAAGAAACTTATTTTTACAATATTTCTGTATTGGTGCAGACTTATACCAGTACGCAGGCTTCTACCTGCAGAAGGCTACAACCTTCTCTCATTCTCCAGCTTCTCCTGGAAGGGAGCTACAACCCCCTTAGCTCTTGTACTAGTTGATGTACTAGTACATAAATGCTGACCTACAAAAGGCTACAACCTTCTATTTTCTTCCAGGGACTATGTTTCATAAATTTTCAGACTGGATCCATCAATAACATCAATCAAACATCAAATGTATCTGCATCAACCAATTTCCTTTACACCAAACAAAACTGAATCAAATAGTCACTTCTCTGAATGATGTACCCAGAAAACAGTAACAGTAACCAGACACCAATTCTGAACCCAGAACACTGCAGTAATAAACAGAAGTGGCTAAAACATATTTTGTGAGACGTACACTACTTCAATATGTGAAACCTACATGTATACGCTTTTGTATTAAGGCAGACCAGTGTATATGTTGTTATGAATTATTGAACCAGCGTGTATATGTGCCTCTACTGTGTCGAACCTGCGTACAGATCTATAAAAGATAATTTACCCTTGTCACTAATTCAGACATCAGTTATACCCAGATTATCAGATTTATAGATCAAGTCATGCGCCAAATACAACAGAACAAAAGCACACAAAGATACTACTATTCAAGCCTTAAGATCTTGACCCATCAATAGAACCTATCCTTCTTCTAGCGCTCAGGTTCCTCCTTGGTTCAGATCTAGGTATGCACCATAGCCCAAGGACCAATATTCTAGACCTTTCTCTTCATAAGATATTCAATCCTTGAGTGAATGCTTTTGCCTAATGATCTCCTTCCCCTTTTATAGTCTTAGGCCTTACTCAATACCATGGTCCAAAACCATAGAGAATCAATACCATGGACCCAATACCTGGGTTTAACACTTCGGATGAGATACCATGGTCCAAAACCATAGGTTCAAATACCAAGGACTAAATACCATGGACCAAAAAATAAATTTTCCCACATGTATGTGCTTTTCCTTGCATGAAAGTGCATGCATACTTATACGCGCCTTTTGATCAGCTATCTCGCATGTATACGCGACTTGGTTAAGAGGAACCTGCGTATATCTATTTTTCCTTCATTCTGAGAGCCTGAACTATGATCTGCCATTTGAGTGAGTTTCCATCAAGGAAAACACCTGTGTCATGGCGCCAAACCTGAGTCATAATGCCAACAAATATATCTCATGTGAGGGTAGATATAGTGTTTTGTATGTTATCATTTCAGGATCCTTGAAGAATTAATATTTGGGGTAGAAACACTAGTACACCAAAGACTCAGAATACCTTATTTCTTGCTGCAATCACTCATAGACTGTTATCAGGAAATCTAGTGTCTATGAAGAGCTGCTAGTCCCACTAAGACTGGTAGCTATCTTAGAAACAAACAAACTAAAACTACTTTCATTTTCCTTTATGAGAAGTAGATAAGAGGGGAACAAAGGATACCAACCTCTGTCTTGCGCTTGGTTCCTTGCTTGATTCCTCTCCCTTCTGATAGATCTTTACCACTCGCTTCCTCATCTACCCATCTTCAAAGAGCACCTGTGGAATCAAAGCAACATAACACTATCCAAGAACAGAGATCTACTATCACAAACAATATAGGACCAGATATATATTGACCACACAAATGCATATATTATCAATCATACAAGAATGTGGAGGGAAACTTGAATAGCTTTATTAATATCAAGAATAGAAAAGAGGATTACAACCAATTGTTCTGACCCAGCATCATCCTCTCAGAAAGAAAGCCCTTCTTCACCTCATGAAAAGCTTAGATCACCCAACACTATGATGTTACACCAAGAAACCAACAACACTTCCTTGCAAGATACAAAATTCCAGCCCTTGGATCTATGGGATGAGGGATCCATATATAGATGATTGCAGGGAGGTGAGTCAGCTTCTGAGATTTGATTAGTGTCCTCTCTCTGATAGTTCTTGATTCCACTTGGAGATTGATGATCTCTTACTCATCCCTGGGCGAATTCAGAGAGGCAAGTGTCACCGGAGAAGTTTTTGGAAGATTCCATGATCATCCACCTCGCAAATTGACTCTGCCATTTGTCCACTCTCGCCCATCACACCTCATAGAAGGGCTTTTCAGTATGCATCGCACCTCCCATGTGCATTTAGGTGGGATGCATCACACTTTGACCATGGAGCAGGTGAGATGGTCCAGCTTTGACCAGTTCTGAGTAGTTTTTCATGGAGAACTTCTGGGAGATGATGTAATCAGCTGACCTTGTTCTTTTAGGGGATGTAACAACACTTTTAGGGACTTAGGAGTCCTTGGTTTATGGACATGTTTGATTGGGGTTGCAGTGCCCAAAAATGTCTATAACAGTTTCCCCCTAAAGCATGATGTTATTAATCTTTTGATGTCAGGTGAAATGCTTTATCATGAGGATCCGAAGTTTTTTCGAGCTGGAAGGCGACCTGTAATAAGATACACTACAATACATTATCTTCATAATATTTTCATGATCTAGCTGAGGCAAGCATTCCCATGCTTAGTTTTATAAATTCATTTTCATGTACATAAGACAGACAATCGTCTGTGTGCAGACTGATGATTCTGGTAGAGACATCATCCCTTAGATTGGATGATTATCTGTGCAGCAACGATGTACATTTGATGTCTTTATTTTCCTGAATATATATCGTAGCCCGAATGGATGAAACTAGATCTGAGGTCTTCAATCTCGTTCGATCTTCACTCAAAGTACAAGTCGATCCATGTGAGAGATGTTCTGGAGTCGAACATGGAAAGACATCACCTGATTACCAGCGAGTGATGTAAGCTGCTAACAGGCGCGAGAGGAATCACCGATAATGATGATGACCCTCAAGGTACGACAGTACAATTCACATGGTGTGAAAAAGGGACTTGGTGTCGAACACCATGAAAAATCTTTCGGTCGAAGGCCATTGATGTAAACCTATCGCCGGAAGTGAGAAACTTGCCATTGAGGCATGCAAGCTTCAAAGTACTGAAAGGGTTGTTCCTAGATTGACTTCCTGGATAATGAGCTGATGTCGACAAGAAGCGATCTGTCATAGGAGGGCCTTAATGAATCCCACATCTATGACACGGAATGGAGCAAATGATTTTAATGGAGGTGAAAACGATCTGATGATATAAGGTTCAAGGGGGCGGTCATGAAAGAATGGAGTGTAAATGTATTGCAGTGGATGAGACACAGGTGAATTCTCTGAGCGACTTCTCTTGAACATATCGGTGACACTGACCTGATGGATTGGTAGCGTTAACCCCAAATGTGGATGGTGTGATGGACCAATGGTGATATGACTAGTGAACGGAACAACCCAACCCGACTCGAATGCGGAGTGAAAGTGTCATGTTCAAGAGCGACTTGCTACCAATAAAGTTTCTTCAAGTTTTCTTCCCAATTTTTCCCCAGTCATTGCTGACCAGTACCTCTTTATTTTTGTCAAGCTTGACGAGGATAACATATGCTTGTTCTATAATTTTCCCTTCGGGCAAACCCATCACTATGTTTTAACGAGCCTAGTGATAGTGAAACTCGTTCTTGTCTGTATGGACAAGTTTGTCGCTATTCGGTTTTAACGAGTTTAACGACAAAGATAACTTGGTCCTTTTCAATTTTCGAGAGTCTGAAAGGGACATAAAGAAAACTCCAACAATCCTTTTTCGTCATATAATCCCTTAAGTCCGAAAAAGTATAAAATAATACAAAAGGGATGAATTTTCGGTAATTTTAACGAGTCGAACAAAACAAGCGCTCGATCGTTTTGTGTAATAATCCTTCAGGTCGAAAAAGATTAAAATCTAAAGGAGGGATAGCACTTCCGGTCACTTTAACGAGCTGGAAAGGCTAATTTCTCAGCAATCTTTTCATATTTTACGAGTCAGATGAAAAGAACATAAAGGAGACTCATTTTTCGAGGAACGAGTGATAAATTCGGGTAGCAGCTGATTCCAGGTAAGGTTTGGAATTTTCCAATCACGACAGTGTCACAAGGATGGCTAACAGGATCACTCTTTGCATCTGTTCCTCAAAAAGGGTAAACAATCAAATGGAGGTGAATGATCAGCCAAAACAGAGTGGAGGTGATGATGAGAACATGATCAAGGCTCAAAGTTTTATGATAATTCATTCACAATGGTTATTTACCGGAAATTCGTTCATTTTTTAATGAATGAGCTTAAACTCTGGGGGAAACATTTTCTCATTGCTTATGTTTAATTTTTAACGAGCTTGAACTCCACATAAAAACTGCTCGATACAATGGTCATTGATTACATTTATTTTACCATTGAAAACTTTGTTCCTTCAAAGGTTGTACTTTCTACTCAATTGCTTCATCAAACTAGTTAGAAACGAATAATATATGCTTGAAAAATGAGTCAAAACACTAATATTTTACTTCAATTACGTGAAAAGTAATTTAAAAGTGGTTTTTACCTCTCATTTTACCATTTCATTTTAACTTTGGTTTGTTGGAGCTTTGGAGGTGCTTTCCCCCTTGATTTTCAGTAGCTGATTCTGGGAGATTCTGTGGACGATTCTCGGCGCCGTCTGGACCAGGTAAGAGCTTAACCTGAGCTCTTCAGTTTCATTCTTTCCTTTTTGAATTCTGAGCATGTTTCCTGATTTTTCTAAGCCCCTGGGGTTTGAAGAATTTGCCCTGGCTCCATCGCACCTTTCCTACATCGAAAAGTGCGATGCATACTGGCCTGGCCATTAGCCAGTTAGCATGCATCCCACCCAATACACTGCTGGGGGTGCGATGGGCGCAAGGAGGGAAACTTGTGCACAATTTTTCATGGAATTTTTTACCTGTTTTTCACCAAATCAGGATCTTGACTCTTCTCTTGTTTGTTTTCAGAGATTCATCGGAGCAAAATGCCTATTACATGGTGAGAACGTGAGCATGAAGAAGAGGATATGCTTGCTTTACATGATCCGGGTACGGTAACTGCACTGCGGAACTGTGGCATGCTGAAGTTTTTTCGCATCTCTAGCATGAGGCAACAAATCAACTTGTTGCAATATTTTCTTGATGCATGGGATCCTACCGACCAGGTGTTCCAGATTAGGGGCAAATCGATCCCCTTGAGTGTCGTGTACATCTATTTTTTGACCGGTTTATCGAGGCATGGTGCCCCTATCGCATTATCAGGTTCGGCCCGTGGGGGTGAATCTGTGAGAGATTACATTCGTTTTTATTGCAGAGAGGGATCTCAGCTGAGTAAGGACGGCAAGATCAATATCTGAGACGTCACTGATAGGTCCTTGAGGACCATTCTGTTCAATTTTTCTAGACTGGCTGGTAGTGCAGCTCTTCATGTGGCCAACAGGTCTTATATGGAGTATGCCTTGGAATGCCTTGAACCAAAGGTGTTCAACTGGTGTGATGTAGTACTCTTTGTGATGAAAGAACAACTGACCAAGGTAAAAAATGGAAGATTGAAGAACTTTGGTTATGGTTCTATTTTGACTGCTTTTGCCTTGGAAAAGATCCCACTGATGCACCCACAATATATTCCACTTGGTTTACCTCCACCAACTGAGCCACAGATGCAGATATGGGTTGACTTCATGGCCCGACATGCGGGTCAGTCCTAGATTTTTTTCTCTGATACCTTCTTTGAGTGGTTCAACCATCAGTAGATGGTTTTTGCTATGTGTCCACATGCTGGTATGGATTTCCGGGGTGATCAGGATTTGGCACTGCCAGCCGGTGAGCAGTGGGGTGCCATAGGTAAATTCTCTGACCAAATTCCTATTTATTGCTTTTCATAATGTTCTTATATTTTCTTTACTCAAGACTAATCAAAACTCATGCGCTCATGCAGACATTGGACTAGTCCGACCAGCAGTACGTCCGAGAGCGCCAGCTGCCACTCCGGCAGGAGAGGCTGTGGGGAGGGCTATCCTTCACGACCTTGATGTGGCCAAGACTCTTTCAGCATTGCAGGATCAGGTCGAGGGTCTCACTCTTGGCATTCCGGATGTGAGGACCGATGAGCTGCCTCTTAGGCTGCAACAACATAGTACTGGCGTGCCAAGTTGATGGACTCGACTTTTACGCATGATTGCACAGGCGGTGACTTGTTATCATCAACACCATTAGACTAGGGTGCCCCTTAGCATTTTGAGTTTTGGGTCATCTGACCAATTTTTTCTTGGTTACAGAACATCATGTGTAAACCACAAATAGTTATATATATATTTTTGATTTTCGGAGTTTTATTTTGGTTAAGTTACCTGATCCTGACGCAAATATTGATGAAATGCTTCTTTTATAAATGTTGCAAATGTCTATCTAACACACAATTTTCCAATGAGCTTGTTAATGTGTTTAAGTTTCTGGAAATATGCTGATATTGAATAGAATCAAACTGTCTTTCCAAAATCTTGACCCTTAGGCACATGCGATAGATAGCTGGATTTCGGATGGAGTAGATACCAGTGAATTGTAGGATGACGATTTGTGAGTCTAGCCTGACGACAAGTCGGCGTATGCCATGTGTAATGGCATCAGAGAGGAGTTCTATCAACGTGCTATATTCAACGATGTTATTTGTTGACTGACCAATACATACCCCTCTGAAACTTACTAACTCGCCGCTTGGATCAAAAATGGCCCAGGCCACAAAAGATAGGTTCCGCGAACTACGAATCGCTCTGTCGGCATATCCAACAAATGATTCCAATAGGTTCAACATCTACAACAAATGTAAAAAATGGAATACCTAACCAAAACAATTACCCTTAGCGAAAACAAAAATTTAACAAAAGTATAGGGGTTACTACACTGAATCATGCGTAGTAACGCTTAAGATACAACCCGTTACGGGGTTGCGCCAGTGGAATCCCATTATAATCCACTAACTCTGTTATCACTTAAGAATCAATTTCTAAATTGTTCACATCAGTTTCATTGTAAAGGTTAGGTGTTAGTTCGGGTTTAGTTTTTCCATGTTTGCTTTAGTATCTAAGTCCTAGGAGTCTTGTTACCTTTGTTAAATATGGTCAACAATATTGTTTTACCCACCATTGGTCCCACATTCATTCAAAGTGTCATGTGTTAAGGTTGTTTCAAAAGTTACATGCATTTTAGGAGTTTTCGTAGCGCAAACTCACAAAAATACACTATGTGCGCTACGAAAACACCTAGACAGTTTCGTAACTAGGAGATTTTGTAGTGCAAAACACAAAGTTTACACTAGTTGCGCTACGAAATCATGGATTTGTGCCAGATCTTGTCTAACTATCTTTTCCATAAAAATTCATTAATTTTTCATCACCATGTGTCAGTCCTCGAACCATGCCTATCACATGCAGCCTTTCATTCTCATCATTATATTCGTTAGATGTCTTGTACGCATTCTTTCAAATTTCCAAAAGTAAGGTGAGGTGAGTTAGTCTTGGTTTTTTCCTGTGTTTCTTTCATGCATAAGAAGACAATTGGTAAGCTTAAGGATGACACTCATCAGGACTTTTTGAAATCTCAAGCGAGGCAGTTATCAATTTCAAATTCAAGCGAGGTAGTGTTCAAACCAATACAGTGCAGGTTTATCTTCAAGTTTCCTTGTAGGGATTTCATAGACATGTTTGAAGAAAAGAAGAGTAACTAGGAGCCAGTTAACTAAAGAGAAAAAGCAAGACAGTGGTTACTAAGAGAAGCTTGGTTTCAAAAGGAAGACTGAATGATTTGCTTCAAGCTATTGACATTGAGGAGTCTCCCTAGTTCGAGCAGACTTGATAGAAACAGGTAAAGGCAAAACCAGAAAGGGCCAAAACCTTTTAAAAAGCTAAAATTTGATGATCAGGTTTATGGATTTGTTTTTAAGCCAAGAAGACTTGTGACAAGGCGTTCAAAAGAGATACAAGAGGTAGAGCCAGAGGAAAGTGAGACAAAAGAGAATTCAAAGTTCCTTGAAGAGCCTGTGGTTCCACTAGTGCAACCATCACTGATACACAAAGATGACAAAACCAAGGCAGCTGGTACTCAAGAAGAAGAATGTAGCCTTGAGGAGGTTAAAAAGTAATTGAAGTCTACCAATTTTGAGATTTCTCAACCTAAGAAAAGGGCAAGGAAACATGTAGTTGAAAAAAGCAAATTTCAAAAGAGTAAAAGCCATTTGGAAAGATGTAAAAGTTCCAAGACATGAACTAGTTGACAACCATGCTCAACATTTCACTTGGATTGTCCCTGCAATAAAGAAGGCAAAATATATCAGAATGATCAATGGAAATTAGGAACTAAAATCAGGATGATGAAGAGACAGTTGAGGACCTGCAAATTCAGTTGAGAAAACCAGGAGGACAGTCTTAGCATAAAAGAACCGGGCAGTAAGTGATTGGAGCCTTAACACAATTTTGGTTAGAACATTACCTTTTTGAAGCTGTTTATGGATGAATTATGTCAAATATATGTGGACTATTGGCATAAGATGAAGCTGTGAAGAAATCACAAGAAGAATAATTTTTGAGAAAAAACTGTGTTTTTTGATTCACACAGCAGTTTTGTAGCGCGCTACGAAACTGCTGTAGCTGCACATTATGATTTCATGGACCACTGTTGAAAGAAAAAGGAAAATATTCTTGAAGGAAAACCTCTACAAAGGATAATTTAAAAGGTTTCAACATTCAGCAAGGGAAAAACGAGTAGAAGAAAGACATTTTTGAACTCCAAACTTTATCAGTCAACTTATCAGTCAAACTGTCTTCTTGTTTTTACCAGTCAACTTCTAGAAGAGTTTCTGAGCAGTTGAAAACTCATCTCTGAAAAGTGAAAGAGGTTTTAATTCCTAAGATAATGAGGTACAAAAACCTCTTCCACTTTCTTCAAATAAATTATGATCGGGGAGAAATGAAGGACAAAACTTGCGCTACGAAACTGCTGTAGGTGCAGTTTTTCACAAGCATATTTCTCTGTTTTACACCTGTTTTTCAAAGACACATTCTGGATAGCTGGAGAAGTACTTTAAAAAACCAAGAGAGGTTTTTGTTCTAGATATCATGGAATACAAAAAAATCCTTCAGTTTCAAAAAATGTGTCATGGATGAGGAGATAAAGGCTCTATCCCACGTGCCATTTTCAGGGATCCTAAATCTAAAAACAAGGAAACATGTTCCCTAATTTCTAGGGTTTGTCTTCAGCAGTTAGATGACCACGTGGGAGGCTTCATCAAATTCAAGCTATTAAGGTTGCAAGTTTTCAAAGAATGCTTTAAATGCTTAGATAATGTTGTTGTAATCATGATAAGGAGTTACACTCCTAGTTGTATTAGATCTCTAGGACTGCTAGTTAGGTGTCATTTGCATTTAATAGTTAGTTTTATGTGTCATTAGGTGTCAGGTCAGGTAGAATTCGAATTTTCCTCATCCTAGAGGAGGAATCTAAGTTATGTAAAGAGCTCTATATATAGCAGAAGAGCTGATGTACAAAGGGTTGGAAATTTATGGAAAAAAGCTCTGATATTTGGCTTATGTAAAGACTCTATTTTTTTGGTAATACAGTATTGCCTTATGCTTCTCAAGAATCATAAAGAGTTCAATGTAATGAGTTTCTTTTGTTGTCTTTTCATGTTATCTACAGTGTTATGAGTATGTGATTACTTATAAATCATTAACAGTGCTCTAATTTCCTTCATATACTCGTAAGCTGCCTTCTATGTTTGGTGTGTTGAAATCTAAATGCCTTGACTTCTATGCAAAGCCAACCCTACTGTTAATACTGAATCATATATGACTCCATAAACCCAATGGATACTTGCTATTTGTGTTTCCACCATTTTCATTTTTTATTTGTTTCACAAGAGTTAGCCATCTTGATCATAATCAAAAACCTTTAATCCTTTGAGAGAGCCCTCTCATGTTGGGGAGGCTAAACCTCAGCCTAAAGTAGGTTTGAAACAGTTACTTGAAGTCTTCATGGTCTGCAGCCTTCTAGGGCCTGATTTTGAGATAACAAACTCATAGGCCCCTTTTGGTAATACACATTTAACAATATAGGGGCCCATCCACAAAGACTTGAATTTACCTGCTCCCAATTTATCGGATTCCTGGTCGTAAATTAGGACCAAGTCACCTTCCATGAAGACACGCGGTTTGAAATTCTTGTCGAACTGGGCCTTGACTCGTTTCTTATGGGCTTCATTAGCCAAAGCGGCATCACGATGGTTTCCATCCAATTGGATTAGTTCCAAGAAACGAGCCTCCTCTTCTGAAGTTCCGGGGAGAAGGTCGACTGTGAGTTTGAGGGACAAGATTTCACACTGAACTGGTAAGATTGCTTCTAGGCCATACACCAGTTGAAAGGGTGTAAACCCAATTGCATTCCTTACCGATGTTTGGTATGCCCACAAGGCTGAGTACAGGATCAGGTGCCAACTCCTTTTGTGGACTCCAATCATCCTTTGCAGCATCCGCTTTAGGAATTTGTTGATTGCTTCAACTTGTCCATTGGCCTGCGGGTAATATGGAGTAGAGCTGTCATGGGACAACCCTAATTTGGCAGCTAATTCAACCATCATGTGATTGTGAAAATGCGATCCGTGATCTATGACTATGGCCTGTGGAACGTCGAATCTGGCAACTACATGATTAAAAAATAAAAGGGCAGTCGTTTCACAGGTGTTGTTTAATGTAGGCATCACCTCGGCCCATTTGGTAAAATAGTCTACCATGACTATGATATACCCATGCCCCCCGGTCAAGGTGGGGTTACATGTCATGAAATCTATGCCCCATTTGGTGAATGGCCCAATAGCAACTACTGGTTGCAGGGGTGTGGGTGGTCTTCTGGTTTTGCTATCGAAAATTTGACATGCATGGCAACTTCTGACTGTGGTTATGCAATCTTTGAACATTGTTGGCCAAAAGTATCCTGCTAGTAAAAATTTTTGCGCCATAGCGTAACCAGATTGATGCCCCCCACATGCACCTAAATGGCAATCATTCAGGACTTTTCCGGCCTCCTCATGTGTGAGGCACCTCCTCAGAACTGTATCGACACCACGACGGTAAAGCGTATCACCGATGATCATGTAGTCTTTTGATTGGTATCGAATACGTCTTTGATCCGAGCAAGAGGTATTAGACCTATATTTTTGGGTTTGGAGATAGATGATTATATCTCCATACCACGGATTGCTTGAAGATATCAGAAACAAAGATTCATCCACGATGGTTTGTTTGGATGTTTCATCACTGGACGACGATGGGAGATCGCATAGTAATTCCGAGAAAACCAGGGGTTTCTTCGATTTGGATTTTACAAATTCCAAATCAAACTCTTGAATAATTGCTATCCATTTTGAATATTTTCCCCCCAGCAACTGTCGCGACAATATATAGGTCATGGGGTTGCAATCTAACAAAATGGTAGTTTTTTGAAAGAGGACATAGTGTCGAAATCTCTGTATTGCTTGAACAGCTGCGAGAGCTAGCTTTTCAACGTAGGAATACTTGCTTTCCGTATCATTTTAGTTTCTACTAAAATAATATATAGGATGTTTAATTCCATTGTCCTCTTGAACTAAAACCATTGCGATGGTTGTACCTGCTGCAGCCAGATACAGGTTAAAGTCTTTTTGATAATCCGGAGCGTACATTAATGATGATTTTATTAGGGATTCCTTTAAAGCATCAAAGGAAGCTTGCGCGACCTGATCCCAGACGAAGGGTACTTCTTTTTCAATAGACGTGTATAACCTTTAGCAAGTTCGGCATAATTTGGAATGAACCTCCTCAGAAAGTTTGCTTTCCCTTGGAGTTTCTGAATCTGAAGCAAATTTGAAGGTGGAGGAAAATTTATGATTGCCTGAACCTTACATGGGCCGAGACGAATCCCATCTTTTAAGACTACAAAGCCAAGCAAATGACCAGAACTGACACAAAACACACATTTGTGTGGATTGAGTCGTATTTTGTAGTGTCAGCAACGTAGAAATATCGCTCTCAAATGCTGCAGATGATCGGTCTGCTTTCGTGAATGAGCTGGAAGATCGTCGAGATATGGTTGTGTTAGCGTTTGAAATTTCACCTCAGGCTGAGAAGGCAAATCTCAAAGCTACATCAAACCATTTCACCTCGTAGCTAGCCCTACGGGGTATGAGAAGGCTCTCTCCGGTCAAACTCGGTAGATCTTTCAATAGGATGAGCTGACCCAATTAGGAACACTGATATTAGGCTAGTAAACTGATAAGGAGGGTTGATTTAAAGTTTTTTGGGGTTTTTGGTGGCAATTGGAGGGAGTGCAATTCAGGGTGCGGGGATTGAGCTCAGTTTTTGCAGGTGGGTCTTTGGGGCAAGGTAGGAGTTTGTGATGATGCCTTTAGCTGAGATGGATGATCAAGGAAGAAAAAAGAGAAGCTAAAGAGGGCAAACAATGACTTTGAATCCTCTCTAGACAGTGGAAAACATAAACATTAAACAAATTTGAAAGCTGAGCATGGCAAGCATGAATTCAAACTTTATCACTTCATTTGTTTAATAAGCGGTAGCAAATAAAGAGATGGAACACATAAACACACTTAAAATTACAATAAGAGAACACACCATCAACACAAGAGTTCACAAGAATCCCAATGATGTCTGCAAAACCCTGGTCTTCCTTTTCCTCAAATTGCAGAGATACCAGTAAAATATACAATAGGAGCTTCTCCCTCAAGAGTCCAACCATGAAAATGAGCAAGAGAAGGCATAATATAGATGATCTAACTCCTTTCCCCACCTCTAGGGGTCGAGCTCAGCTTCCTAGGAGCTGTTTCAACTAATTCTAAACTGAGCACTAGATAATAGGCAGTCAAAACAACTTGCCTCTAAAACTTAGGGAACCTATCCATGCATTAAATATTTACCATTTACATCAAAAAAAATTCTAGAAGTGATCAAGGAGAGTAAAAGTATCTAATTGCCATGAAAATTACACAAAATCCATCATTTACATGCCCCAAAAGTCAACCAAGATGAAAACAGTGTTTTGCTGGCCGAACTGGTCAAAACAGTGAAATTTCCCTGAGTGGTCGCGCCCCTCACTTTGACTGGTCGCGCGCATTGACAGCTCTGTTTGAGGGCCTTCCCGATGTCCAAATCAGGTGCAAGATAGGTCATTGGAAATATCTGTGAGTCTACTTTCCAACCCCACTGGAATTTCTGAATTTGGAGTTGATTTGACCCCTCAAAAGTCATTTCTCCCAAGGCAGCTTTCTGCAACTCAAAAAAGGGGCAGAAAGTCAAAATTTGCATGTATTTTGAGCTTTTGGAAGCCCAAATCTTCATAAAATCTGAAACCCATCCATAGGAAAGTGTATTTTTGCATGCAAATTCCAAAAATGTAGATTTTTCCCCGTTCTGAGCTGTCCCCATGATTGGTCGCGCGCGGGGTGAGACCACTCAAATGGCCAAAACCTGTAAAATTCTCAAAAATGCCAAAAATGTCTCAAAACTCTCAAAATTTCTTGGGCTCCTCTCTTTTATGATGACCACCTTTGCCTCCCCTACGAGGCCTCTGCTGTACCTCAATCTCTGTGGAAGAAGACCGGTCATCACCTTGCTCATAGGTTTCAGTGGTTGACATGGTGCTTTTGAGCAAAGTGAAGCAAATAGATAGAGTAAACTGCTGCCCTTGCCTGCAAAAATGCTGAGAAGTATGCTGATTTCAAGGGGAAAAAATCATAAGGGAAAGGTTAGGGGAGGGATTTTTAATAAGGAATGGGAAAATATGTAAAAACAGGGATTTTTAAGGGATAATTCACAAAATGTCAAACATATCATCTCATCTTCCATCTTAGGAAATCATTTGCAAAGAAATACTTTATTAGGGAAAATACGTATGATAGTCATCAAGGGAAAGGACATGCATTTGCAACAGGAGTATAGGACAGCATAGATAGCTTGCTCCTTTGAGTTTTTTGTTTTTTCAATGTACATCATAAGGTAAACAGTGTTTTTCAAAGGATTTTATGTACATTTAGTCATAGGGAAACAAGGCTTCTTTTACATCTTGTCATAAGGGAAAAGGGATCTTAATTGAACAGGATTTTAGGGAAGGGGTAGAGAGGAAAACAGGGCTTAGTTTTGGGGAGACACAACAATATTCTTTTGCAAACAATATTTACAGCAATATGTCCATTTTATACATACACACAGCTGCATTTTTCTTGTTTTTGCTATGGATATGCAACAGCAGTGTGTCTTCTATTTTCCAATGACTATGCACAGCAACATCTTTTTTTTTATTTGGTCATTTTGCCATATTATTGCTCTTTTCTCTTTTTACATAACATTTTTATCCTTGCTGTTGTTCATTTATTTTCCTTGCCGTGTGGAGGGTATTAGGGTTTGGGTAGAATACATGAAAGGGCATTAGGGTTTTGTAAAGGGATTTGGGGGAGGGATAGGGTTTTAGGAATTTGGGATGAAAGATTTAGTATTTATTGCAATTGAGATAAGATATATATGACATTTGTGAATTTAATAAGAAACAAGGAGGGAATAAATAGGGATTTAAAGCCTTGAAAAAACACCAACCCTAGCACTATGCCTACATTGACAAGCAATAACTAAAATCCATTTCTATGTACATCCTTGGTAGCAAATATATATGAACACAAGCCCAACATCCTTGATTTCAAGCATCCAACATGTTAGAAGACCCTACCTCGATCAATTTAGCAAGCAAGAGGGCAATTTAGTCGATTTGGAGTGGTTCTGTAGAAGACAGCTTGAGTGGTCGCGCCCCTGCTCTGAGTGGTCGCGCCCTGCCTGAGTGGTCGCGCCCTTTAGAAAAATACACTGCAGAGGGGTCGCTGAGTGGTCGCGCCCTACCCAACTGGTCGCGCACTGAGCCTGAGTGGTCGCGCCCCTGAGAATGACTCCAACTTTCTGCAAATCGCCTCTTTTGACCTCTCACTCGTTTTTGCAAGCTCTCAAATGCATAATGAGGCTGTTTAGAGGGAAATTTACTCTTTATAGGCCCAATTTGAAAAAATTAACTTACCAAACCCACTTTCTAATGTTTTTGTTTTGACATTCACTTTTAACACTGTTTTGAGTTCACTTTGTCCTGAATTTGATCTTTTGAGTGCTTTAACTCCATTCTTTTTGCAGGTTGACCATCTGATGGACTCTGGCGAGGAGACCAGGGTTATTGCCGGCATTTTGAAGAATTTTGAAAATTTTCCTTATTTTTTGCAAATTTCACATGACCTTGGGTTTAAAAAGAGGGTTTTTAAATCCAAGGTATAAATGAGCTGTACCTGATGAAAATATCCATGAAACATATTTACATACCTCCTTCCGGCTTGCTGGGGACCCATGGACCTTTGACTCATGATCTTGCAATGACATTTGACCGAAACCCTAGACCTAAGACTTTGGACTTCAAGACAAAACAAAACAAGCGTGACACAAGTTCCTTAGCTGATATGACCTGATCCAGCAAAGCCAAGAAGGGAACAAGGACCAGCTCCTCCATCAGTTTTATGGCATGCCTAATGGAATGCAAAACTGACATCGATGAGACACCTACTTATGCATATGCAAAGAGTTTTTTGATCACTGATGGAGGGCATCATGACCGACACTAACAGGTTGAACGATGTTTTTGATGTCATGGAAGGCATAATTCATTGCCCTCTGAAATGTTGCTCCTGCGTTCTTTAAACCAAAGGGTAACTTGCGGTATGCAAATGTGCCCCATGGACAAATAAATGCAGTCTTTGACTGGTCCTATGGGCGGATATTTATTTGATTATACCTAGAGAATCCATCCATAAATGAAAATATTTCACATCCGGTGCATTCATCAATTATCTGGTCAATAAAGGGTGTAGGGTAGTTTTCTTTTGGACAAGCTTGATTTACATCCCTATAATCGACACACACTCTAATCGTTCCTTGTTTTTTCATTACAGGAACAATGTTTGATACCCAATCGGTTAGAGGAACCGGGTAAATAAAATCAACATGGAGAATTTTTTCAACTTCTGCCTTGATGGCATTAGCTTTCTTGGGGTGCACCTGCTGTAGCTGTTGTCGTACTGGTTTGACATCTAGATACATCTTTATTTCGTGTTCAACTATACTCGAGTCAATGCCTGGAATTTCATCATATGACCAAGCAAAGACATCTCTAAATTTGCGAAAAAGAACTTTGTATATTTCCAGTTCTAAAGGAGAACAACATTTGCCAACATAAATATTCTCTACAACATCTGTTTTGGTCAAGATATTTATGGCGATAGTCTCTTCAATATTGGACAAGTTTCACTCGGAATCCGCCATGTTTACAGTATTTGATAGGAAACCAAAAACTGAAGGATGATGAAGGTCATCAGGAGTATCTTCTTGACATTCCAGAAGATGGGAACAATGGTGGTAATCTTCCCATGGCGCCCCATCAATTATCATTGACTGAACAATTCCTTTGTCTGTGTAATATACTTGTGACCAAGGATCTGAAGGGGTGCCATATTCCTTAGACCTATCTATCCAAACGCTTGATGAGCGTTGATTTGGGTTTGCCTCCCATGCCAAAAACATTGATTGCTACAATATTTCTACTAGGCTTGGAGGCAATACTTGCAGATGATCCATGCTAATATCGTTTTCTGAGATCTTTTGAATAGAAGATATCATATTGCAGGTTCCTACCGTCACCACTTCCGCCAGATTGATTGGAGGTGGGAGGGAAAAAGTCCCCACTAATATAGGGTCTTTTAGTAGGCCTACTCCAATATTTTGAAGCGAATGGGGGCTTCCTTGGATCATCAGAATGCTTCCCGTAACTTGGGAACTATTGGGGAGAAATGTTTCTTGGTCGACGATTGTAATTTCCCCTTGAAAGGGAAATGCAATCTTCCTGAAGTAGGTCGACACAACCGCAGCCATAGCATATATCCAGGGCCTTCCTAGTAGGATGTTGTAATCGAGGTTTCCGTCGATTACTTCAACATATATTTCTACTATTTTGCCCCCCCAGTTCAACTTGCAAGTTACTTAAAATCCCATATGGGGTATATGTTTGTCCATCAAATTCTTTTAATGTCGTCGAAGATCACGATAAGGTTGGAGATCCTAAAGTTTTCCAACAACTCATCGACATAATACATGTAGATGCCCCCTCATCAATAATTGTTCGATGAACAGTTTTGTTGAGGGCTTTCACTTGGATGAGGAAAGCTAGTTGAGCTGGTAACTGAGGATCATATCCTTTGTGATTAAAGGACACAAGATTAGAATCCTTTGTGTCAATCCCACCTATTGCTGATAATAAAGCCTGCTTTTGGGAGGGGAAATTTTGCAGTACCTCAAGTGTCGACATAGCGGATGGTGATTGGGCCAGATCTTCCACTATATTATAATGTTGTGTTGCTCTGGCACGAGGATTAAATGTCGACTTGTGTACTACTCCCTTTGGAAGTTTTATGGTTAGCTCTGGAATGATGGACAGCACAACTTCTATTGAAGTCATTGTCGAACTACTAGGTTGATCTTTATCCTTGTTGTTCGACAGCTGTGGATTCCCATAATATTTATTTCTTGTCGTTATCAAAGCATCATCTTACTACTTCGAAACCGACAACATCAGCACTTGGGACAGGGAAGCATTGTCATTGGCAACTAGATTTGTTCCTGGATTTGGAAACAGATCAGTTAATACCGCCGAGGTTTTTGAATTCTTGAAGAAGTTTTTAAGCTCAGCTTTATATGGACAATCTCGTATCCAATGATCCTCATCACATATAAGACATGGACGATTTGGTTTCTTATCTCCAGAAGGGTTTGCAGAAGATTTTTTAGGTGATGGTTCCTCCTGTTTCTTCTTATTCCCTTTGTTTTTCTTCTTGCCTCCTGGTTGCTTGGTTTCTTTGCCTTTGTCAGTTGAGACGGCATTTACTTCCGAGGCAAGAAGTTCCTCATTTGCATTTTGACTAGAAATCTTACGAGCCATTTTAGATGTAGCCTTTGTTGATTTCGTGTCTATCGTACCAATCACGCCATCGCCGACATGAGAGTCATTGTTCGATTTAGGAGGAGGAGGAACAGAAAATTCCAGTCTGGGAGCGTCAGGGATTTTATCGTAGAGCATGCCAGACTGAGTATAAATCAAGTCTAAATATTGCGCACGAGCAATAACTTGCTCTTCAGTGATGACTCCTCCCTTTGCCACATCTTCTGTAATGGAAGGTAATAATTACTTAATAAACCACTCACCTAAAAGATGATCAGGAACATACATTTTTACCATTCTAGGACAACGTCGCCAGTCATGAATATGATCGGATATGTGAGTGGCCGTCGTTTGCTTAAAATTGGTAAGAAGTTCTATTCCTGTTTCGTACCTTATGGGTAACTGAAAATGGGTTAAAAAGGTTGTGGCTAGGGTACTGAAGTTATCAAACGAAGCTCTAGGTAATTTGATATACCATTTTGCTGTTGGACCAGTTAACGTTCTTTGAAAAAGGTGAAGCCTAATCGAATCATCGTTTAGGGTGTTTGATGAGCACCACAGATGAAAGTTCATCACATGATTTGACGGTTCTTCACCCAGATTTCCATTAAATTTAGGAATATCTGACGAAAGTTTATGCGGAATCGCTGGCCACCAAGGGGCGTAAGCAATTGGATCGTTTGTTAGCCGATTTAGATCTAGTAACTCTAAAGTCGCCACGAAGGGTAACTGTTGATTCAGGTTTGGCGAAGCATACCCAGGATAAGATGGAATTGCCTGAGTAGTTGGTCTTTGCATACCAGCATAATGCATTTGATGCTCATAAATTTGGTAAGGTTGATGGGCATAACCATTATAGAATGGTTGATTTTGACCGTTTTGAATATACGGCTGCCCATTATTTGCAAAGATTTGTTGCTCACATCCTTGGTAAACTTGTTGGAATTGTGGTTGTTGATATTGCACCAGCCATGGTTGTGAAGCCATGTGTTGTTGTCCAATACTAGCTGTTTGACCAAGATGAGGGGTAATTGTACTCATTTGGGTCTGTGTTATTCCACTAGTTGGCGATTGTGGTTGAGTCGCAAGGATAAGAGGCTGTTGCATTACGACCTGAGAAACCTGAGGTTGACATACAACAGGAAACGCTTGTACTTGCGACACCGTCACAATAGCCGACGTAGTTGATACATTTGACATAGGTAAACATTGTTGCATCGAGTATACAACTCTTGGTTGTTGAGGTAGTATTGGCACCCAATCGCTAGACGTAATTCCAGCATAACCTGAATTTTGTTGTGAATTCTCGTATGGTTGTTCTCCCGAAGGAGACAATGAAAGGGTATATTGCCCCCCATACAGCGGTAATCCAGTACTGAAAGGAATGATTTGCCCTTGAGGACCGGACTGCCCAAATTGACACCATGAAGGATCAATTTGCTGAGACTCAACATAAGAGCTCTGGGATATTATTCCAGATGAACAAATGGGAACGGACCATACTATCAAAATAGCCCCTGAGTGGGCCCCATCTAGTGATTAAGAGCTAGTTGGGACGGATGGTATGCTAGTGAACATTGTTGGAGTGATAGCAGGAATTTCTGCTGTCGTTGTGTCAGATGACACAGTCCTAGATGTCGACGGTTGTTCAGACATTTCTAGTCTATCCAAAAAATTTCCTAGCAATTCTACAGGAGCTTCTGATAACGGTAGACTAATTTTTGATGAAGAAGGATATAGGGTGATCCCGACTCCAAATTGCGATGGAGTACTAGATGGAGGATCCTCCACAATCTCTTCTATAGCAATCAGACCAGGTGGAAGAGGTAGACCGTCAAGTCCGTAAAATATTTCCGATGTCGAAGAAGGTATAGATTCTGTAGCGACAGATGTTTGGGGAATAACACCTTCCGAGTCAACTGTAGATGGAGCTGGTTCAGTAATACAAGTGTTTTCCTTCACACTAGGATCAACTCTACTGTCCTTTGGTGGCTATGGAACTTCTTCTATAAAGGTAGGGATACCAGAAATGTTTGGAGTAACCATAGTCTCCGATGGTGTCGGAACACTTGTTCCAACTTTACCAGGGGATTTTGAACCGGTTAAACGAGTTTGCTTCATCTGTGACAGTTTTGATTCTGGAGACAAATACGGTTGACTCGTAAGCCTACGTGAACGACGGGGTTTCAATTGACTTTCTTCCACGATTGCGGATTACTCGATCAACTAAAAATCAAGGTGAAATATGTTTCCAAATTAAATGAATTTTGGAGGCTTTGACACAACTTGTTTTTTCAATTTTCAAGAGTCGAGAAAAAACAAACGATGACTCTAGTCGCCTTCGATTTTTAATGAGCTTGAAGTGACAAGTGCTCAGATGGACCTTTTCCTTTAAGGAGTCTGAAAAGGAATGAAAGAGACTACTCTAGAAATCTAGACAGAGGGATTACCAAACCAATAGCAAAACTGCAGAATACTTTTTATGGTATGGCAGTCAATCTTCCTGAATGCTTTGTTTAGTGCATTGGATCGATAGGGTGGCAGACACCGCTTCCTATGGATAAAGGATATAGCCTATTGTGGTCTCCCAATATATACTCGACAATACATGGGAGCACAAGTCTGTACTGGCACTTGTTGTCTCAAAGTGGAGGAATCACCCAACCAGCAAAGAAAACAACAGTTACCAGGATTTACGACGCCGGAATACATCTCTAGCCTAGACTTCTAAATGTTGTGCATTAGGTTCCAAAGAGTTTTTAGATTCATTAAATTTATTTTATAGTTGATCTTGTTTAAGAAATTTTCCTTTCAGGTTCACCGCGTGATGTAGATCTACAATTCCTAAAATGCAATCTAAGATGATAAACAATTGTTTAATCTTCTTTTTGCAATGAAAATCCTAGCTACTAAAGAAAGAGAGATGATATTCTTTCAACATAGAGCAGAGAGCACACACTATATGCACTGTCCTAAATCAAACCAACAAATAGTCTAAATGCAAATGCACATGCATGTATTTGTTTTCAGTCTTCTTAATGTGTGAATGATAAAAAGAAAGCTAAGCGCAAATCTAAATTATTTTTCAAAGTGACATTACTAACAAGCTTCTTTTCAAGACAAAATGAAGACAATGACAACACTTTGCGATTTGGAATTGAAAACTTTGTTTCGACACTTGAAAAACTACTAATTCAAATCAAATACAAGAGTAACATCGTAATCGACTATCAAGAACAATCAGATTCTCTTCTATGACTGAAAATGACACTTGCGACACTTCCAAATCAAGAAACAATAGTTCAATTACGCTACTTCTTTGTAAAAGAGAACTGAAAATGGCTCACAATACATAAAAACATTTACAGTTCTTTGCATGATGGAGGCAGAATAATGGTAAGGAAGGGGGTTTCCATAGAGGTATACTGACTATAGACAGCAAAACTCTTGAATACCATCGCACCTGTTACACAGGGATTCTAGTATGCATCCCACCTACAGCACTCCGGAAGTGCGACACGTACTGATATCCTTGAAGAGAGGGTGCGATGGTACAGTGCGAGACTTTTGATCTAGTTCTTGATCACAGTTTGCAGCACAGTTCAGGGATTTAGGCTGAGCAAATGATAATCAGTAAACAAATCACAAGGGTAGATCTAAGGAGGTTACTAGAGCCACCACAAGGGAAATTAGGATTTTTACAAATCAATTGTTCAGTTTATAAACAAAACCCAGAGATAGACTGAAGCAACATTGATCTACTTTGCACTTGCATAGAAAATGCATTTCTAAGGCTAGCTGGCTTGACTTCAGGCTCCATCTGTAAGTTTATAAAACAAAAAAGTATAGAAAAGCAAACAAGTTATTCACTCCCCAGCGGAGTCACCATTTTGTTATCAGGAAATCTAGTGTCTATGCAGAGCTGCTAGTCCCACTAAGACTGGTAGCTATCTTAGAAACAAACAAACTAAAACTACTTTCGTTTTCCTTTATGAGAAGTAGATAAGAGGGGAACAAAGGAGACCAACCTCTGTCTTGTGCTTGGTTCCTTGCTTGATTCCTCTCCCTTCTGATAGATCTTTACCACTCGCTTCCTCGTCTACCCAGCTTCAAAGAGCACCTGTGGAATAAAAGCAGCATAACACTATCCAAGAACAGAGATCTACTATCACAAACAATATGGGACTAGATATATATTGACCACACAAATGCATATATTATCAATCATACAAGAATGTGGAGGAAAACTTGAATAGCTTTATTGATATCAAGAATAGCAAAGAGGATTACAACCAATTGTTCTGACCCAACATCAACCTCTCAGCAAGAAAGCCCTTCTTCACCTCATGAAAAGCTTAGATCACCCAACACTATGATGTTACACCAAGAAACCAGGAGCACTTCCTTGCAAGATACAAAATTCCAGCCCTTGGATCTCTGAGATGAGGGATCCATATATAGATGATTGCTGGGAGGTGAGTCAGCTTCTGAGATTTGATTAGTGTCCTCTCTCTGATAGTTCTTGTTTCCACTTGGAGATTGATGATATCTTACTCATCCCTGGGCGAATTCAGAGAGGCAAGTGTCATAGGAGAAGTTTCTGGAAGATTCCATGATCATCCACCTCGCAAATTGACTCTTCCATTTGTCCACTCTCACCCATCGAACCTCATAGAAGGGCTTTTCAGTATGCATCGCACCTCCCATGTGTATTTAGGTGGGATGCATCACACTTTGACCATGGAGCAGGTGAGATGGTCCAGCTTTGACCAGTTCTGAGTAGTTTTTCATGGAGAACTTCTAGGAGATGATGTAATCATATGACCTTGTTCTTTTAGGGGATGGAACAACACTTTTAGGGACTTAGGAGTCCTTGGTTTATGGACATGTTTGATTGGGGTTGCAGTGCCCAAAAATGTCTATAACATAGACTCCAACAACAAAGTGAAGGATGGGAATTCCCAAAAATTTGCTCACCATGGGTTGATTAGGATCCTCATTGAAGATGCCTTACAAAACCTATGAATCCTTATAACATGGTCAGTCATCAGAGACTTTCTAGCAGAGGATGACATCACAACCCTCACTTGTGATGTTAGTCCTACTATCAGTGAAGAGGAGGCAAAATAGGAAGAGAAAGATATAGAGAAAGATAGGGATGAGATGGAGGAAGAAGAAGATGACACAGAGGAACATGATGAAGTAGAAGAAGAAGAGAGAGAAGAGAAGGAGGATGATGATGAAACAGAAGAGGAAACTAAGGAAGAAACTGATAGAGATGATGAAGATGCATAAGAGGAAGAAGACAGGAAAAACAGAGAGGAAGAAGACATTTAAAAAGAGGGGAAAGAACATAAGGAGGAGTCACATAGGGTGTCTCTAGAGGCCATTGAGAGAGATGTAGCAACTGCCTTCACTGCTCTCAGCACCCCGGTCAAGAAAAAGGAAAAAGAATGAGGCAAACCCCACTATATTTTAGAACAAGAAAGAGCACAAGAATAAAACAATGGAAGCCACAAACATCAACAAAAATTCCTATTGAGATTGAATATTCCCCTGCACAAAGAGACAAAATGCCTTCCCCTAAGTCACCAATCACCTATGTAAGGAGGCCTAATATTAGATCAACTTCTTCAAAGGGTAAGGCAATCCTATAGGATCCACAGGGAAACCTACAAGAAGAAAAAACAGTCCTACAAGATACTCGGTTGAAACTACAGGAGGCACAAAAATTGGAAAGCAAGGTAGGGGAGCAGCAAGAAACAAAATAAGAAGACCTAGAGACAAAGAAACCAAGCCCCTAACCTAACCTGGACTCCTATTACCGGTTTATTGAAGGAGGCAGGGCAATACCTCAAAAATTTGCCATCCCATTATTTTTTGAACTTGAGAAGAAGAGGGCCAGAACCCACCAATGGATGCAGACTGCCAAATCAAAGGGGTGGAAGACATTAGGCACATGGAAGAGAAACTCGAAGAAATGGGCAAAGAGCTAAGTGGCTTAAGGGACAAAGAAGAAATCATGAGAAGCCAACTTGAGAGAGAAAATGCATGGTTGAGGGGACAACTACATGAAAGAGAGAACCAACTCGCATGTGTCCAACCTCTCCTTGGAGGCCATCCAGTGTAGGATACCAGCTAAATCCTATGCTCTTTACCTCAAAGAAAAATGGCTGCATTTTTAGATTAAGACACTATCACAGAGGATAACCATGTCATTTTAGGACTACATGCAGTTTATTGATCTTTGTGATCAAAGTACACTAGAGGATAGGGCCAAAATGGATGAGTTTTATTTGCACAACATGGCCCTCATAGACATGAATGTTTGGGACCCTAATGTCGAGCTAGGAGATCTACAATTAATGGATTTGGCATCATGGATGAACCATGAAGATTCAAGAGCTTCAAAGATGAAAATAATATTGGCCAGAGAGAAAAATGAACCTCTTTTGATCAGAGCTGAATAATCAAATCCCATGGCCCTCATCAGTACCCATAATTTGATTTCAAATGATCCTCAGCTGGCACCTAGATATCTTGCTACCCAGGAGCAAGCAATTTCACATTTTGAGGATATGTTTATGCTGCTAACAGATGATAGTATACATTCTTTCATAAGGAGATGGAACACACTACCACATAGCTTGAAGATAAGAGAATATCACTTTCCTCAAAGGTTGAGAAAGGCACTCAATAGGACACCTATGTATAAGCAATCTATGCAAACGTTGGAGATCAATTGGATAGGCCTAAAACTCAGTCCACCATTAATATTAGGGATGCTAGAAGGGAGAAAAGAAGAAGAATAAAATAGGCAGTGGGAGGAAATAGAAAAGAAATCAGGCTTCTATGAACAAGAGGAAGAGACCACAGTAGAGGCATGGGATGTCAGAGAAGCTACCAGAGCCATGAAGGATATGGATATTGACTAAGTTTCTCAGAGGATGAGAAAAAATTTTAGTAGGGGGTGATGATGAGCCTCATAATTGGGTAATTATATGGGCCTTAATTTACCTCCTAGCTTACTCAAACCAACTATTCTCATAACTTATTTCATGCTTTTGATTATATTTTGTTTATGAGATGAGTTAGAGTTGGATATTTTTCTTTGTGGTCTAATGTGCATCTAATGTAGGATTAAAGGACAAAATCAAGGAATTTTGACAAAGACCATGGTAAAAATTGGAATGGGACAAGGGAGAGGAATTATAGGAGGTAAATCCTCTTCATTTACTACCCCTCCATTCGAATATTCCTCCATCACCTCGGAGTGCAAACAACCAAATCATGAGGAGTAGAAGGCAATCGAGCAAGTGAAATAAAAAGCACCAGTTTATCTTGAGTTTGGGAGCCGAACCTGACTAATTTTAAGGAAGTCATTGGAGACTTTATATGTATAAGTAGAGAGGCCTAGGACCTCAGTAGGATTTGGATTTTTGATTGTAAAAATCTACTCTATTTCCAAGCTACAAGACTTGTGACAGTTTTTGATGTAATCCATTGTTTTGGTAATAAGAATGAGTTTTGTTTTGAGCCAACACTGAGTTAAGTCATAGGGATGAAGCTCTTGGGTTAGGGCCCAAACCTAGTAGCCAAGGCTCCTCTTTATTGTACATGTATGCTAGTATAGATTCATAGTTTAATTGTTCATTTTCTTAGTAGATGCATTTCCATTATAGCAGTGTAGATTAGATTGGTTGTGTGATAGTTTGCTTCCATTGGTGGCTTCTTTCAAGTATCAGGTTATCAAGGAGAAGAAATATCATGATAAGGTTGTCAGCAGGTGTCTTGGCCTCACTTCCTCCCTCTGGGACCATGACTTGAGGAAGGGACCCTTCAGCAGCCCAAAAAACACATATTTCTAGTTCTTGCATGAGCTTTGGAGTTTGTTGTCTTTGATTTAGTATTTGGTTCATGTTGCAAGGAAAATTTCATTGTCATCTTTTTCCATCTCCATTTCTGCAATAAGATCTCACTCATGCTTTCATTCCCTTCAACAACTTTCTTCATGCATAATATAGGCAATTGATTCATGCTTTTCTAGTTTATGAAAATGTATCTTGTTGCATAGTTCTTGGAAGACACACATGTTTTAAGAAAATCAGGTAATTCAAGAGAAGACCTAGACTTCATCACCAGTAGCCACCTTCCACTTCATCCACCTTAGCCATCTCTTGTTCCACCATCACCCTCACTAGTTTTCTTATCATTTTTCATTGAAATTCCCCTAGTTACATTAAGCGAATCTAGCCATATCTTATCTTGGATATTGACTCCTAAGTGCTCCTAGACCTTCTAACACCCCATTCCATTCACCATACACCTTTTCCAAGCTTCCCAACACCTCCAAAACCTCACAACTACCTCTCGGTTGTATCCTGTAGGTTTCCTGTAATTCCTACAGGATCATCCTATAGGTTTCTAGTACATCCTGTAGGTTTTCTTGAAATGGCCTGTTTTGAGGCCGAATTGATGGGAAACATCTAGGAAGTCACACAAAGCCTCCTAGGACCCTTCCACACCATCCAACCACTCCAAAAACCTTCTCTCCATCCTCCGTCACCTTTCATTCACCTGTCACATCCACAAGAACAATTAATTTTCATACTTTATTTTGCCTTAAAAACCAAAAAAGTGAAAATAGATTTATTTTAGCTTTTTGCTTACACACTAGTATGGTTTGATGCTCTTTACTTCTACAGCTTAGACAGTATCATTTGTTTAGTGTTGATTTAGCAATTCTACTTAGCATAGTTGTTTAATTGGTTAATTAAGATATGGTGTGATTTAGCATTACATGTCGTTTTCTTCATTACTACAGTAGAGTAGCTCTCTTAGAGTAGATTTTCTCTTCTTCTATCAAAGAATCAAGCTTCTTCTGATTCTATAGAAGTCTAGTTTGGAACCCCTAAGGTCTCTTGCCAGACGAATAGTGACAATAGGTAGGACCTTTACTTTTACTTGTGCATACAACACTATCACCTCCAAGTTTGTACAAACCCCAGGTTGATAAGTAAATCTAGTAGCCCAGGAGTTGCAGCATCCTTCCTGTAATACTGGCTCTCATCACTTTTTGGCACTATTGACGGGGAGGTGTCTGAGTAGAATGTGACTACTACTTTATTTTCTTCTATTTCTTGTCTTCGATATTCCGCTGTTAGTTTATTTCTGCAAAAGTAATCTAGTTGCTTCTTTTCTTACATTGTCCATTATCTACTTTCCTTTCCATTCTGCAAGTAGGATTTCAATTCAACAAGTAACTTTTTCATTCTGTAAGTGATTTTCATTCAATCAGAAATTTCATTTCTGCAAGTAATTTCCAGTTAAAAAAAAACTACAAAACCAACCCAAAAGCATTTCCTTTCATGCCTCGTAGGAACAAGGACAAAATAGGATAAGTTTTCCCAAATACCCCCACTGCATCCAACAAACAACCTTCTCTCTTCTTCAGTGGATGTGAACTGGAAGAACCTTTAGGTGAGTAACCTAACATATTTGAAGAACCTGCAGGGGAGGAAGAAGAAGAGGAACCCTTTCCTACTGAACCAATGGCTGAAAACCGAAATGACAGAGGGAATAGAGAGAGAGTTGAGGGTGCCTTCCCCATCAGGGAAACCAATGGGGACACTAAGATGAAAAATATAAGTCCCTCTGCCCTACCTCATTTCCATGGTCTAGCCACAGAGGACCCCAACACTTTCTTTTTGAGTTTGTTGTTATATGTTGAATCTATGACTATATAGATGATGAGCAAAAGTTAAACTATTTCCATCTACCCTCAAGGATGCAACATTGTGTTGGTTCATGGGCTTACTTGGAGATAGAATCACAACTTGGGCTCAGATGCGACAGGCCTTTAACAACAAATATTGGGACTACTGTCGGTCAAAGGATACTAAGAAGAAATTTTCAGGATGACAATAGGCTAGTATGAATCCTTAGAAGACTACGAAGAAAGATTCCAGCTCAGTTACAAAAGGGCCAGGTGCACACTTGACCCTGAGTCACTAAATCTGGTCCTCCTCAGGGGAGTAAGGGAAGA
Organism: Pinus tabuliformis; assembly: GCA_031772625.1. Classification (NCBI taxonomy): domain Eukaryota; kingdom Viridiplantae; phylum Streptophyta; class Pinopsida; order Pinales; family Pinaceae; genus Pinus; species Pinus tabuliformis. The sequence goes on along the minus strand of CM062820.1, from coordinate 627,103,182 downwards.
CATTCTAGATACCTTACACTTATTAGCTGGAGGAGATATCTACCAATTACCCTATGAGGATATCAAGACTATCTTTAGAAATCATTCTAGGGTATTTGGGAAAAGGGTAGGGGTAGTCAACCTATGGCCAGTACATCATCTTCCAACTCATCCATCAAGGGTGAAATTTGAAATATGTTGGAATATTTCAAAAGTGATATGCTTCAAACCCTTTCCTTGCAAATGGACACCATGAAAATTAAAAGGAAGCAAGAGAAAGCAGAGAGAGCCTTGGTTGTCTTTTGTCCTAGATGCACTAGGAGGCATCCTAGGAACGAATGTCCATTGAATTGTATTGAAATTAGCTCGGTCTGTGAAGAAAACCACTCCACATACAAGTGCCCTTCTTTAACCAGACTAAAATCTGTATATCAAGGAGATGAAGGGATCACTAAACAGCTTTGCTACATTAACCAAAGGAGAGCTCCTGGGCCTAGACCATACCAGCAGGGCATGCAAGGGTCATCCCATGCATGTTACAACCCCAACCAAACCACAAGTATACCTTCTTGGGCATCCCCTGCTCATCCTTCCCGGTCTACACCCCCTCCTTGGTCCTATGCATCTCAGTATCATTCCCAGCCAACCAGCTAGTCATTTCAACCTTACGCTTTGCCAAAACCTCAGTGGAATACACCACTCTAGGGGCAGAAGCCCCAATACAACAATCCTCCAGCTCTATTGTCTCCACCACCTGCCCAACTACAACTCCTACACTCTTCTCCACCTAGGAAACCATAGATGCCTGCCTAGACAAATCTAAACCTGAAAAATAGGTAGGCTCAACAAGTATACAGTGGAGAGACATCATATCCAGCTTATGTTGTAGAAATCTAGGAGATTAACCTGAGATCTGGGAGAGTTCTCCTGGATAAGAACCTCCCCCTCCACCTAGGGAGGTTGAGGAAGAAAGAGAGGAAAGAAACCTTAAAGTAAATCCACCCTTTCCTTAGAGATTAGCCCAACCACTCCAGTTTACCCCAGAAGAAACTGAACTTCCGAGAGAATTGAAAAATCTCTGTGTAAAGATCCCCCTTCTCTAGGAAATAAAAGATGTTCCCATTTACAATAAGTTGATTAAGAAGAAATGATTCAAGCATCCAGGAAGAAGAAAAAGGGATTCCCCTACCATTAATGTCATTGGGCAGCTATCTGACTTAATGCTGGGACAGGTGATATGTCCAAAATATTTGGACCCTGGAAACCCTGTAGTAGATGTGCACATCAATGGAACTATTGTCCCACATGCTATGATTGATCTTGGGGCTGCCATTAATGTGATGACCAAGGACAAAATGTTCAAGCTCAACCTCCAATGGTCATTGAGGAAGACCACAACAGTTCTGCAACTTGCAGACCATTCCACAGTCACCCCTGAGAGAATTGTGGAGGATGTGATGGCCTCCATTGACTCTTGGGAGTAACGTCTAGATTTGCTAGTTCTCCAGCCTAAGGCTAAGCTTACTGGTTATCCTCACATCCTTGAGAGGCCATGGTTGGCCACAACCAATGCTTACATTAGCTGCAGAGTTGGGAATATGACCATCAAGAATGGGCATATGTCCAAGTAGTTAGTACTATACCCTCCTACTCAACCATCTCTAGAGCATGATTTACCTTTATGGTTGGAGGAGGAAGAAGAAGATGAGGTTTATTCCACTCAACTTTATGCTTTGGAAGTAACCATGGGAGGAGGACAACAAGATGAGGATGAGTTGATTGAGCACGTGCTCCAGAGTCCAACTCCTGATTCATTACCATCAGAAGAAGAAGTAAGGGAAACCCAAAACAATCATCCAATGGACTTATGCTTGGCTGGTTCCAACCCACTCCATCGCAAAACCATAGAATTTCACCCAGAGAAAACCTTGAAAAATTAATCCATCCCTTTCTTCTCTCGAAGAGTAGAAGCTATGCAACATGTTAAAAGAAAACATAGAAGCCTTCGCTTGGAGTTACAAGGTGTTATAGCTCCAAATCTCACTCTTGAGGTTTGTGATGCTGCACTCATGGCCTAGGGCAACCCCTCCTTCCAGACCTGGTCCAAAATTTAAAAAACAGTGTTTTATTCCCTATACGCGACATTTACCTGAGCTAAATGCATGTGTACGTGGGTCTGTGTATACCCAACTCGCGTATATGTCTTAAAACACTTAAAAAACTTAAATCTCCTTAATTTTGGGCGGAGATCGTGGGTTTTACCTGTTGATTACCTATTAGTACCTATGGCCCAACTATTCCAAACGAATTCCCAACTAAAAAACTACTTTCGGAGAAGTATAAAAAGGCTTCAATGGGAAGGCCTAAAGGAGGAGAGAAGAGAGAGAAAGGTTACTATGCTGAGATTTCCCTGACCTGGTCTAAAGGTCCTAATGCCTCCTGCACTTCCCCCATTTACAGGAAACCCTTGTTTCCTTGTGTGATGATGTCCATCTACTACTTGAGATATCATGGAGTAAGTCATGGAAGGAGTTTGTTAAAGGCTTGAGACTGGACGAATCTAGAGGAAGGTTCCGCTTGGAGCCTGTGAAAGGATGAATCAGGTGAAATTATTCCTTTCTGTACTTTATTTGTCTATAATAAAAGAAACACTTGTCCTTGAGTTCTCACTTGTTTTGTGTTGCAAAATCGCAAAGTATTTCATTTCCCATTCTTCAATCATAAAGTTTCAGTCTTGTTGAGAGCACTTTTGAAAAGATGTTTTTGCTTTTGCTTTGAAGAAAACTTTTTGAAAAACTTGGTTTTGCTTTCTTGAACTTTGTTTTGATTTAGTTTCTTTTAGTGAATGAAAGTGCATTTTTGTTTGTCTTGAAACTTGCCTTTAGTGTAGAGACGAAAATGAGCATTAGAAACTCATATTCCATCTAAACATTTTAAGTGGAAAATCATATTGATAAACAAGTAACTTTCATTTCTTCATTTAAGAGTAGTTTTGAGTTTTGCATCAGCATGTACTTGTTGCATTGGGATAGATTTGCATTAGGATAGATTTGCACATATTTTTAGGCATCCATAGTTTTGTTAATTTTTTTGAGTGTGAAGTGTGAGTAAAAGAAAATAAAAGAAAAATTTGTTGCTTTTTTGAAGTTCCTCTAAACCCAGTAGAAATTTCTTTCATCGAAAAACAAAAACAAGTGCATTTGCATGTAGTTTGGTTTTTATTAATTTCTTTTCGTCAAATCACCACTAGTTTCACTTCTGCTTATCCCTTGACGTAAAGAACAACCCATTTAAAAACAAGTGCTAATTAAAATATACTAGAACTTTTTATAATTGTCAAGTTAGACACACCAACAAGTTTTAGGATATTTTAGGGCCTTGGATTAGGCGAGTGGAGAGATAATTCTCCAAGGCCATTTAAACTATCAAACATAGGATTCAGAATAGTGAGTGAAAATCCAATAGCGTTAGGGAGACCAGGAAAGCTCCGGATCTAGGATTTAAGCACGAGGGCTTTTGAAGAGAGGGAAATGAGATACCCCCTCTCCTACTTGTCAGATCTAACCTCAAGACTGTTCTTCCTGGCTTCTGATACGAGTTGGTAACCTTAGTTGCTACTCATAGGAATCTACACAGGTGGTTGTAGAGGGGAATCCCATGGCACCTAAGGTCAAAGTTGTATCACTCTCAACGGTGCTACTGGAGGGCACCCTTGCGAAGCTTGGGGGCTTGCACCAGCATAGGCTGTTGTTAGGATGTCAGCGTAACTTCCTCTGTTACCTTCGCTGATAAGACTGGGCCGTAATTATCCCAGCCTATCTTTGGAAGGCCACTTACTTCACTTTCTTGTATTTTGGTGTCCGGTCCTCATCACCCGGAGCGGAAATACTCGAAATTTGTTTGACTGGCTTATATCTTTTAGGGACTTTTTAGTGTGTGCTCTGTGCTCCTAGTTGGCCTAGCTTTCAATTTTTTGAGTCTTTAGCTAGATCTTAATAAAAAATTCAAAGTGGTTGACTGATCACCTATATGGTTTCGAAGACTTTGTGGTCTTTCACCACCAAGTTTAGAGCCTTCTCCTAGAAGGCGCAGAGGTAATACTGCCGGTGGGTTTCATCCCGTGGCAACTGACGCATCAAGGATTGATCCTCCTCTTGGGGGCATCAGTGTTCAAAATAGGCCTGGTACTTCCACAGAACAAGTGAGGAACACTCCAGTTCTTTCTCGAGTTCTCTTTCAGACGGAAGATAACATAGAAGTAGAAGAATTTCAAGAGTTGTTAGCGGCTCCGAATTCTCCCTTACCTTCTAGCTATCTAGAAGTATTACGATACGTTGGGACTCTGACACATATACCGTCAAGTCCAGGTCACACGACACACTTACCATCGATGAACACTACTAGAAGCATGGCTTCTACTACAAGTGCTACAACTATGCAAATTCCAACATCAGTACAAGGGGGAGGAACCATTTCCATCCTCTCTGCATCTTTATTTGGGTCTTTTGCTACCACATATTTTGTTGGGTCTACCTCCATTCTTTCTATGAGTGGAAATTCCCAAGCCAATGCTTTTAGTACTGGATTCTTCTCGTTTGGCACCCATTCACAGGGTATTCCATCAGTTTTGTTTAGTGCCTCCACATCCATGATGGGTGGATCAGCTTCATTCCAGGGTTTTCCTTTCGGAAGTGGTCATATACCACATTCCAACCCGACAATAGGATCTATGCCTTTTTCTTCTACAGGACAAAGCAACAATCCTTTCAAAGGTTGGACTAACTCTGCGGTTAGTGGCATGGGAACTGGGAATCCGTTTTTTGTCCAACAAGGGAATGGGCCGTACTCCACAGTTAGTTTGTTTCAAAGTATTCCTCTCTTAGCTTCTAATTGCAATCCTTATCAGGGGTTATTGACTCCTTATAATCCTTTAGGAGGGAGCTTCGCCGGTTATGGAAGTTTTTCGGCTGGAGTTGGTCAAACTCCAAGTTTTGTTGGATCACAAGGTCTGCCTTTTGGTTCAGCTTGTTCCGTGGGTTACTTTGGGCAGCCTGGTGCCTTCCAAAATCCAGGCCAATCTTTTCAGAACTTTGGGAGCTTTGCCTAGTCAGGGTGGAACCCCCAAGGTCCTCCTAGGCTTCCTTTTCTGGCAACTTTGAACTTGCAAAATCTCATGAGATTAACAAATGATCCAATCAAATACAACCCGACTTGGCCTCCGGTCCCAACCAAACTCCCTTCGAACATTCCAAAATTCGAAGGGAAGGGTGGTGAAGACCTAGGCGACCATGTAACCACATTCCATTTGTGGTGCTCATCAAACTCCCTTATTGATGACTTGATTAGGTTGAGACTTTTTCAACGCACCTTGACTGGTAATGCGGCCAAGTGGTATATAGAGTTGCCAGGGGACAGCTTTACATCTTTCGCTGACTTAGCTAATATTTTCTTAAATCATTTCTAGTTTCCCGTCCGTTATGATGCTGGAACTGAACTTCTGGCCAATTTCCATCAAGTTATGGCAACTCACATTTCTGATCACATTCAGGAATGGAGACAGAGAAAGAGGCTCATTAAAGCTGAAATTCCTTCGGAATACCGTCTCAAATGGTTTTTGAAATCTTTACAACCTAAAATCTCTAAGGATGTCTCCATGTCCAAAGTCTATTATGAGGAGCAAGCTATTTTTAGGGCCACTCAATTAGAATTGATTTACTGTCAGTCTGGGATCCTACAAAAATCTTGCCAGATGCTCCTGGGTCTAAGGTTGATATAGCCAAGTCGAAGCCAGGTCCTCATGTGAATGATATCGTTGGATCGGTAGACACAAATGCAGTGAACTTGTTGGGCCAACTGCAGCAGTTGTATTTACAAACTGCTTCTAACAACCAAGTCACATCTTCTAACCCTTCGTCTTCCTGACCCTCTTTGATTAATGCCGTCCAATCTGATAACCCCAAAACAAATCAAAATCCCAATGGGAAAAAGAAAGGATGGGGTAAGAAAAAGAGTCAGGATGGGAAGGCTGATGCAAATAAATCTGGCAATAATGCTAGTGGTGGTAGAAATGACTCTAAGAAGAAAGTCAAGTTTCAATGCAAGTTATGTAATGGAGACCATTTAACTCATCTATGTCCAAAGATTCAAGACGCTCAGTGCTTGTTAGGGAAACAAGGGATTTCTAGTTCTCAAGTTGTGTTAACCAACCCTTTTCCCCAAGGGCAGCAACTTCTTGCTAACGCGAGTTCAAACCCTGGTACCTCCGTAGGGGGCCACCGGGAAGGGGATAAATCATCAAATGTTTTCATGATGGGTTCTCACACTAATGTGGCCACACGGTCACGTGATTATGGTGAAGGTGAAACTTCCAATGATAAAACAGTTCCTGAACCTAACAACCCACTTCATATTGAGTGTCCCTCTGTCGAGACTATACCACGAGTACCGAAAGCTTCCGCTAAACACGCGACTATCAACCCTAATATTAGGGAAGCCAAAAATTACTCCATTGTTGAGGATCTGGCGTAGAGTCCATGTGCTATGTTTGCTTTAGAGGTGCTCCAGTCGTGTCCCCCTCAAAGAAGTTCCTTGCTGTCAGCAATGGGGGAAGTGGATCCAAATAATTCTTTAGCTCTCACTTTTGATATTCATAATGTCAAAAAGAGACTTCCTCATCATATTGCTTTCCAAATAAATTCTACCTAACAGAAAACTAATATTTTTCGGATGATTATGATGAGGGAGCTTCCACGTGTGTCATGTCTATGTCATGTTGGAAGGCCATTGGACCGCCTTCAGTTGTTCCTTCACCTACCCTCTTAACAACGTTTGATGGTCATTCTCATAGGCCATACGGGATTATCCCAGCCTTTCTTATATGTGTTGGGGGAAAGGTCGTTAATAGTGAAGTAGAAGTCATCGATGCTAACCTAGACTACAATCTCCTCTTAGGAAGGAACTGGGTATATGAAATGGATGCCATTGTTTCAACCCTGTTTCGTGTCATTTGCTTTCCTCATGAGGGGAAAATTGTTAAGGTTGATCAATTGGACTATTCTCCAGTTGATCTTTGGGCAACTTCAGACTCTACTATTCCCTTAGTGGATAACCCCCGTCTGCCTATTGAGAATTTAGGAGTCGGGATGTACTCTTCATTGATGGGTACGTTTGATCTTCCCCCTCCTACGGCTAGAATAGATACAATTTCATCCTCCAAGGACCCCTTACGGAAAGAGTTTGTTCAAGCTCATTATTTTTCGGATCCTGGAACCTTATCTTCATCTGTGACCACATTAGATGACGGTAAGGCAGGTGGAATAGAATCTCTTATGTCTGCAGTAGAGCCTAGATGTGAATCTATCGACAACTCTGTAGATAACCATTCTACTCCTTCCTTTGAGAAAGAGATAGATGGTGATGTGGCTCATTCTCGGACCCTTGATTCCACTTCTATGTTGGATTGCTTGGATATTGTTTTTCCATCTGATGAAGCGATATTTGAAGTAATGACGGCTATAGATCAACCTTTGGAAGATTTACATCATCGATCATGTTTTCATTCCCCTTTGCATGAAGTCGAATCCAAGTCCTCCAGTCCGACTAGCGATGTTTGTACAGTTCCTTTGGCCCCAACATAGTCATTCACCGAAGGAAGTATATTGATTGGTTCAATAATAGTACCGATAAACATCCCTAGGAGCAAGTGGGCAGAGCCCCCTAACGGGCTCTACCTTAAGAAGTACTTTGCTTAGCACCTAGGCAATGGCTTCTTTGTACATTGTGTATATTTGTACATATCTCATCGAGAGTTTTTGATATCAACACTTTTTTTCTGCTGTGGCAGGTGTTGATGGATGACTTGGTCTATTTTGGATTCGCCGATGGTGCTAGTCGGCACACTCGGAACCTCGCTTCTGCAGCTTGGGTACTCTACTATCCTACTAGTCAGTTGATGGTATCAAAGGGAGTATGCATTGATCCCGCTTCAAATAATATGGCTGAGTATACTGTCATCATTAATTTACTATACAAGGCAATTTCTCACAAAATCAACTCATTGGTAGTTTATCTTGATTCACAATTGATAGTGTCACAATTGAATAACATTTATCGAGTAAGGGATCCATGTTTATATCGCCAGTATTTAAGGGTGAGGTTGTTGCAAAGATCATTTACTTATATTAATTATTTGCACATTCCAAGATCTCATAATTGGTTAGATGATTCTATTGCTAATCAAGCATTGGACTGGCACATCAATCATTCATCACAATAAAATCAAGCATCAAAAAGTCGAACTGTATATATATATATATATATATATATATATATATATATATATATATATATATATATATATATATATAGATAGATAGATATCATAAAACATCTCGAGTGTACATAAGTCTGTCCAAAAATAATATACAAAATTGGGACTCAAATGCCCATAATCATGTCTAGCACATCTAACGCCCCAGCTAAGGATGAGCAGCTAAGTAAGTAACTATCACATTGGCCACACACCTAAGAGTGCAAACCCAGTCACGTGGCATGCCAACCACATGACGCTGCATATCCTCAGGAAGATCCTCTACTGCCGCCATCGGTACTTCGTGAGTGAGTCTCACCAAGTGCTGTTGGACTGTGTGAAGTAGTTGCTCTGTGTCTACAGCTACCTCTTCGGCCCCTCGGCCATGATGCCTGTGCCATGGGAACTCATCTGGTCGTACCAGCCCAATATCTGGAACATGATCATCATATTAGTCATTTTAATCCTATCAAAAACATTTTTCAAAATTTATTACTATATTTGAAAAATCCAAAAAAATCAAAAAATACTTACCAATGTCGCCCCATGCTGCGATCGGTGGTAATACTAGATCAGGATCTCCTTATAAATCCAACCCGGCATAAGGGTAGTCATCTATGGCGATGATCTGCTAATCCCACCAGGAAAAAAGTCATCATCAAATGCAGTCCATGGGATGTCCCCACCTCCTAGATGTTTCATCAGGTCAGCCCACCTGCCCATGCGTGGATCTCGTGGGGTGCTGATGGAAACTGCTACTCTAGGGCGGAGTGCAGGGACCCTCTCAAAAAAGAAAGAACACAAAATAGTCCCATATTCGATGTTTTTGGTCTGCCCTCTCTTGATGGAAGTGAGCTGGCTTTTCAGGCTGGCCAGAAGAGGATTACACCAGTCGAATACGATGATGAGACAGTCTACTGCCAAGCTCATGGCTAGCCATGATTCCTGGTGCAGAGAAGCTGATCCATTCACTCTAGCTATGGTGAACAGGATTATCCTCAGCGAAAAACTCTCCACATGTGTGATTGAAATCTGACTTCCAACCTTTTTTGATGTCTCGGGCAATATATATGTACGTAGTCCTCGATCGAGAGACTGCCTCGTCTCCTGCCCCTAGAATGTACTACCTCTCCCCTTCGGGAAAGGCTTATGATGAAATAAATTTCATCCACTTCTATCCTGAGTGGCATCTGTTCAATCGTAAACAAATCATCATCGATACTCCAGTAATCAATGATCATCTCAGGCAGACGTGTGTTTGCTTTCATATTTGGAAATTTGAAGAATTTTAGCAAACCACATCCCCGTAAGGCATCCAAAGCATTAGGATCATTCATGACATCATCATCCACTGAGGTATGCTCTCTTTCTCACCAAGTGACTGGCATCCTGAAGAAAAAATGATTTTAAAAAGTTAGTTTTTTTTGTTTGAGATGGTCGTGGCGTATATGCAGGTCCATTTGCACACAGTCATGTGTAGGGACCGTGTGTACGCGGGTTTCATATACCCAACCCGCATATACGCCGCAGTGAAATTTTTGACAAAGAATTCAACAGTAAAACATAAATTCTAAATTCTAAAACTAGTCACAATTGATTGCAAGACAGGTATAAGAGTTACCTGGGGATTTTGGAAGAATCTGAACGGTTGAATTTGGCGTATGGAAATGTTGCTTCTTTTGCTCCTCTCCTCTGCTCTCAAGCTCAAATGGTGAAAATGGTGAGTCTAAAAACTCCTTTATAGACTTTGAAAATGCAAAATTTTTTCAAAACTTAATTTTGTTTGGTCTCATGTAACTTTTAACTTGGGAGCTTGGAATGTCGAGAATGGTTTGATTTTCAGGACATTTTGGACATTTTTTCGACGATTTCGAGACGGTTCCATGACTGCTGACCCGTCATGGCAGGTATCGTTTTCTCACTGGCATATAGGTTAGGGAAGCCATTTTTTCCATTGCATTATGCATACTAGCCTCCATTTTTCGATACATTTTCCATAGGGTCGATCCCATCATGTTATGGTTCATAAACCATCTTCACTCGCCGATTTTTTAAATCATGACACAATGGTAGAAGCCATCCTTGACATGGGCATCGTAGTTAGCACCTCACTAATATTTATTGCCCGTGCTGCTCCGATTTGAGTAGGCTTGGGAGTCCTCTGTAGTCCCGCCATGACTTATGCGATGAAGACTCGTTCCTCTTTACTTCTACGCTTTTGTTCTGGCCTTTGTACCCTAGAGGCTCCTTTGTGTTGAGTTGTACTACTGCATTGCATTTTGACCATTTGCACATTTTTCCCTTTAGCTGGCTTCACTTGGACTCGTGTTTAAGCCAACTTTTGACCATAATGACTGCAAAATCAAACTTGCATACCTTTAACTTCTGCAACTTGACACACCTTGACCCTTGTAAGGAACACACCTTTGAGTGTCATTGACCAGTTTTCACCTCCCTGCATTGAGCATAATAATGTTCCAATCCCAGGAACTAGATCATCTATTTCACCGACACTCGTTCTTTCCACTATACTATAGCATTCTTTTATTCTTTTTCCAGCTTAAAAGAAAAAGACAAAAAAAATAAATTATATATTCCAAAAAAGAGCGGGAACGGGACAATATTTCCATTTATTATTGGCATCTAGAGTCAGTCATGTCGCCCTTGAACAAAGCACTCGAAAACAAAGTCTCCTCCATTTGGGTAGGATTTAGTTTGACTTAGGTACACCTTAACCTTGTTATTGAGTCAATTCTCCCCAAATTGGTTATCTCTTCCAATCATATGGAGGGTTTGTTCGTGCCCCCTGCATGACGAACTTATACAGAGTCATCATATGCTGCCACATAGCCACATTGAGTCGTGCATTTGTTCAAGGGAAGTTAGACTGAGTCGGCCTCTCTGCGGTGTCTCTTGACTCATTTTTCAGTTGGCCATCCCTGGTTGTCAGTATCATGTCTATCATCACATCAGCTATATTGGTCCTTTACTCGTGCCAGTTTGAGAAGATATCCATTGACTTCTTGCTGGCGGGTCTTGTCCTTATCGACGACGACATCTTGCTCTAAGGACAAGCCTAGAGCTGCACCCTAGCCCTATTTTCATTATTGATAGGTCACCTTGTGCTTAGCATCGATCAGTATCATGGGTCTTTGACTAAGTGGTTTCCCTTGTGTTTGACATCAGCTTATATTATCACACATTGGGATTCGTGCAGTACCTTGGTTTCCATTTGACCCTATTGGTGGATACCTCACCTCTGTGTCAGCTTTCATTATTGGTTGGTTCAGAGGGTTTTTGTCATGCGCTAGCCACATCTTATGTACATCGGAAACGTACTTTGGTCGGGTTACTACATCTTTTTCATCCGATTCCTTCCACATTATTGGCCTACGGGTCACACTCGCGCTAGATTGATGAAGGATGCCTTAATGCCTTCCTTCTAGCGGATCTTTCCCCATCGACTACAACTCATTTCTCTGGGGGAAAGATCAAGAGTCCATTTGGCAGTACCTTGGGATGTGCAGTCATTAGTGGCAAATCCTTCGCTATTGACAGTGGGAAACCATCATTGTCTCCTGATTGATAGATTCTTACAGGTGTTCGACTCCAGCTCATCTATTCACACTTGTTAGATTGTACTGGGTACCTTGACGCTCATTATCATTATCGGTGAGTAGTCTCACATTTGTTAATGGTATACATCAATGACTGGTAATCAAACGATTTCTCACATGGTCGACTTTAGATCATTTATTCCCATAGTGTAGAAATGTACCACGGCGGTCGGTGAATACCTCAGGTTGTATCAGCGTTCATTGGTTCACTTGACAGTTGCTCCTATTGCTAGTAGTTGATACCACTCCACCTTATATGTTGCAATCAGTCATGGCGACATTCTATATGTTGGCACCTAAGTTTGCAGTGTAGTACCATCCTATTCCATCATGTTCATTTGGTACCTTTTGTGATCAGTCTTTGATATCAGTGATCCAGTTCATTCTTCAGCATCATTGACATTCTTATATGTGATATTCAGACATGTACTTGTTCAATTGTGATCAGATGATCCATTATGTATTTTCCAGTCTTTTATACTTGTATACTTAGTGGATCCGCTTGTACTTGTTATGCGAACATGCTGTACTTTCTATGAGCATGGGTATGCCCACCTCAGACAGTGTTTCTTTCTGATCTCCTTTTGTGGCTTGGCAAGCTGAACTCTGGTGAAGTCCTTCTCAATTTTTGACAGATTTCCTTTCCATGTATTTGCTTAATACATTTTGGCCATCATGTACCCCTTCTAACCTCATATATTAGGGGGCATCTGTTATAGCTCCAAATCTCACTCTTAAGGTTTGTGATGCTGCACTCATGGCCCAAGGCAACCCCTCCTTCCAGACTCGGTCCAAAATTTAAAAAACAGTGTTTTATTCCCTATACGTGACATTTCCCTGAGCTAAACATGTGTGTACGTGGGTCTGTGTATACTCAACCCGCATATATGTCTTAAAACACTTAAAAAAAATAAATATCCTTAATTTTGGGTGGAGATCGTGGGTTTTACCTACTGATTACCTATTAGTACCCATGGCCCAACTGTTCCCAACGAATTCCAACTAAAAAACTACTTTGGGAAAAGTATAAAAAGGCTTCAATGGGAATGCCTAAAGGAGGAGAGAAGAGAGAGAAAGGTAACTATGCTGAGATTTCCCTGACCTGGTCTGAAGATCCTAGTGCCTCTTGCACTTCCCCCATTTACAGGAAACCATTGTTTCCTTGTGTGATGATGTCCATCTACTACTTGAGATATCATGGAGTAAGTCATGGAAGGATTTTGTGAAAGGCTTGAGACTGGACGAATCTGGAGGACGGTTCCGCTTGGAGCCTGCGAAAGGATGAATCAGGTGAAATTATTCCTTTCTGTACTTTATTTGTCTATAATAAAATAAACACTTGTCTTTGTTCTTGACATAAATCTTCTTCATGTTTATGATATCCATGTTATGATTCATATATGAATGGTTGTTTAATTGCATAACTAACTACCTTTCAATATATTATGAAGATGATTTCTTTATGATGTTTAGTCCATATACTGTTGTACTTTCTTGAATTGATTGCTTTGCAGGTTGAAGGAGCAAAAGGAACTCCAAGAGGGTTTGGACCCTGGAAGGATCTTCTCAAATGAAGGGCCACTAGGTACGCCCCTTATCGTATAGTTTTTTTATATTAGCATTATGGTTGTATGGAATGTGTGTTTCTCTGTATAGACAACCTCTAATCTGCTAGGGTATCAACCCAAGACCCTAGGGAAATTTATCCCTTAACACAAGGAAATTAAGGGAGTACACCCCTCAGTGTGTACTCACCACATATACATCAAAGAAGGTTGCAAGCCGGCCCGACAACCACAAAGGAGGATGAATCCATCTCTTAAATATATATTCAAAGAAGAACTACAAAAACTGCTAGATGCAGGATTCGTTTACCCTATCTCCGACCGTGAGTGGGTCTCCCCTTTATTGTTAGTTCCCAAGAAAAATGGTAACTAGAGGATTTTTGTTGATTATAGGGAGTTGAACAAAGCCACAAAGAAGATAATTTTCCTCTACCCTTCATTGACCAAGTGCTAGACAACCTGGTAGGGAAAAAGTTTTTTTCTTTCCTATATGGATTCAGTGGGTACAATCAAATACAAATCTACCCAAAAGACTAGGATAAGACCACATTCACCTGTCCTTGGAGTAATTTTGCCTATAGGGTCCTTCCTTTCGGCCTATTCAATGCTCCTTCCACTTTTCAGAGAGAAGCCTTGAGTATTTTCACCGAATTAGTCCATGATGTGGTGGAAATTGATATGGATGATTTTACACCTTATGGATGTGATTTTTAAGAAGCCCTGACTAACATAAGCAAAGTACTATAGAAATGCATTGAAATGAACCTATCTCTTAGTCCTGAAAAATTTCAATTATTAATGACTGAATGGACCGTGCTAGGTCATTCAATATCTCAGCAAGGATTGTAGGTGGACCCGAACAAAATAGCCATCATCCAAAGGGTCCCACCTCCTCAGAAGCAAAGAGATATCAAAAGTTTCTTAGGGATAGCTGGATACTACTGAAGGTTCATAAAGGACTTCAGTAAACTAGCCTCTCCTTTATTTGGGTTGTTTTCCAAATATTTTGTTTATATGGTCAAAAAGTTTTCAAGAGGCCTTATACATTCTAAAGGGTAAGTTAACCACTGCACCAACTCTCTGAGACCCATACTGGGCCCTTCCCTTTCATATGCATGTTGATGCCTCACACAAAACCATAGGGGCAGCCCTAGGTCAGGTAGAGGAAAAATTTCCATATGCCATCTATTTTATCAGTAAGAACTTGTCAAAGGCTGAGCTAAATTGTACAGTGACCGAAAAGGAACTCCTGGCTGTTGTGCATCCATTAAACAAATCCAAGCATTACATTACACACTATTATACATTTGTGTATACTGACCATGCTACAAGCAAATATATAATGAACAAACCACATGTGAATGCTCAAATTCTAATATGGTTGCTTTTATTACAACAGCTTGATCTAACCAATTTTGATAAGCCTCATAAGGAAAATGTTTTTGTAGACCTTTTATCTAGGGTAAATTTTCGTGCAGGCGAAGAAGGAATGGCGGATGACCAATTACCAGATGAGCATTTGTTTGTTATTTCAGTTCTCTCTCCATGGTTTGCTGATATAGAAAACTATTTGGTATCAACACAATTACCACCAAACTTTCCCTCCAAAGAAAAGAGCAAGATAGACAGGAAAAGTTCCCCCTTCGCTTGGATTGGGGGAAATCTTTTCAACCTTTGCCTAAATCAAATCCTGATAAGGTGTGTAAGGGAAGAGGAAGTCTCTGACATCCTTCTGACCTGTCATGATGGGCCTTGTGGAGGTCACTTTGTAGCAAAGAAGACAACATTCATAGTGTTACAAGCAGTCTATTATTGGCCCACTCTTCATCAGGATGTGAAAAAGTACACTAGTCAGTGTGATCGGTGCCAGAGGATGGGAAGGCATACTCCAAGAGATTAAATTCCCCTATAGCCTAAGTGACTTTCGAGCCATTTAAAAAATAGGGCATGGACTTCATTGGGCCTATTAACCCTCCTTCAAAGCAAAAACAATACATTATTGTGTGCATTGATTATTTGACTAAGTGGGCTGAAACTAAAGCAATTAAGGCAGCAATAGAAGAGAAGGTGGATGAGTTCCTAAGGGAGAATGTATTCTACAGATTTGGGTACCTTAGAGAGCTAGTCACAGACCAAGGTAGCCGGTTTAACTCCAACATGATTGAAGACCTGCTCATCCATCACAAGATCAAGAATAGGACCTCCACTCCCTATCATCCACAAGCTAATGGGCAAGTGGAGGTGACCAACAGGGCACTGGAGTGCATCTTAACCAAGGTAGTGAGTAGTAGTATGAAGGATTGGGCAAAAAGACTAGTTGAGGCCACCTGGGCCTATAATACCACATGGAAGACCTCCACTAGATTTACACCCTATGAGCTGGTCTATGGGAAAAAGGCCTTGATGTCCATTGATATTGAATATAACACATTAAGGATGGCAGCCAAACTAGATTTGGATCTCAACAATGCACAGAAAGAGAGATTGTTCCAATTGAATGGCTTGGATGAATTCAAAATGTAGGCCCTCCTACATATAGAGATAGTTCAACTTTAGAGGAAGATCTGGCATGATAAACATATTAAGGAGAAGCAATTCCAAGAGGGCGATTGGACATTGTTATATGATTCTAGGTATGAAGAATTCAAGGGCAAGCTAAGGACAAGATGGCTAAGACCTTCTCTTGTGGAAAGATGTCATGATAATGGTTCAGTGCAAATCAGAACTATAGATGAAGAAGCCATTCCATTGCCTGTTAATGGGCACCATTTGAAAATGTACAAGAGACATTTATCAAAACAAGAGTTCATTGAAAATACCAATAAAACATTAATGATGGTGGAGCAAGTTCCAGCTCCTCCCTCATCAAGTCACTGAAAAGGAAAAAAGAGAAAAAAGAATAAGGACTTAGGTGAAAACCTCTATGAGGCGCTTGAGTCCCATATTTGGGTTGAAAACCTCGTGAAGTGGCCCAATGATGAAAAAAATAAAAAAATAATATGAAGATCCCTGGGTGAAAACCTTCCTTGAGGCGCCTAGGGAAAACAACTAGGGTGAAAACCTCTATGAAGCAGCCTAGTTGTTTTTAAAATAAAAAGCAAGAAAAAGAGAGAAAAATATATAATTTTTGTTTGCATGTGGGTGATAAAGACAGTCAAGGAGAAACAAGAGGATCCAAAGGGAACCTTACCTCACACATATTCATTTCCTCCACTCCGTACCATGCATCCCTCCATAATTTCTATCATTTTTCCATTCCATTCTTCGATTCATGCAAAGGCTGTGTTTTCTACAGGATCCCCAATATTGCTACAAAATCCCCTAAAAACCTACAGGATGATCCTGTAGGAATTACAGTGGCCCAGAAAACCTACAGGAAGCAATCCGAGGGCACATGATAGGTTTGTTAGGTCCCTAAAATTCACCCTATGCATGATCTAACACCTCACCTCGTCCACCATCATCATCCTTGCACTCACCATTCAAAACAAAAAAAAATATCAGTTTCAACAATTTCTGCCAGTCATAGAAAAAAGAGAAAAAAAAGGAAAACAGAGAGGAGTAAGAGCATTACCTGAGTGTCCTTTTCTCTACACACACTCCTACTCCTTCCTTCCATTCATTACACCATCCTCACAGCCCCAACCAACAACATGATTAAAGAATTCTGAGGGAGAAGTAGCTACAGGACATCTTGTAGCAGCCTATCCCACAGAATGCCAATCACAAGCAACAAGTCTTCACTAGGATGATCTAGGAGCTCCACAATAGTAGCAGCATTAGATCTTCAGCCACAGATACCTGCAAAATCCAAGAAACCATTAGCAGACAACAAGAGGAGGAAGAAGAATGACATGCAGAAAATAAACAATGCAACACCTCTGATCTTTGACAACTACAGTGTTATCACAAAATCACTACTAAGGGCTGCAACCAAGCAAGATTTCATGTAACTCTTTCAACCAGACTTTAGACCAAAGATTAGCCTCTTTGGTCAGAGAGGGCTCTCTCACAGACTCTTGATAAAAATCCTTCACTACAATAGATGGCTAACTCTTTACTCATTCATGAAAACAAAAGCTGGTTGGATACATATCAAACTGGTCCTCATTGGGCTATGGAGTCCCATACACTAAGTAAACAAGAAAAACATAGTCATTTCATGGAAGTCAAGGCTCTTTGCATTAAATGTTCAAACATACTCCACAAAAACCACAGCTTGCCAAACACACAGGAAGTCAGAGCATAAGATATGAATTCTGAGTGATTGTGCTATAACAAGGCTGTAAAAGAACATATAATATAAAACACCACCATTATATTTGAACAACATAATCCATCGAGAATCTTGAGAAGAAATCAACACTGTTTTACTATTACTGTAACAAGTCTTACATTGGCCCAAATAACTCTGTTTTTGTATAAAATGTCCAACCTTTTTTACATCAGAGTCATTTCTATATATAGCAAAACCAAAATACTACTACCTGAGACTCCTCAACAAGCATGAAGGGAGCTCGGAATCCTATCATTAATTATCTTATCCATATCTAAACAAACTAATTAATTACAAAGGTATTGCGCTGTGAAAACAGAGGGTTCCATTCCCATTGAAACTTCAAGTCTATCTCCTCGTGTGCATTGATGCTTTCTTGAAATTTGACACCTGTATCACTTCAATGATAGCCGAGCCATACTGGAAGAACATTCACTGAAAGAGCAGTTTCGGATGCCTGATATGTGGATGATTCATCAACTAATAAGAATCTGTGCCCTATGTTCACGGTCTCTGCCTCCCATTAGTCTTCATGCATTAAAGATTATGCTTCAAGCCATTTAATCCTTTAATAATCACGCATGATAGAAAAAACCTTATGATCTGGCCACCTTGTAAACTGAACAGGTGTACCACTCAAAATCTCGGTAACCCTACCAGAACCCTAAAAATTCGGATATAAAGTGAAGACTTTAACAAAAGACAAGAATTTCACCTTTTCCTTAAATACTCACACCTGTCACCTTTTAAACATCTGAATGGCTTTATATAATCTCCATGCTAGCCTCGAGTCATCCCTTTAAGATTCGCTGACCTCAGCATCAATCTCAAATTTTTCACATAAACAGTCATCTACAGCAGTTTTGTAGCGTGCTACGAAACTGCTATAGGTAATCAAAACTAAGCATATGAACCTTAAAGCAATAATGACTTAACTCTGTGATTTCTTCAGCTATTTTACACAGGTGTAAGGACTTCAAAAAGTTTCAAAAAGTTTCAAAACGATGATAACCAAAATTTACCAAAACTTGGAAGGCATATTTTCCCTTGGATTAATTAGCTAGTTTGCCTAGCTTCATCTTCAAACTGCTAACTTCTTCCTTTAAAACCTTGTTTTCTGCTCTTAAGCTTGTATTCATCTGCTTCATGATTTTTGCCTGCTTCAGAGCTAGCACCGTCCACACATATGCATCAGAGACTGAGTCAGTTTGACTCATCAAACTTGTTCTGCCTTTCATTACAGCCTTTTTATAATTTGCATATCTTACTGCCCTTTCCTTAGAAACATTTTTAATCTGAGGTATTTCTTCTTTTGTTGTTCCAGCTTGTTTCTTGATAGCAATAACATTTCCACCTTGACTGATGATAACCCTATTACCCTTGTTCTTACTTTTGGCTGCTTGAACTATTCCAGTCAAAACCTCAAGTACCTCTGTCCTAGGCACTTCTAAAGGTGCCTTCTCTTTCTGTGCTTTCTCCACTTCTTTGATTTGCCTTCTTGTGACTGGTCTACGTGGCTTAAAAGCATATTCTTTACTAGGCTCTTCAAATTTCAACCTTTTAGAAGCCCTTGATTTTTTAGAACTTTCGGGTGAAGACTGAGTGAGGTCAATATGCATTGGCTGCACCGGGTGATCTTGCTCAAATTCTATTGGTTCAATCTGTATTGGCTGATCTTGCTCTAGTTCAATGGCTTCAAGTAAGTCATTTAAACTACCTTTTGA
Source organism: Pinus tabuliformis (assembly GCA_031772625.1). Taxonomy (NCBI): domain Eukaryota; kingdom Viridiplantae; phylum Streptophyta; class Pinopsida; order Pinales; family Pinaceae; genus Pinus; species Pinus tabuliformis. The sequence continues at coordinate 627,083,713 of CM062820.1, read as the reverse complement.
AATAGGGCTTTCTTCCACAGTAACTGACTTACCTTTCTCTTTGTTTAGTTGACCTCTGGTTCTCACCCTTGAAATTTTTTCAACTTCACTTGATTTAGCTTCATCCTTCTTTTTCTGAATCTTCTGCTTTGATGACTGAGGTGTTTCCTTAGATGATGACTTAGGAGTTTCCTTTTCTGATACTTTAGATGTCTCCTTAGATAATGGCTTAGGAGTTTTCTTCACTGATGATTCAGGTGTCTCTTTAGCTGCCACAGACTTCTCTGATTTCCTTGACTTAGTTTTAGGCTTCTTTTGGTCTGTCACTTCTCTCCTAAGTTCAGCCAAAGTAGGTTCTTCACTCCTTTCTTCCCTTTCCCTCACAGGCAATGGAGTGAGGCCTGTTTTGCTTGGGAAGCCAGCCATAAACACAAATGAATCCCAATCTCTGCCAATCTTTTGTAAAGCATCCAACACCAGCAACTTTACTAAACCATGATGAAACAGGGATGTTTCACAACCATCTTTCTTTAACTGAATTTTATCACACATTTTGCTAATGCTTCTGAACAAATAGAAAGGTATGTCTATTGAAACCTTACCTGTGAAATGCAACAAAAGTTTGAAGTGGTAGGAGTAAACTTTGTTGTACCTTCCCTCGCATGTCAGGTATTTCTGGATGCATGTGAGGAGCGTAGCATAATGTTCCTTTATGTAACTCCTTGGCACCGCTTTGGTGAGGTTTTCATCTACATCAGGTTCCTTCAAAAACTCTTTACAGGGACTCATGTCGAACTTGAAGTTTTTGAACCATTCTTGGCCACCCCTCGGAATTTCAGTGATAGTGGAAATAACTTCAGGAGACACAGGAAACTCTAACATTGACACCTTTGAATTCAGTCCAGTAAAATTTAATGCGAAAGCCTTCGTCACCTCTGCATGTCCTCCCTTCAATTTTTCGCAAAACCTCCAGCAACCAGCGTTTCGAAAGGCTCTTGCTACACCTTCATCCCTGAGAGCAACATCTAACCCCTCCGGCTCTGTCCTCACACACTTACCGGATCGATGTTCCCTCTTTTCCATCCTGCTTTGAATATTTTCACACAGGGAACTAATGGTAGCTGTAGCGCGAAAACAAACTCGACTTTGGAGTGCAGGCTCGCTTGCAGTGATCTCTTTAAATAAGAACTTGGGCTTCTCATACAACAATCATGTTTACACATTATGAAAAACCCATTATGATATAACCATCCCTTGTAAAATCCCTTAAACTGACACTCAAATGCATGACTCTGGACCTTATGGCGGAATGATGGTTTATCATGACCTGGAGAGGACGTAAACTGACAAACATGAACGGACCTATGACTCACCTCTCTCGGATTTGACATTGTAAGACAAAACGCTATAAACACCCCGAAACCCTGATTTCGTAGCGCGGACAGTTCAAATTTAACAAAACGCGCTACGAAATAGCTGCTAACAGTACGCTGCGAAAAGACAGAATCATCATTGCGCAGCTAAATGGACCAAACAAACATGCGCTGCGAAACTGCGCAAAGTACTAATGACATGACATGTCTTAACTGACAATGATGGAGGGTATCTAACGATTTTTTTCTTTCACGAACTTACATCAATACCTTTTGAAATTCAAATTTCAAAGTGACATACACCAATAAACCTATTCACAAAACTGAAAACCTTTATATGAAACTTATGGACAACCTTATATACATGAACTATAGTTCTAAGTGATAACATACAGCATGGCATCGAAACCATGGGTAACTATCTCACTCACTCACTCATATGCATCATGTATTAAAAAGTTGTAAGGGTTATGAGATAGTTGGTTTATAAGTGAAAAGGTGGCCATTTAACTTGGCCACCTTCATTAAGTCAGCACATGTAGAACCAGGTGTCCTCTCACACGTGCCTGCATTCAACTCAAAGACAGAGGAGTAGGACAAAAGGTGGTTAAAACTACAAATCTACGAGGTGGGAGCTGATTACGAGGAGTGGGAAATGATGAGGTGGTAGTGGGGACCAACGATCCAAAAATGGCAATGTACCTCTGCTACCAGCACACCACCTCACCCTGAAACACCATAAAGCGAAATAAAACATTATTCCCATGCATTCATGCATTTCACCTCCTCGAAACTCCCTCACTCAAGTCACTCTCATAACCCAGGCCACCCACCAGAAGCAAAGATCCATCATTCTGCACAGGAATTCCTACAGGATCATGCACAGGGATTCTTACAAGAGCATGCATAGGAATTCCTATAAGATACAGTCCATAGATAGGTAGAGAAGGATTCAAGAGGGGCTATCATGGGAATTGTCCACTGCAACCATTCTAAAGAGGTAGCTCTAAAATTTCATTCCCATTTTCAAGCAAATGAACTAGAGATACTCTAAAATCTAGTGAAGTTAGCAATTGTGACTAGTGAATTACATACACAATCAACTCTGTTTTGCTCCTGCATTTAAAAAAATTGTGTCAACCCTCTCATTTTCTCCTCAAGTTTCACCAGTAGGATGAGAGGAGGGTTTAATAGGAGAGAGCCCACAAACACTATGAGAATATAACAATAGCCCGAGGTGCTTGAAATCCTTACAAGACACAACTAGATGGGGTTTTTCTAAAAAGTCACAAGGTATAATGATGAGGTGGCTCAAGAATTTTCTCACTCCCTCACTCCACACATCAGAATCCATGCCACTGGTTTAGTAAGAGGCATCACTATAGATATCACCCCAAAGCTCATCAATAGGGTCACCACACTTTCCCTAGGAATTACATGGATAAAAAAAGACAAAGGAGACAGTCAAGTGGAAAAAACAAAATTCTTTTTAGAAGGTGAAGAACCCACTGAGGACAAAAATGGAGTAAGGAGGGACTGTCTTCCATACCCATGGAGTGAGGTAGGCTACAAACTCATCAAATATATCTCATGTGAGGGTAGAGATAGTGTTGTTTATGGCTGTCATTTCAAGATCCTTGAAGAATTAATATTTTGGGTAGAAACACCAGTACACCAAAGACTCAACATACCCTATTTCTTGTTGCAATCACTCATAAACTCCAGCAACAAAGTGAAGGAAGAGAATTTTCAACAATTGGCTCACCATGGGTTGATTAGGATCCTCTTTGAAGATGCCCCCCAAAACCTCAGAATCCCTATAACATGGTCAGTCTTCAAAGACTTACCAGTAGAGGATGACATCAAAACCCTCACTTATGATGTTAGTCCTACTATCACTGAAGAGGAGGGAAAATAGGAATAGGAAGATATAGAGCAAGGTAAGGATGAGATGGATGAAGAAGAAGCTAACACATAGGGACATGATGAATCAAAAGAAGAATATGGAGAAGAGAAGGAGGATGATGATGAAACAAAGGAGGAAACAAAGGAAGAAACTGATAGAGATGATGAAGATCCACAAGAGGAAGAAGACAGGAAAAATAAAGAGGAAGAAGGCCTTGAAACAGAGGGGAAAGAACAAAAGGAGGAGTCACCTAGGGTGTCTCTAGAGGCCACTGAGAGAGGTAGCAAATTCCCTCATTGCTCTCAGTACCCCAGCCAAGAAAAAAGGAAAAAGAAGGAGGAAAACCCCACTATATTTTAGAACAAGAAAGAGCACAAGAATAAAACAAGGGTAGCCACAAACATCAACAAAAATTCCTATTAAGATTGAATATTCCCCTACACAAAGAGACAAAATGCCTTCCCCTATGTCACCAATCACCTATGTAAGGAGGCCTAATACTAGATCAAATTCCTCAAAGGGTCAGGAAATCCTACAAGATCCACAACAAAACCTACAAGAAGCAAAAACAATCCTACAGGATACTCTGATGAAACTATAGGAGGCATAGAAATTGGAAAGCAAGGTAGGGGAGTAGCAAGAAACAAAAGAAGAAGACATAGAGATAGAGGAACTAAGCCCCCAACCTAACTTGGACTCCTATTACTAGTTTATTGAAGGAGGCAGGGTAATAACTCAAAAATTTTCCATCCCATTGTTTTTCGAACTTAAGAAGGAGAGGGATAGAACCCACCGATGGATGCATATTTCCAAATCAAATGGGGTGGAAGACATTGGGAACATGGAAAAGAAACTCAAAGAAATGGGCAAAGAGCTAAGTGGCCTAAGGGACAAAGAAACAATAATGAGAGGCCAACTTGAGACATAAAATGCATGGCCGAGGGGACAGCTACAGGAAAGAGAGAACCAACTAGCATGTATGGTCAACCTCTCCTTGGAGGCCATCTAGTGTAGAACGCCAGCTAAATCCTATACTCTTTACCTGAAAGAACAATGGCTACAGTTTCAGATTAAGACACTAGCACAGAGGGGAACCATGTCATTTCAGGACTACATGCACTTTATTGATATTTGTGATCAAAGTACACTAGAGGATAGAGCCAAAATGGCTAATTTTTAGTTGCACAACATGGCCCTCATAGACATGAATGTTTGAGACCCTAATGCCAATATAGGCCTTAGATAAACCTTCCTTGTGATGGCATCTAAATATGAATCCTACCATCCTATGAGTTTAGCCTACATACCGCCATGTTCTTAAATCTCCGTATCCTAACACTCTTTGGTGTTCATGATTCTAGTGCTACATGGTTAAAACCATTGTCATGCCTTCTATTATTCAAGGGTTAACCTTTTGTTTCCTCCATCAACCCATCAAGCATATCCTTTCATCATACCCTCTATTGTTTAGACCCAATGCTCGAAGATTCCTCAAAAAACAAATCATTCTTGTCCCATTTCGTGTTGATTGATGTAGGACACATTATTGCCTACCTTTCGATAGGTATCTTCCTATCGACTTCAACACTATATCTAGGAAGAAAACCTAGAAACACATTCAGTGCCTTGGTACTTGCAGACAGTAGTGGTAGGCCACCTTGTGTTTAATCAAGAGTTCTCATTATTGGCTCTTGGTTAAGCAATTCTATGAGTGTTCAATGACAAAAACATTTTTCACACTCACTAGATTGTACTGTGCATCTTGGAGACCATCACCATTATTGGTGGCCTTCCTCACGTCTGTTAATGGTCTCCATTATTGACTAGTAATCAGATGATTTCGTGCATGTTTGACATCAACTCATATATAAATATGTATCGATCTATGTTGTTCGGTGAAGCAGAAATCAAGACCTTAGGTAGAGGCTTGCATCAATCAATCTTGTTCCTCTCCCAAGTTGCATATATATTTTTTTGGAGACAGCTCATTAGAATGATCCTATTATGATACCAGATTCGCATTGTGCTTATCGGCAGCCAGCATCGTCATATCTCTTTTATGAGAAGATCACTCTGACATAGATACTGAGCATGGGAATGCTCGACTCAGGACATGATTTTATTTGTTTTATATATATGTGTTGTATCAGGTTTCCCATATCACTCGAAGATCTAATCCTCTCTCTTTTTTTGTCGAAGAAGGAAAACTACAGTTAAGTAAAGTATTTCGGCCATCATTGAAGCCTCTGATCTCACACTTTAGGAGGCATCTGTTATACAGCAAAATCACCCCCTCATCAGCTCAGAGGGGAAAGACATGATAACTGAAGAAAAGACCAAGATCACAAGTATTGTTTCCACACTAACACTGGCTAAACACTGACAACATGGTTTATAAAGCTTCTCTGTAAGCCTAAGGGAGTGTTAGTGACCCTACTAACTCTACTTGTTGGTTCAGGGACAATGTTAGTAGATCCTAGTGAGAATCTAGAGGTCAAAGGAGTGAATTGACTCATAAATATCTCTATATTCCCTCCTAAATTTACTTATAAAAGCAAGGAAACATCTAAAGTTCGAAAAGATAGGGCTATGGCGATAGAGGTCAGGTCATTTGAGAGGATAGCTTACTTGATTGTAAAGCATAGTCTCAAATCTAACCATAAGAAGTTGGTAAGAAGGGAGAGAGAGAGGAGTTGGAGGGGTAAGGGAAGGTTGATGCAACAGATGGTTGTAATCACTCTTCCGAAATTAATATAGAACTATAGTTGTATTGTCTACTATGTGGTGTTGGTACTATCATTCATTTATTTGTTTGTCCAATACCTTTTAACATGAGTAGCTTATTTATGTGTAACTAGATGTCTTTTATATATTCATGTATTAATTATCAAGGTTGTATGTTGTGATTATGCTTGTCTATTCTATGTGCAGGACTTGATCTGGAGCTGGCTCAGGGGACTTTCACTTAGCTACATTATGCTCTCTAGCAAATCTACACAGAGGCTTGAGGTAATGAATCTGTCTTGCTTTGATAGTCAGTTATTGTCTATGGACATGCATGTAAACTTTGTGATAGCTGCAGATAATCTTACAGTCTGCCAAGGGTCCCGAAAAGACCCTTGAGGGTATCTCCATTCTCCATACACCATGAATTTTATCCTATAGCACTAATTTTGTCTAACCATGCTTTCAGTCATGGATTAGACTTAGTAGAGATAATTTTGATAGTTTGTACTAGTATTGATAGCTAATAGCTCAGATCAGTGGTTTTCCTCATTCGAGCCAAATGTGGGCTTTTGAACTTGTATAAATTTGACTATGTTTTATGTTGTAAGGGGTTGTTAGGTTGGGTTTGCTGATAGCACATATCAGATTATACTCGGTTGTAATATTTCCATACTAATATAATACTTTATGTTCTATTTATTTTACTGAGCAATCCCTTCTAATTTTGAAGGGGTTGTGAGTGAGGGATGGCCCCCTTTGCTCACAACTCGCTTAGTTTTAGTGTGTGTGTATTTCAATTATGTTATGCAGTAATAACTTGTTTACGTAGCTAATGTACTCTTTTTGATATATCAGCAGGAAATGTTCCATTGGTTAAATGATTAAGTTTCATGTTAATGTGTTGATTTCATTTAATCAATATTTGATTTACATTGTTAAATGATTTCTTTAATCATTGTAAGTTTGATTTCCTATATTTTCTAATCAACATCAGTAATACTAAGAATTGTAGAGGGATGTTTCAATCCACTCCATAGCCTTTTTCTGCCAAATGTTGATGCAGAAAAGAGGCATTAGTTCTGTGTATGATTGACTAGTTTGATTAGTAAGCACTCAAGGTATTAAGCCTCCATATATTTTGCATATCATCTCACAAACTTATTAGCCTTGGGTTGATGATTTATCTTGACAAATTATAAGTCTATAATTTGAGTCAACATTTTGGCATCATTGCCAAGGAGGTGCTAAGGGATAATATCAAAAGTTTTTTAGTATTATGAGTATTGTTTGAAATTTTTAGGACTGGGGGAGCCGAAGTGGTAAGACAAAGGGAAAATCATACGCACCTGCAGAGGTCAGAAATTTTCCAATGACGTGTCTTGATTGTTTGGTAAGTAGTTTTCTTTGAATTTGTTTACATGGTAGATGGTAGATTCCAATATTTACAAATGTCTTTTATGGTGGTGTGAGAACCACTTCACTTACTAATAAACTGGCAAGGAAAAATAAGTCTGCAAGATACAAGGCAATACAGGAAGAAGATTCCGAATAGGAGGTCTGTGGTCCTGAAAAGACCCCAGAGCATATTCCTACTTCCACAGTAGAAACTTTTGCAAGAAAATCTTCTGTTGCTTCCCATTTAGAAACTCCCCTCACAAGGAAGACAACATCTCTGCTTAGTGGTTAGCCTAAAAAGAAATCTTCGTTAATCCTATTCAAGAACTAGAATTTCAAACAATTGATTCCACAAAATCTATAGTTTACAAAGGTCCTACTTCTTTTTGGTCTAGAATGGCTCATGAAGAAGGAATTGGTAATACAAATGGAGGCTATGTTCAGAAGGAAGAGGAATTGGTCACATTTGAATTCCCTATCAGGGAGCCTAATGGAGCAACTCAGATGAAGAATATTACTCCCCCGACCTTTCCTAACTTTTGTGGAGTCTCCAGTGAAGATCTTGATGCCTTTTTGTTCGAGTTCGACATGTTATGCAAGAGCTATGACTATTCTTCCAATGCTCAGAAGCTGAAGTTGATTCCTCCAACATTGAAGGATGTAGCTCTCAGGTGGTTTATGGGGTTGGCTTCAAACTCCATTACAAGCTAGGATGACATGGAAAAGGTATTATTGAAGAAATATCAAGATTATTGCAAAACTAGGGACCTCAGGGAAGAATTTTTTGGCATGAATTAGAAGGAAGGGGAGAGTCTTGAGGAGTTGGTGGAAATATTTCAGTACAATCTGCAGAGATCCAAGATGAATCAACTTAGCAAGGACACCAAGAGAATAATTTTTCTCGGGGAAATAATACCGGAATCTCTGGAGATTTTGAACCTAATGGGAGGAGGTGACATATCAAAGTTAAGTTATGATGAGGTGTGTGAGCTCTATCGGTGATATTCAAGAGGAAATTCTAAAGTTGGAGGAACAAGAGATACTTCTTCTAGAATTGTCAAGTCAGTTGTTGGATCTAGAGTAACCAGAGATGAAATGGGTAATCTATTTGAAAATTTTAAAACTGATATTCTTAGCACTTTATCTTTGCAATTAGATGTTTTGCAGGCTAAGAAGTAATAGGAGAAATAGGATGAACTAGAGAAAACCTTGGCTGTGTTCTGCTCTAAATGCAGGAAGAAGCATGCCTTGAGGGGATGTCCTATAGATAGTATAGAGGTATGCCGAATTTGTGAAGCTGAGCATTCCACTGATCAATGTCCTTCATTCCCTGAGATTACAACAACATACCTATTAGATCAAGGAGTTTTCAATGAACTTTATGCAATGGAACCTCAAAGACCATGGCAACCACGTCCTCCAGGTATGTCTCAATCATATTTTCAATTTCCTTATACTCAGAATTAGATGTGGAATATTCCAATGCCCTAACATCCTTGGCCTCAATAACAACCCTAGTAGGGGAAATTTTCTTACCCTACTACACAAAATTTTCCCTCTCAAAACTTTTATTCACCACATCCCACACCGTAGCAAATGATTCAACCTCAATAATAGCAACTTCAATTGCCTGCCCCACCAAATCAACCTCGTCCTACAGAACTTCCTGCTCATCCAATGTCTAACCCCAATAATAAAACCATACAATCTACTCACAACATTTGATTGGTCACTTATCCCAATTTTCCTACCTACTGTATTGCACCACAGTCGCTGCAGGAAATTTATGTTCCTTTGTTACAAGAATTTCCTATGTTGTTGCAGGAAATTCATCTTAGATCCAAAAAAGTGGTAACTCAACCCAAAAGGATTGAAGAGATTGTAGAGGAAGATACTCTAGAAATTCCTGAAGTTGAAACCACCCCTGAACCTACAGAATAACCCACTTCAAGGCCACAAGAACCTTCTTCATCTCATACGGCCTGGCCTCCTTTTCTAGAGAGGTTGGAAATGAAATTAAAATAGCCCGAGTTTGATCTTGTGTCTAAACTAAGAAATGTGTGCATTAAGATCCCATTACTACAAGCAATTAAGGATATCTTTATTTATGCCAAGCCAGTGAGGGAGCTATGTACCAAGAAGCTAGGAAGAAAAAATAGAGAACTCTTTACAATTCAAGTAGGTGGAAATATTGCAAGTTTAATGTCTACTGGATTTGTTACTGAAAAATATGCAGACCCTGGAATCCCTATGGTTACCATCTTTATCAATGGACATCCCATAAATAACACTTTAATTGATTTAGGTGTATCCATTAATGTGATGACTATGGAAACTTTATCTCATATAGGATCCCTTGACTTATTACCTACTCCCACCATGTTAGAACTAGTAGGCAAGTCTAAGGTAAAGCCAAAGGGGTTGTTAGAGGACATTGTCATCTCATTATATTCTTGGAGTACCCTACATAATTTTATGTTATTCAACCCAAAACCAACTTTGGAGGGCATCCTTTGATCTTGGGGAGGTCGTGGTTAGCCACAATAGATGCCTACATAGGGTGTAGGTCTGGAAACATGACCATCATTCATGGAGCTGAAACAAAGCACATTAATTTGAATCCCCCTACTCAACCCCTCTTCATATCAGAAAATACACATTGGGTTGAATAAGAGGAGCATGATTCAAAATGTATCTGAATAGTTTTGACAATAGCCCAAGCTATGAGCCTTAAAAAAAATCAGAAGAAAATTTGTTAAATTGTTGTATTTCTAATCTTGATTTTCCGCAGCAAGTAGAAGGGCAGTATAGTCATAATTTGGATATCATTACTAGTCTGTAGGATTTTCATGAACATAGTACAATATTCGTACTACATTCAGCCCTCTTATCTTCATTTCCTGCATATTCCATGACTGAATGGGGGAGTAAGGTAGTTGAAATTTTTCCTGAAAAACCTTCAAATATTAATCCTGCCTTAATCCCTAAACAGGAAAAATAGTTAATTGAAGCATTGAAAAACTTTTCAGACACATTAGCTTGGGAATATACAGATATGAGAGGCATAAACCCAAACAGATCCATTCATCATATTTATATAGAAGAAAATGCTAGGCCTATGAGACGGCCACAAAGGAGGATGAACCCTGCTTTAAGGGAAATTGCGAAAGATGAATTACATACATTGTTAAATGTGGGGTTCATCTATCCTATCTCAAATAACTAGTGGGTATCTCCGCTGGTTATTGTCCCCAAAAAGAATGGTAAATGGTGTGTGTGTGTAGATTATAGGGAACTAAACAAGGCTACCTTAAAATATAACTTTCCCTTGCCTTTTATAGATCAAGTGTTGGACACTTTAGTAGGGAAAAGGTATTTTCCCTTCCTATATGGGTTTAGTGGATACAATCAAATTAGGATAGCTCCAGAAGACCAGGAGAAGACAAAATTCACATGTCCCTTGGGTAGCTATGCATATAGGGTATTTCCATTTGGTCTATGCAACGCACTAGCCACATTCCAGCGGGCGGTCCTTGGTATTTTCTCTGACCTTTTACAAGATTTCATAGAGGTCTATATGGATGATTTACAGTTATGGGTGATAATTTTGAAGAGGCTTTACATAATCTTGAGAAATTTTTGTAGAGATGTACAGAAACTAATCTTTCATTAAGTAATGAAAAATGTTTTATGATTATGAATGAAGGCATTGTTTTGGGTCATCATGTTTCTGTTGCAGGAATTAAAGTTGATTTGGCAAAGATTGAAGTTATTGAAAAGCTGCCCCCACCAACCAGTCAAAAAGGAGTTCGAAGTTTCCTTGGACATGCAGGCTACTACATAATGTTTGTTGAAAATTTTACAAAGGTAGCCTCTCCATTGTTCAAATTAATGAGTAAAGAATCTGAATTTCATTGGAATTGTGAGTGTTAATCTGCATTTGATACACTCAAGGAAAAGCTTTCTTCATCAACTATCTTAAGAGGCCCAGATTGGAGATTTCCCTTTCATGTTTCCATTGATGCCTCTGATTCATCCATGGGAGCAGTATTGGGTCAAAAGGAGGATCCTGTAACCCATGTTATTTATTATGTTAGTAAAAATTTAACTCCTACATAAATGAATGACACGGTAACTAAAAAAGAATTCCTTGTTGTAATTTATGCTATTAATAAGTTTAGACATTACATCATGGGCTATGAAGTTTTTGTACATGATGATAATTCTTCCATTCAATATCTCATGAACAAACTAGTCACTAATGGCAAGATTACTAGGTGGCTTTTGTTGCTGCAGGAATTTGACATCACAGTATTAGATAGACCAGGAAAAGAAAATTAGGTAGCTGATTTCTTATCTAGGCTCAACCATGTAGGTGACGATGTTCCTATTAATGATAACTTTCCAGATGAAAATTTGTTTTCTATTGCTGTCATAACACCTTGCTTTGTAGACATGGCCAACTACCTTGGTACAAGAAAAGTTCCCCCTTACTTTTCATCTAATCAAAAAAAGAGAATTATTAGGAAAAGTGTTGATTACTCTTGGATTAGGGGAGATCTCTTTTTCACTAGACCTGATTTGATTATTCGCAGGTGTGTCAGAGAAGATGAGACCTATGACATCTTAAGAGCCTGTCACGATGAACCTTGAGGAGTACATTTTTTCAGACAAGCAGACAGCCTATAAGATCCTCTAATCAGGTTACTATTGGCCAAGTCTTTTTAAAGATGCAAAAGAGTATGTCTAGAAGTGTGATAGCTACTAGATAATGGGGCGGATTGTACAATCAAACGAGATGTCTTTGCAGCCACAGGTTCTCATAGAACCTTTTGAGAGGTGGGATCTTGATTTTGTAGGTCCCATCAATCCTATGTCCAAAGGTAAGAAGTATATTTTAGTTTGTATTTATTATGTTACGAAGTGGGTGGAGGCAAGAGCACTACCTAGAGAAATGGAGAAAACAATGGTAGATTTTATTTTCTCTGGTATTTTTGTAATATTTGGGGTACCTAGGGAGATAGTTATTGATCAAGGTACTCAGTTTGTGTCAAATATTATGCAGGGAATTGTGCAAAAATATTAGATTACTCATCGGAAGTCCACCCCTTACCATCCATAGGCCATTGGGAAGGTGGAATCAAAAAATAAGGTGTTGGAGACAATCCTTACTAAGACAGTGAAATTACATAAGAAGGATTGGTTTGACCGACTTTCTGAAGCATTGTGGGCTTACAAGATCACATGGAGAAATACCACTAGCTTCTCTCCGTATAAATTGGTGTATGGAAAGTAAGTTTTATTGCCACTGAATTTCAGATCAGAACTTTCAAAATGGAAGCAGCTTTGGGTATAGACCTTGATGAAGCTCAGTAGTAGAGAATCTTGCAGCTCAATGAGTTGCATGAGATTAGGCAAGATGCTTTTCAGCATACTAACTTGATCCAACAACAATGGGCTAAATGGCACAATAGATACATTAGAAAGAAGTAGTTCAAAGAGGGAGATTGGGCATTATTGTATGATACAAAATTTAATAACTTTAAAGGGAAATTCAACACACATTGGCTAGGCCCCTATGAAATTGAGAAAGATTTTGATAATGGATATGTTTGGGTTAAAACCATTGATGATGGGGATGTTAACGTCTTGGTGAATGGGCACAGACTCAAGCTATATCAAAAACCTCAATCTAAGGAGGAATTTGTGGAAGAAATTGTGAAGAAAAGAGACCTAGAGATGGTGAGAGAAGGAGTCATTCCTTCCACTATCTCTTCCTAATTTCCTGCTGATACAATAAGCTCACTTTGTTCCTCTTCATGCTCAGTAAACCATGAGAGGGATGTTTATTAGGTATAGGTTTATTCCTTTTTCCTTGCCCAATGGACTTATGGAAAAGGACCCCCCTTGGAGTCTTCTTTTCCAAGTATTTCAAACTCTCTAAAATTGAAATTTAGCGAGCATGGAATTTCCCGGGCTCGTTAAAATTGCAAGTAATTATATCCTCTGGGATCCTCTCAATAATTTATTTTTTTTAGTTAATTTTGGATTTCTCGTGTTCAACAGATGTGGGATTTCTTAAGGCCCTCCTTCCAACAATCTTGGCCCATCGACGTCAGAAAATTATCTGGGTGTAAGATAAAAGTCTTATGATGCCTTGAAGGTTGTATTCCCTAATGACATGCTATCCCACTAGCAAAAATTGGGAATCACTATGGCTCCTTGATTGCTGGATCCTATAGGGGGGTTCAACAACAACTCATAAATTCACACCCAATAGGATGCATCAGGGTACCTTGGTCCTCACTCTCATTAATGGTGATGGGACTCACATTAGTTTATAGATGACCTTAATGGCTAGTAATCCAATGGGATCATTGCAAATTCGACATCAACACCTTTACTCATGTGCAATGAACTGTACACAAATGAGAGAGAAGTGGTTTTTCCTGTAGAAGAATTTCCTGCAGAGCGTTCAGTAGTCACAGTTCCATTTCCTGCAGAATGTTTAGCAGTCACAGTTCCATTTTCTACAGAATGCTCAACAGTCACGGTTCCATTTCCTATAGCAACATCCTAGGTTTCCTGAAGAACAAAAGTCATAGACAGAACATTAGTTTAAATTATTTGATAAAGTATTGACAATTTTTATCATTGGTTGAGGTCATGAATTATGAGGTTATACATCTGATTTAATTTTTTAAGTGGGTTATCATTTCAAGAACAAACAAACGTCATCCAAGGACTGGACCATTGGAAGGTAAGCTTGGTAAGGTACAACCGGTGAGAGGACACTTAAGGTAAGAGGTAATTGATGCTTTAATTTTTAAAAATTTGTATGATTTTAAGCTATGGTGACCCTTGCAGAAAAACATGGTTGTAAACCGTTGCATCATAAATAATCACTCGATGCTCAATTATCATGATTCTGACATAACTGGCGGTTGTACTCTCCATATACTTCCGTGGGTTGGATCATGATGATAATCATGATCACGACCCATTTTTCAAAATCTTTGTGCTTTCCGATATTTCCAATATTAACCCTCCCTTGTTGAGTGATCCATTGCAAAATCTTGGCATGACATTTCTGAGAGTTGCATGCATCCTGTCTCTCCCATCTTTCACTATGTCAAAGTTGTGTGCCCCTATCCGCTTCGAGCCACAAGGCCCTGAAATATTGGAAGATGACCCTCAAAGTAAAGTGAGACTGGAGAAAGCAGGGTGGCTACCACTGTTTCAAAAATTCAGTCGCCACAATTCAGAGGTTACGAAGTCCTTTTCCTTGAATTTGAATGGCAATAAAGCACAAGTCGGGAATGTCTAGTCCAGATTAATAGAGGGTTTGGTGGCTCGGGCATGCGGAATTCCACAACAAGGGGAGTGTTGGATTAAGAATCAATGTTTCAATAAGGGTATGTGCGTGACCTTTCTCGGGAAGGAGCATTCAAACCCCGACTAGAGCAAGGGGATTTCACAGGACTTCCTAATAAGTAAGTACCAACACCTATTATCTTTCCTATGGGATTATATAACATGTGGAGTTTGCTTTGGCTTCGCATTTTTATTTCACATTTGGCTTCTTGCACATTTTCACAATAAGCCATTGAATTTACCATATTATTTAAGAATGTACCTGATGAAAATGTCAGCAGCCGCTAAGGAAAGGGTAGCCAATTTGGATGAAAACCTCTATCACCATGGGCTGGTAAAAATCATCCTGGTGGAGGTTCTGAAGGATAAGAAGAAGACATGGGAGGATTTTTTGGCGGTTCAGAGTCCATGGAGGAAAAGCCTGTAGAAAAACCAAGGAAGAAGCCACGAACCTGTGGGCCACAGACAAAGGAGGAAGAAAAAGATGAAGAATCTAACCCTTCAGAGTCCACAGAGGAAAAGCCCACAGAAAAACCAAAGAAGAAGCCATGGACCCATAGGCCACAGACAAAGGAGGAAGAAAAAGATGAAGAAGTGGTGCTGACTAGGGAGACTACGGGTAAAAATCTTAAGTTGAAGGGCACCTCCACCCCTACTAAGAGATTTACAAGGAGCCAGGTTGTTCAACTGGCTATAAAGGACACTACAAAAGGGGAGGTACTGCCCAAGACACTTGATAAAAAGAAATAAAAGCTTCATGGCCCACCTAAAGGAAAGGAAAAGGTAGAGTCAATTGAGTTCATCAATGGAGAAGTGTTGTCCTTCCAGGATTCCCTCCTGATAGAAGTGGAAATGAAATAATAGAAGAACAACAAGTAAATGAGGACCTTGGTACGCCCCAATCTTTCCAAGGACATCATGAAGGGGAAGTAACCCCTCAGAAAAAAGTGGTCTCTGTAGGAATTAGAGGAGATTATCACTGAGCTTACTGTTTTGGAATGAGATTTGAGGAAGGAGAATGAGACCTTGAAAGAAAACAGCCTATGCATGCAGAAAGAACATGAGGAATGGGTTCATAAGGTGACCCAAATCATGAAGAAGAACCAGGCTCAGATTGATCATCTGAAGAAGAAAAATGAATTATAGAGGGGTTAGATTCCTATAGAATCTAGTGGGAACCAATTGGATCAGTTGGCGAAAGTAGCAGACCACTTGGCTACAGTAGTTGCAGCTCAAAACAAGAAATGATTTCCTTTTTTTTGGAAGGTGAAACATTTTTCTTGCATAAGGTACATACAAGAAGCTAGGTGTGGGGGAGATTTTGAGCCCCAGTTTTGCCTAATTTTGGCAGATTTCCTAGACTTTACCTCTCCCATTTTGAACTCTTCTTTGCCTCTAATTGTGTTTATTTCGGTTATATCATCTAGGTTTTTGCCAAAAGGGTGATATATGCTTGAGGTATGAAAAATAACATAAAAAGGTGTCTTTTACCTTAATCTTAAGCATTCCTTCAGCTAGTTGTTTCCTTATTGAATTATCATGCCAACTAATCTAGAAATATTATGCATATTTTCTTCGGTTTGAAACAGTCCCGCAATTTCCTGTAGACAACTCATGCGGTCATATTTCCTGCAGATGCAGATTTCCTACAACCTCCCAGATTTCCTATAGCAAAAGTAGTGGCTAGCTATGTTCCACTCACTTCCAGATCAAACAAGAACATGGGTTTTGTGGGCAATTCGTAATACATGGATGTTGTCCTATTCTTTGTTTCAAATCCACCATCGAAACTGCCCATATTTACAGACCTCTTCTCATTGGCCGCATGAAAGAAAACTCCAGCTATGTAATGAATTTTGTCTACTCCATGCTTTCAATCATGGATTAGAATCAGTAGAGCTAATTTTGATAGTTTGTAACAGTATTGATAGTTAATAACTCAGATTAGTATTTTTCCTCATTCGAGCCAAATGTGGGCTTTTGAACATGTATAAATTCGACTATGTTTTATATTGTAAGGGGTTGTTGGGTTGGGTTTTCTAATAGAACATATCATATTGTATTTGGCTATAATATTTCCAGACTAATATAATACTTTATGTTCTGTCTATTTTACTGAGCAATCCCTTCTAATTTTGAAGGGGTTGTGAGTGAGGGAGGGCCCCCTATTCTCACAACTCCCGTGGTTGTAGTGTGTGTGTATTTTAATTATGTTATGTAGTAATAACTTGCTTACACAACTAATGTACTCTTTCTGATATATCAGCAACAAATGTTCCATTGATTGAATGATTAAGTTTCATGTTAATGTGTTGATTTCATTTAATCAAGATTTGATTTACATTATTAAAAGATTTCTTTAATTGTTGTAAGTTTGATTTCCTATCTTTTCTAATCAAAATCAGCAATACTAAGAACTGTAGAGGGATGTTTCAATCCATTCCGTAGCCTTGTGTTTCTAAATGTTGATGTAGAAAAGAGGCATTAGTTTTGTGTATGATTGACTAGTTTCATTAGTAAGCACTCAAGGTATTAAGCCTGCATATATTTTGTGCAACATCTCGCAAGCTTACCTACCTTGGGTTGATGATTTATGTTGACAAATTATAAGTCTATAATTTGAATCAACACTAAGGAAATTGGAAAATACATTGGCAAAGGATTTGAAAATGCAAAGATGCATTAAGTGGCATTTTAACTATCAAAATAAGGTAAAATAGGAGAAAAGGGAGATGAAATTTCACAGGTTTATATGTGAAGGAAATTGAAGAAAATAGAGGCCTCAATGATTAGAAAGGATTCTAAGGATTAGTTCACATCTTTTTTCAGTTAAAACTTTTGTCAGTTAAGTTTTGGAGCTCTCTCTATTCTCTCATACTATTGCACACCTAGTGCATTCTTGGAACACTCTTGCACTGGAAAAGGGAAGGAAAAGGAAGGACAAGGAAGCAAAGGAAACCAAGGGACAAGCAAGGAAAATTTGGATCAATAAGCTTCAACAGCAATAATTATAGCTAACAGGTTGCATGTGTGATTTCCTAGCTGGTTTGTGAATGCATGGTACATTAATGTATGTATTTGGTTCTATTGCTATCATCAGCATGGGTTTTTCCAGGCATGACAATGGTTTCAGTGTTTCCTTGCCATTTCCAAATAGCCATGGTGTGATGGGGGTATTTCATTTGGTTAAGATTTATATTTTCAAATGGTTTTGGAACTGGTTGAGGTGGTCTCAAGAAAATTCCCAAGGGCTTAGGAATCCATTGACTAGTTTTGGCGAGATTGCAGTAAATCCTGAGGGTGGTGACAGGAAAATTCCTCAAGGTATTTGTGAAGAAATTATGAGGCATCCAAGATTTTTTGGGCCTACTGATCCCTTGATCATTTTTTGTAGTATTACGGTAAAGTCTGGTTATTTATGTGCTTTTTTGGGCATAGTGATCTCTTGACCAGTTTTGGTGGGATTGTGGTAAAGCCTAGTTGTTTATGTGCTTGTTTCAGGCCTAGGAATCCCTTAATCAATTATAGCGATATTGTGGTAATTCCTGAGGAAGCCCTAGTTTTTTTGTCTTGAGTCACAGATTCATGCTTGGAATATGGCATAACCATGATTGGCTGGAAGAAATATTTGGTTCATCTCAATCTATGATCAGGCATTACGTGGAAATCCCTAACTTGGTTGAATTTTGCATATGTTAATAAGAGCTATATTCCTCTTTTATTTTATGAGTATTATTCTTTCTATTATGTGGATTTGATGGCTTGTCTCTCATAGTTGATATGTTGGTTATATGTTGGTTATAAGTATGGTTTCACAAAAAGTTCTAGTTATGGCTCCTAACATGTTTTTTTGGTAAATGAATGGTTATTAAATGCATGACCTAATAGATGTTTTTACAGCTATTATGAGAGGGCATTAAACCTTCTTGATGATTCTCAGATAAGTATTAAACCCCTATGTTTAGATATGCATTCATGACTTGTAGATTACATGTTCTCAATATGTTTGACGAAATGACTATCATGGCTAGGACTGGTTAGGTCAAGTCTCTCACTAAAGTTTGAAGATTTAGCTTTTTTTTTCATGTAATTTATGCATCTGATAAGTTATAGAAAATTTTGGCATTTCTCTGGAAGTTGACATGGAATTTAGGCGTAGAATCCAGGATTGCATGCTCTGAACTGGAAATTTTAGGCTGCAACTGCATGGACGTGGGTTTGTGCATGTGTTTGGAGGCTCCCAACCACATTGATGCCTTTCTGTGGGATCATTTGAGGGCCCAATGCAAGGAAAAGGTGGTCTAGCTTAGGATTTGGCCATCTGGGGTGGTTACTTAGCCCCTTAGGATCCTATAACCCTGCAGGATGTTGTGAAAGGTCAGTTTATCACCAGTAGTCAGCCCCTTTTCCTTAATGGGACCTATTAGGTTGGTTCATCTCATAGTAGCCCTCCATCTCATGTTTACCCTACAAGGCCAATGAAAGGGAGTAAATGTGGGAAGGAGTGGTTACACAACATGGGGCGAGAGAGTGAGCCTCTAGAAGAAAAGTAATAGTACCATCCTAAAAGTGACACACATGAGCATAAGAGGATCACAAGTTAGTAAAAAAATTAGTTCATAAGACAACTATGATCATAAAACCAAATACAACACACCTTTAACAAGATAAATACCAAAGCCATCGAAATAGTTCAGTTTCCTTAGTACATGTCAGAAAAACATTTACATCAAACATATAAAGAATAGTCTTACTATATTCCCGATACATGTGTGAAAACGTGTTGGCTCATCGAGCTTCATAAAGTAAGTGGAAGTGCCAAGATATACAAGTACAATGTTTCCACACTAACCCCAATAGTGGAACATTAATTCACCACTTACTTCTCCAAAGAAAGATCTTCTCTCCTATGCAAATGCTAGAGAATCCATGGTGAAATTTCAAGTCCAAAAAGTCATTTTTCTTGAGTTATGAGGATGTTTTTATAACAAATGAGGTGACCCTTCACCTCCCATGTGACTCTTGACCCCCCTCATGACTCTTGAGATTCTACAATGACTTTTCAAATTGTTACATGACCTTTGAGCTTCTACGCGACTTTAGAACTCAATAGTGACTCTTCCTAATCCATGTGGGACCCTTGGTTTTCTACCCATTTTACATTACATAATTAGTTTCCACAAATGATGTGGCAAGAAAATATAACACATGTGACTCTTGGGAGGACTCTTGACAATGATGACATGAAACTTTGTGATGATATGGCATTGCCACGCTACTCCTTTTGTTTCTTTATTTTCATCTCCATGATGGGTCTTGCATATTCTATGTATTCATACTCCAAGGGGATGATTGATATGAAGTCTTCATGAAATCATGATATTTTACCTTATATTAGAAAATAGTGTCTCTTCATCTTCTCTTCAATGATCGGATTTGTCTTTGTGGCTACAAAGGTGTATTTTGGTAGGGTATCCTTCTTCATATCCTTCATCATCATCCTTTCATAACATGATATGATACCTACAACTGAGATCCACTCATGAAAAAATGACATCAATTCAATAAACCCCTAGTCTAACATGCTTCATGACAACCATTCACTGAGTTGGAACCGAGGGATAGGTTGAGATACAATCTCAAGGATTGTGCATTTGCAGAGCTCAAGAGGTCAAGGGCTAGGACTAAGACTTGAGATTGTGTATTTCATAGTTCAGGTTGGCCAAGGCAAGACAACTGCGTAGCTGAGGGGCTCAAGGGGTTAGGTTAGAGGGTTGAGGCATTAGGTTTCCCATTGCGTAGTTCTATAGGGATTGAGGCCTAGGGCTTGTGTAGTTGCACAGTTCAAGAGATCAAGGCTAATGCTTGCTACCTAGGAATATGCAATGCATATAAGAGGCTTACTAAAGGTAAAGACTACGCAATTTTGAAGGTCAAGGAGGAATTATTATGCCTTGATATTGCACAATGTGTAGTTTTTGAGGGAGACTAATCAGTGGATTATGTAGTTCAAGGAATCAATTATATATATTGATGACTAAAATCGTACAATGCGCAGCAAAATACTAGCTAGGAGGCAGGGCAACAGAGTTCTGGAGCTCAAGGGGTCAAGGTTGAGCACTAATACTACGCAGTGCTTAGTTTCGAAAGGCAAGGATTGCGCATTGCATAGTGCCAAGAGTCAAGGTTGAAGATTGAGGACTAGGACTGCACAGTGCATAGTTCAAGAAGGCTAAGCAGGGCCAAGTTTCTTGGGTGGGAACTTTTCTAGATTTGGCTAAATGTGGGATTGGTGAGGCCAAAGTGAACAAGGACAGGGCTGAGCTGATCACACACTTAGAATAGTTTACAATGCAACATTGATCACTAAGGACACATGAATAACATACTTCCCTCAACGTGATGACATTGTGATGGCTTGCCCCATGTATGACACAAAAGGTACACTTTGCGACGAAGATGATGACACCTATGTGACAGTGCTTGAAACTTTTGGAATGAGTGTGATACATGTCTATATGATAAGAATAACTCACTGACACCAAGGTTACCCCTTGAAATAGGCCAAAACCACATTTCTGAGATGTTTGATGCTTTTCATGCTAAAAGACGACATTTGCGACGACACTTGCAAAATACAAATGACATTGAAGGGGACACACACCAGAGCGAAGATAACATGAAAGAGACACTTATAGAATTGAAAAAAAAAGTGAAAGTGATAGTCATAAACATGAAAGAACACTTGCAAAAGCAAGGGTGCGCAGAAGAAACAGTTGGAATAACTCACCAGAATAGAAGTACAAACACAACCAAAGGTGAGGGACTATCAATTGAAAGTGTGCATTGAATATTGTCATAGGTTGAACATTGCACAAAAATTTGTCTTGATGGACTGTGCTATGCCTATTCAATCTTGATTAAAATAATGCACTCATGAACTTATTACGGACTGATCATGTGTATGAAAGTGACTTCAACACTCAAAAACCGAGAAGAAGACTTAAACACGTAGCATAAAATTCATTAATCATGAAGCAAATAGATCGTTGGATCCTCAGTAGGCTCCAAAATTCATATGTAGGCAAAAATTTGGAGGGTTTTTATTGCAGTGTCAACAAAATAATAAATAAATAAATATTTATTTAACTATTCCCATGGATGAGTGAAAATATTTTTAATTGTTTCACTAAATGAGTAAATATGAAAATAACATGAAATTGATTAAATGAATTTCTGGGTTATTTTCAAGTGGATAGATAGAAATAATTTAGGAAAAGTGGTTTTCTAAATTATTTCCTAAAGTAAAAGTGGGATTTTATGTGTAAAACCCATACTACATGGTGTATTTTGATCATCCTAGTGGGCTATGGCTAGGTGATCAATTTTTAGGTGATAACGGGGTGAAGCAAGATGACTTATCTTCCTAAATTTATGGAAAATTTGAAGCTTACCTAGTGATTGAACTTTTTATTCATATACATTTCTTTCACTATTATCTTATTCATGGAGGGATTACAATTTTTTCATTCATCCTTTGCAGATTCATAATGCATAAATTTTCTCAAATTATAAATCAGGTAGACTATAGTAAATTGCATTCATAGCCTAAGCATATTTATGTTGTTCTTGACTTGAAGGGGTATTATTACTATATTCATTACACACTAGATGTCAAACATTAAATCCAAGAGTTATTAATATAGAACTCATCCATTTGTTCCATACCTAATAGTTTGCATCATTGAACAAAAGCATGACTTGATGATCCATGTTTCCTAATATGAATTTCTCTGCATCTAATTGTCCTTTTCATATACTTGTTGATACATCCACTACATTTGATATATTTCCTCCATAGTCATTTGAATTTTATTTTTTCTTGTAATATGTTTACTTCTTATGCTTCCTTTTATTCGACATAATTCCTAGGATTCCCTTCCACCTGTTAAATTGGTTTTGAAGAACCCGAATCCGATACCAATTCTCATAAATACTTGGGGGGTGAATCAAAATTTTATTAATTAGTAATTATACAAATTTATTCTTTTAATTTTCTTATCAATATATCATATGAGAATAATCATATAGTAGACAATCACATCATAAAAATCAAGCACAAATGACAAATATTTTTAGGTGGAAACCCATAAAGGGTGAAAACTACCATATTTGTTGTCTTCTTAATCTTCAATATATATCACACATATGTTCATTGGCACAAACTATTAGGAAGCACCCACTTCCTTTGCAATATTTTTTTGGAACCCATCATTAGGAAGCACCCACTCCACAGAAAAGTTTTCTTGGCACCCACTAGTATGAAGCACCCACTCCCTTACAATGTTTTGTTGGCACCCACCAATAGGACACACCCACTCCCTTGAAATGATTTGTTGGAACTCACCAAAAGGAAGCATATACTCCCTCAAATCAATTTTTTGCACAAATTAACTAGATGCACTGACCCAAAAATCAATACGAACCTCCCTTTCATCTCATTTTCAAAAGGGATCCAATCTCTTTAGAATAACTTCAAAATCAATTCATACCATCTGAAAACATATTCTCACTCAATCATCAACAACACATTCACTCCTTTGGCATCAATAACACATCATTAGTATCAAGCTCAATAATATATCAATAAACATACTCCTATCATTGGCATGCACACATACTTGCAACCTTGTCTCTAAATAATAGAGAACTTAGAAAGATATTGATATGAGTATTCAACAACATATCAAAAATCTAGCTCTAGCAATTTCTGACTTAAAATAGTCATCATTTCATTACAACATGAAGCTTGGCACAAAACCACAATACACTAAATCAACAACAATAGGAAATCAAACTTCATTAGCTTAATCAACAAGCAACAAATTCAACACTTATCAACTCCAATATATTCATTAGTAAGTGTTCATGACATATCCCTACAACGCAAACTCTAGATTCCACATAGAACCTTGAACTTTTGAGCAACATATCAACAATCAACAAAATAATTGACCTATGCAACATACATCTTATTAGCAAGTAATCATTATATAATCATCCTTTGCAACACAAATGTTGGATGATAGAAAAGTGAGCATATACTGTAATACACTCCCAATGCAATAGTAATAAACCAATTATGGATTTCAAGCAATAGTTCACATACTCTATCATGTACCATGCATTTACTCTGTCATTAGTAAAAGCAACACATTATCAGCAAGACTAACCATGAACAAAAACCTTTGATAGTAGCACAGTATTGTCATCATTTCACAATCCAAAAACCCTTGAAGGTCAGCCAATAGCTATGGACTTCAACAACAACCAACCTTGATTTCATTATCAATGTGCTAGTAGAATTTATTACCAACAGAAAACAAGTTAACAACTATTTGACTTCAATACAATATTAGGCCTATGAATAGTCATCATACTTGATAACAAATTCCAACATTATTGTAGTACTAACATACTTTAACATACTCAGAAAAAATATCTTCATTACATTAGCAAGCACTAATCTCTAGAAAAATATCAACCTGAAACTCGTGGTCACATCCCTGCAACATTAATCCTTATGGGTAGTCCTCATCATACAATTATTGACCTGTTAAAAAACTTGAGTTAAGGAAACTCAAAATTCAACATATTAATGTTTAAACAATTCTTCATGGATTACTCATTGTATACATCTTTATTTTGATATATTTCATTACATGATCACTACTACAACCCTATCATAATTTCAACCTCATCCCAGCCAAATTTGGCCCTTCAAGAGCTCAAAATTACACAAGAAGTTAGAGTATATTCAATTTCAATTCTGCAAAACAAAACAACTATCATAGCCATACTTCTACATGAATACAATCACTTCAGATTTCACAATTTATGGAGACACCATTGAGCCAATTGATCTGGCTACCATTGCTCCATCTACTACAACAATAGCACTGGTTTAGAGGAATAGCATAGATATGATACTCAAGATCTTGTTCCCATATATCAGAAGAACTTTTATCACAAAAAACCATCAAAAAACATCCAG